>JAGPOW010003316.1:122761415-122772081 GCA_030014935.1 Caiman crocodilus
TCCTGTGACCCTGGCACTCGTTTCCTGCCATTGGCGGGGGGTCAGACTAGATGGCCTGCTCTAGGCCCCTTCTGACCCTAGGTAATATGATACTATGATTCCTATTTTAAAAGAAATACAGTTTATCTTACAAAACCACACAACCAAAAGATAAAAACCAGAGCCATCTGGACTTGCCAAATCATACCCTCTCAACCTGAAAATAGATGAAGATGAATATATCTGATCATAGCATCGTGGAACCCACCCCAACAATCTATAAGAACTGATCGGCCCAGCGACATATCCTGAACATCAACATAACTGGGACTGTAATGATTTTTGGGACATATAAATCTAACTTGAAAAATGCCATGCCATCAGCTTTTTTTCTTTTAAATCAGGAAGCTCTGAGGTTTAACACCTGCATTAATCACAACACTTGTGGTATCATCACTTTTGTGTCTAGAATAGATATATCTGTGACTATAGCCAGTTACAGCTGTACACTGGGGCCAACACCGGCTGACCTGCAGGTGAATATTTACCCACCTCTAGCTAAAATGAATATAAGATCTGCTTTTCATTATTTTTGCCTAAATTACTTGCATACCATCACCAGGGATCCTGGTTTTCTGATAAAAAAAAATCTCCAATTTTCAGATAAAAAAGTAACCCCAAATCCACATTTTTCCATGATGAAAATGAATCACTCTATAGAGTGTTTCCTCGTGTGTGTGTGTGTGTGTGTGTGTGTGTACACAGAGAGAGAGAGGTGTTTTATTTTAATCATGAAAAAATGTGGATTTTGGGTTACATTTTTAAATCTGAAAATTGGGGATTTTTTTTATCAGAGAAAAGCAGGATTCCTGCAGATCACACATATTCCCAGCTACATTGACACTTCCAGTCTTTCCAGAGATAAAGGGCCAGATCCTATTCCAACTATTAAGTACATAAGTGACTTAGATGCCTAAATGCAATCCTATTCCACCCTGCTCAAGTCCCTGAAAAACTATTACAACAATTAGGTGGCTCTTAATCCTCCTTATAGCAGTTTTTTAACACAATCTTAAGGGTAAAATGGTGGTACACAGATTTTCAGGACTTGAACAGGATGGAATAGAATCCCCCTTAGTTACAGAAGTCTGCTTAGATGCTGGCCAGGTACAGATATTACACTTGTGCTGGTATAAGTCATTGGAAACCAGTCTATACCCAAAACAAAACAGAAGTCAGCACAAACAGACTGGTTTAAAAATGCTAGAACCTGGTCTAAGCACACAAAAGAGTGAATGTGTGTTCGGTTCACTACTGATAATGTCACTTACAGAAAACCATGTAACTTAAATCAATTCACTTGGATTTTTTTGAATGTCTGTACCTAACCCCCAAAAAGGTAGTATAGGATATGGCTTAACATATTCATTCTCCAATTAGGAATATACACGAAAAAACAGAGAGAAATTCCCTAGTTTTCACCTTGCCTTCATAGGGTAAAGACAGAACACTGGTGGACTAAATCTCTCCGTTGGTTTTCAGTGGGTGCATTTACACAAAACATTTACTGAAAAGCAGACTAATTAACTGTGCAATAAACATCTCACATCTACACATGCAACCCTTTTAGGTTGGAGTAAATTAATTTACTCTACAGCAGGATAGTACTTGTAAATAAAAGTACTATGCTGCTGTGAGTAAAAAACTAGCAGTGCATGTGGTGTTGCTGCCCCAGTTGATTGAGGCATGAGGGTGCCTCAATGCAGGGATTGCCTGCTGGCTAGCCCCATGCTGAAGCACCTTGTTCCCCAGCGCATCCATGGCACTTTGAGCCTGAGTGAGCTGATCCCCTGAGCCCCCTCCCAGATGGGGCTGCTCCACTCTGGCTCCATGTGCTTCAGTCCTGAATGCACATGAAGATGCACACCTGGGAGCAATAAACTCCAGAGCAATAAGGTCTGAAGTTTATTCACGTACACTAATATGGATGTGTAGACATCCCCAGTGATGATTTTCTGTAGGAAGAAGACAGATAACCCTCCATCTCCTATGAAAATAGGTTGTTTTACCTTTCTTCCTTATGCAGAAAGGGCCCTCTTTCCTTATACTCTGGTTCAATATTTGAGGAGCCTTCTTCATTGGCCTCTCCACCAAGAGAAGGAATTGACAGACCAAGAGCTCTTGATTCTGTTCTTTGAACACAAGCATCAAGGCAAGGTCTAAGAGATAGGGAAGACTGGCAAGTCAATCACTTGATGCCTAGCCCCTTGTTTACTATCGTTACTGGATTTTTTCATTTATCTGACTACTTCTCCCCTGCCTATAGTTTCTGAGTGCCTTTGAAGTGCAATAGTTCTTAATGTGGTACAAATAAATATGTTTTACACAATATCATTCAGAAACTATAGCTTAACGCATAAAAGAGTAAACATCATGGTGAGTTAGTTTTTGAGAACTGTTTTTATTTGCTTCTTTCTCAGATTTAGTTCTCTATGGAATTAAATCTACTTCATGTTTCTTCTCCTCACTTTCTAGAAGCTACTATTGCACAGTTAGAAGATGTGCAGATGGCTATATATTAGTTTTGCCAGGTACAAATTTTTTCACTTTGCTTCAGCACATTCCATCCAATCACCATGTCTAATTTCCTCTTGAAGTCACCTGTTTCTTTTTTTCTTCTACTCATCCTTGAACAAAATCACCACCTGTAGAAAACAGAGAATACTTTTAATAACACTGCAACAATTTCATAACTTGCTACAGTATTATCCAATTTCAATTTATGTGATTCAACCTGGAGATCATGACAACTGAACCCAGGTCTCAGTTCAGTAATATAAAGAAAAGTACTTCAGCTCAATAAGCTATCACACAAGGGTTTTGTTGAAGTATTTCTGCTGATGCAGTCACTGCTACACCACACATGAAAGATGTACAGTCACATTTCAAATATTTGTACTGCTATACTGTGTTGATAAGGAGATTGTCAAGAAATAAGTTGTCAAATATGGTTCTTCACAAATAAAAGCTTTGTAAAGCAGACTAAAATTTTCCCCATTCTATTCTTTATCTCAAAGATTATCATTCACAGAACTGTAAGAGGTTTTTAGTAATAATTTTCTCTGACCATTTCTGAGTAAAATAAAGTATTCTATGTTCCCCAATAAATAAAAATATGGTATTTGACATATATTTCAGTGTGTAAAATATTAATATATCCATATATCAGCAGCCATCAGATCTGCAGAATTTAGTGTTATATTAAAATACACATAGTACAAAGGCATGGCAAGAGTTTTCTACATGGATGAACCTGAAATGTTGTCAGTTATGATTATGTTGATTAAAAGTCTGATTCAGAACACATGGAAGTCAAAAGAAGCTTTGCCAATGAATCCAGTGGACTTTCAACCAGGTCCTGTCCTTTTAACTAAAGGAACAGTGACAAGTCAGTACTGTGGGAGCACCATAGGACTTAAAATGTTCAAGGAACTTTCATGGCAAATCAGTCATCTTCTCTGAAAAGAAAAGATATGCTCCATATCAATGTCGTGAATTGCCTCCTTTAATCGCAAGGGGATCCGCAAAGTGACTCGCTTCCCTTAACTGCAGGGACATTTGCTTCCCTTAACCACAGGGAGCTTTGCGAATTCCGGGTAGTTAGCTGCTGGACAGGTTTATCCTGACCTGTTCCAGTTTATAAGGGCCCAGCTATGCAATGGAGTAAATAAGACGAGGGTACTTACAAAATGTAGCTTTATTTTCTTCTCAACAGCAACAACGTAGTATAACGGAGTTTCCCACTCTGAACTCGGCCCAATTCTGGATTGAATTGAGCTTGATCACAAGTTGAAGGGACCGACTCCTCGTAGCCTTAAACCGCAGGGCCTCGGAGGAGGAGAGCTCTGAGTTCTCTGAGCTCCAGGGATGGGTTTTATAATAGGGCGGTACGTGCTTAGTCAATTAGGTACCGCGATCTGTTTCATTTCCTAATATGGTGCGGACAGGGGCCATGAGCAGATTTGACTGACATGGGCTATGAGCAGGTTTGATTGACAATCAAAACACATTTATAAACTCTATTTCTGCTCTGCTATAACTGAAATTCTCTTTTATATAACCAGAGGGCCCCATTCTTATTCTCTCTCCTCTCTCTCCTGCTCTCTTTGACACACACAAATGCACACTTACAATTTTCATAAATTTTCAATTTTGAACAAAAAATGGTTCATCTTTTGTAATCTCATCTCTTGTACAGTAGCAAAATCTTTTTCTTCAGAAGAATTTCACCTGTTTGTCATGTAGTTTAGTCATTACTGTGGGGAATGCATAGTAGCTTTAATTATTTGCCACTTGAAAAATGCTGAAGAACCCAGGAGCCTCCACTAAAAACAGACACACTCAGGTACAGTGTGTCCCAGGGCACTAAAATGCCTGCTCCTTTAAGAGCAGAAACTGCATAAGGAGAGGGCCCTAAGAGCCAGGAAGAAGCCCCACAGGTGCAGGTTACTATGGCAACAGGATAACGAGTAAATTAGCCTGCAGCTGCACCTGGTTAGCTGACTGGAAGAAGGCTGTGCCCTGAGCACATATAAACCCCAGGGCTGAGACCAGCAGGGGTTAGTTCTCTGGCAGAAGCCAAGGGAAGAAGCCTCCAGGGAAGAATTGTCCAGGGATGCAGTGGCTATCTGATATGTGGCATGTAGGGCTAATGGGGATCCAGGACCTCAACAGGTACTCTGGCCTACAAGGCATTTAGTCCTGGGGGGTAGCTTGACTTCTGAAAGGGACAGAGCATACCCTGAACTGTTTATACTATGTCATAGCCTGGTGTCTCATATTTTAGTTGCTGTAAAACCAGTGGATTGGGATGAGGTTATTGGGGAAGGAGGAGGCCTCATTGGGGGCCCACTATAGGGTGGGGACCCCAGCACCAGAGAAGGCACAGTGAAAAAGGGGTGAGCAGACCCTAGCGCCACAGAGGGCGCTGCGACAGGAGATGAGCAGATCCCAGTGCCAGGGGGTGCAGTGATAAAAGGGCTGCAGAGAGCCCAGCCCCAGGGGGCACAGAGAGAGACAAGGTGTGAATGCCACCTGTGAGGCTTGGGGTGTGGTAAAGGGGTGGTTTAGAGCCATGAATCTAGCCCATAAGGCTGAGGGTGCCCATGAGGCAACCTTTTTGTGAAGCACCCAAAAGGAGTCCAAGAACTCACTGGGTTCATCAGGGTCCATCAGGGCCATGTCCAATGTAAACTCAAGAGCAGCCTCCCTGTTTATTATAATTACATCAAGACATGGCAAGAAAGAAAAAGGGTGCACATTGGGCAAGACTGGCATGGTCACAGAGCCCTAGGGGTGTCATGGTCATCCCTGGGGACCCCATCCTGTGACAGTCATGAGTAAAAATGTGTTCCAATGGAATTATTCAAAAACCATTATAGTCACATCAATATAATGATCCATTGTAGACATTGTTTTACTTTTATCAGTATCACCTGTTTTGGCAGAGGTGTAGAATTTTGGTACTCAATAAAGAGCCACTTTAGTTATAGGGATTTTGAAAATATGGCACTTTTTCAGTCAATGTGACTTTCCAGATTAAAGGAAGCAGTAGAAATGAAAAAAAAAAAAAAAAGACAAAGACTAATTCTGTTGTATGACTGTTAGTCTCCATAGAAGAGCTAGAGACCAAAATCCAAGATAATCAAAAGTATTTATCTCTCTAATTCCCTCTAGCATTCAATCCAGAATCCTTGTCTAATATCCTATTCATTCCAATCCAGTCATCCCATCTAACCTCCCAGTCATTATGTGCCTATATGCCTTTATGGATTATGATAGTGTTATAGTAACATTGTAGCCCAGATGGTCCAGGAATTATATGAGAATCAAGGATTTGTTAGGGTGACACAATCAGTCCAATAAAAAGTATAGTTGGGATAGTTAGACAAGTTTTCAAATGCAAAAAATTCATCAGGGATCCTGGTTTTCTCTGATAAAAAAAATCTGCAATTTTCAGATTTAAAAAAGTAATCCAAAATCCATTTTTTTTCTGTGATTAAAATTAAATAGATATAGAAATAGATATATCTATTGATAGACAAATAGACAGAGTTAGTTAATCATGGGGAAAAAAATAGTAAATACAAGTATAGATGTGTTAATGGATTTTCAGGACTTGAACATGATGAAAAAGAATTGCATTTAGACATCTAAGTCCACTTAGATGTGTAATAGGTTGGAAAAAATTTGGCCCAAAGTCCTCAGGTCCTACTTTAGTAGGCCCTTCAGTTCTATCTTTAAATACAAATCCTTCTGCCATCTGAATGCTATAATAAGTGGAAGTTAAAGAATCCTAATTTAAAATCTGTTCTACTCCATAAATTTAAAGTTAATTAGATGAGAGAGCGTTTGCAGAGACAGCATTAAAGGGATTTGCATTAGGGCTGTTGGAAAATCAGTCCACAAAATTAACTTTTCTTAGTTGTCAGGTCAAGTGCTTCATGCATATTCATCCTACTGTCAAAAATAAAAGAGAATGTCTGTTTTTCCCAGAAAACATAATTTTTATTACCAGCATAGTAATTGCTAGTGAAACTTCAAATGACTTAAACACCTAGCCAAAATGTATTCTGCCTGTCTCTCTTCCTTTTCCCTGTCACTCCCCCCCTTCATTCCCCCAACTCTTGGATGGGCTTTTGGAAAGAAAAATAACACTTACTGAGGCTCAGAAATATTCAGTAACATAGAATTTGTGGTCTTATTTCCTATTACCCCTTTAAATCAGGGCTGTCCAGTTGGTGGTCTGCACATCAGATCTGGCCTCCAAGGGGTTAAATTGTGATGTCCCCCCCCACCAGCTCCCAGTCTAACTACTGCACACTCCATTGCTCCTGGTGCTGCTACCAGAGTGTCCAAACAACCCTGTACCTCCTTCTGTTTCTGTTTCAACGCAGGGCAGCAGGGCCCATAGGACTCAGGAACAGCCAGCAGACTTAGGGGGAACCATGTGAACCCCACACGGTGTGGCAGGGAGGCCAACGTGGCACAACATGATATATGGGGATACCAATACGATATAACACAGGACAGCCCTAGGGCACCAGTGTGGTGCAGTTCTGTAGTTGGAAGGGGGTTAGGCTTCACAGTATAGTGTATGGCCTGTACCCCATCACTCAGCATTTGGACAGCCCTGCTTTAAGTAGAATGAGTATCATCAATTTATTCACCTAAAGAGCTGTCTGATTCATTTTTATCCCTGAGATGTTGCCAGGCTTACTTCATAGTAAACATTTTTATTTTAATAATCCTTTCCATGTTCAAGCAAAGTGCACAAAAATATTCAGAACACTAGTCTACAAAGATAAGAAACCAAACTAGACAAATTCAGTACACATTGTAGATGCAGCAGAGTCTGAATTATGTTGCCCTCTCCTGGACCCCACCCTCTTCTTTTGTTTTGGGGAAGGAGAAAGCAAATGTAGAAAGAAATAGTAGCTCATCTGTTATTGATGAAGAGGCAACACATAAGGATAACCTGTCATCTCCCAGAAGACCATGGTACAGTCAGGCCACAATCTCTGATTTGTATTCTCATCTTGCAGTTCTCCTGGAGGAATGAGGACTTTATAGCGTGCAGCAAAATTCTTTGCATTTATTATGTTTTTTTTCTTCTTTTTATGGGCTTCTTCTGTGGAGTCTCACTTTGTCTAGCAGCTCCAACATCCAGTTGTAGGACAAAACTATCCTTCCTTTATGAAAAGGGAATTTAACACTAAGTAACTGTATCCAATACACTTAAAAAACCAATTCCATCACCTTAGCCTCATTTCTCGTATTGCATGGATCTTATCTGATAGTCAATTATCTCTTCATTGTTGCATGTATTCTTTGGGTTAGATAATACAGCAAAATCTCCTCGGATTCAGGTTAAAGACTGGCTGTTTTAAAAGCAAAAAGAGAAAATTCTGTTATTCTATCTAAGAATCTAACAATTGAAAACCGAGAATGTTTAAATTGTCTTGGGATGTGGCTGAGTCTTCTTACACAATTAAACCCCCCATTTCAAACATGGGTGAATTACATTAAGTACCTACACCCATACTGAGACACCTTACAAACTGACCTGACTTTCAGAATAGCTTTGCAGCTTCAAATTCAAAGCACCTCAGAAGCTCTGAAATGTGGATCCTTTTCCTGTGTCTCAGTATTGAGAGGTGTGAAAATGTTGAAATCATATTTGCTATGATATAGGATATGCATTGTTGTTTTCCATACATTTGTTAAAATTGGCTTCAGCTACTCTGCAAATGGCTTTCTGATACTAGCTCCTCATATTCTGAGCATTCATAGATGTATCTAAACTGCTGTAGTAGTTAATGTACAGTCACTTCAAGCACATTATTTACGTGTACAAATCATGGTTGCAAATGTAAGTGCCTCTTTGTGGGTGCAGTTATTTACAATTAATAATGTATTTTTTCCAGTTTCACTGAGGTTCTTATTTTGAAATTGGACCACAAAACTGAAAAAGACTATTAAAATACTGAATTATTTTTTAAGTCTTTTAGATGACAATTCCTTTATTCATTTTCTTCACTAATGCTTTCATATTTGCTCATTCTAGTTTGCTCTCCCTTGTATTTATTTATTATTGCTATTTTGATTTATAAAAAGAAAAATTGGGTTTTCTCATTAGTGCTCATGCTATTAAAAAACCTACCTATTTTTAAAGAAGAAAGCATATATTTCTTGGCAAATTGGCTATAATACTCATACAGAAAAATATCCAGGACCTAGATCAATATGGTGGAAGGAACTGTCATCCACTTCGTCTTTCAACCATTTTGACACTTTGCAGCTGTTTTCTGTTTGACAGTCCTAATGACAGGCAAAGGATGGTAACTCTAGTACCAAATGTTACATGCACTGAATGTGCAGTGAAGAACAGATGTTGAATCATACCTGCATCACTGAGAGAGCTTTAGTGGTGTTTCCTCAACAACTGGTATTTTTCTAATTAAGTAAGCACAGGCCTGATGTGTGGAATGGTAAATTGACTGGTCCTGGAGATAACCTGTTTTGTCCTGGTAGTGACAAACTTAATTTCTATCACTACTGTATTTTCTGTAACAACAAAAAACAACAAAACTTCTGGTTCATTTCTACTTGTACCATAGGTATTGAACAAATGCATTTTAATAAATTATTCTGGTATCCCAGGCAAGCAGTACACACTAGAAAGGTTAATCATGACAAACATTACAAGAATTTTCCCAAGGGGTTAATAGCCCAGAGCCTAAAGGTAATTAAGCAAGGAATAGATGAGAGCTGTTCAGACTGAAAGAAGCCCCACAGCTCTTGTGAAAGGAGGAGGAGGTTCCGAGATTTCAAACATTTTCTTTTGTGTTGATGAACAACTGAATGAAGCTGAGGGTGTGATGATCAACAAACACAGGCTGTGTCTACACTAGGGAATTTTAGATTAAAAAAATAAAACTCTCATTGATGTTACTACAACTACCGCAGAACTGATATTAGCATGAAGGGACTTTTTTTCTTAAATTCCCTAGGCAGGTTAAGGCTCTTCCAAAAGGCTAAACCACAATCAGCATAGAATTACAGAGGGGTGTAGCTTTGGGCTGTGAGATTTCTGAATTGGAAGTGAAACAGCATGCCTAGAAAAGAGTCAGAGAAGTTGCTGCTGGCTAAAGGTGCAGGGAGCCAAGCATGGTTAAGCTGTAGTCCTGCAGGTGGAATTCATTACCTGGGCTTGGATTTGTTGCTGCTTTTGTTGTATTTTTCCAAGGCAGATAGAATCTGTGGACATGGTGTGAATTAAAAAGTAGGGCTGACTGGGAGTCATTCAGTGGAACAAATTTGTTTGGAAATGTTGATTTGTGGAAAGTGAAACTTTATTCCACTTTGGGAACATATCACTCTGAAGGAACTTTGGTCAGGAAGGTTTTTCAGGTCTAAGTTAAAAATGTTGGCTAGATTAACCATTAGCTTGGTGGTTAGGTCATCTTCTTAGGATGTGGAAGATCCATGATCAGCTGTCTGCTGTGCCTCCTTAATAATCAAAGGGTGAACCATTCTCTCATGTGAATTTTGCAGTCACCTGGCTATAGTCAAGCTCTCCTGCCGGAGCTGTTTCATTTTGCATAAATAATTAAAAA
Source organism: Caiman crocodilus (assembly GCA_030014935.1). Lineage (NCBI taxonomy): Eukaryota > Metazoa > Chordata > Crocodylia > Alligatoridae > Caiman > Caiman crocodilus. The sequence continues at coordinate 122,771,573 of JAGPOW010003316.1, forward strand.
TTCATTGATCCAAAGGGAGAGAGACAGATGTCATAACCCAAAGGGCAGGAAATTATTTTGGCATGTAGAAGACCCATATTCTAGTTTAGAGGCAGGCAAAATGCAACCCACAGGCCAGATGTGGCCTGCCAGGCTATTCTATCTGGTCCACAGGGCCCCTAAAAAATTTAGAAAATTAATATTTATCTGCCCCTGGCTGCCTGCCTTGTGGCCCTCGATGGCTTCCCAAAACTCAGTACATAGCCCTCAACCCAAAATAATTGTCCACCCCTGCTCTAGTTGCTGCTTTCAACAAAGCAGAGAGGGAATTTGAACTTGGTCTTCCACACACCTAAAAATGCCATAACTACAAGGCTATTAGCTGTATCATAGTATCATAGTACCTAGGGTCAGAAGGGGCCTAGAGCAGACCATCTAGTCTGACCCCCTGCCAATTGGCAGGAAACGAATGCCAGGGTCACAGGACCCCAGCCAAGTACCTATCTAATCTACTCTTAAAGACACCCAAG
>JAGPOW010003316.1:122772181-122789996 GCA_030014935.1 Caiman crocodilus
CTCCAAGAGAGCTCGTACAACCGAGCCAAGGGCTCAGCAATCACCCCCGCCAGTTCCCTCAGCACCCTCAGGTGTAGGTCATCCGGGCCCGCCAACTTAGACGTCCAGCCCTTCCAGAAGCCCTTCCACTAGGTCAACCCTCACCCTCGGCCTAGCAGCGATTTCTGAGGGGGTATACATTCCTAATATCCTGGATATCATTCTACAGGTACCAAATCTTACCTCAGCAATTCAGAAGGAAATATCTTTTGTTATACTCAAAATTAAACTATATGTGCTTAAGCAATTATACTGATAAAAACAGAAACCCTCACACAACTCTACTTTCTATTATAAGAAAGGCCTTTCTACTACTATTCATTCCCCTGTTCCTTAGAGCCTTTATGTCCCTTCATTGTTATTTCACAAATACTGATAGAGATACTGGATGCTGTGGGCCTAGTCTTCTCTTTATTATTATTTTTTTTTTATTAATCCAATGTTTAAGTACATTCCAGGCATTCAAAAGATGGCCCATGCCTTAAGTGACATTTTTTTGAATTAAGAAGTCAGAGAGAAAAAAGCTGTTGAAGATGTATTCTAAATACAAAAGTAGAAAATAAATCTAGATCAGACTATAAATTCCAGACAAATTTGCCATGTGAACAGCCATCAGTGGTCATTGATGTTGAATGTTCAATTTAAGGAGGTTGCAATATTTATAGAGCTGCTGTATAACCCTCTGTCCTCCCCATTTAGGCCGCAGAGTGATCCATTACACAACAAATTGCATGTAACTGTAACAATTGGCTCAAATGTAAAAGAGCTATATTACAAAATGTACCATGATGGGGGCAGCTGATGATATTAGCATGAACTGGCTCAAAATGCAGTTACAAAAATAAGCAGCACAATAAAACTATAATGTATCCATAATAGCTATCTGATCCTTTTGGAAACAAATCATTCTGGACATAGTGCTTAACCTGAATACCAAAGCAAGCCATATGATCCAATATATACATTTTGTCAGTGTGATAACAAAATGACATCCATATCACAAATGGGTCAGATACACTACATTTGTCACTAGTCATCCTCATAGGTATGGATCATCCTCTAGGCAAGGGTTGGCAGTGTTTTTGGGCAGAGTTCCAAAAACATTCACAACCTTGACTTGTAAGATGTTGGTGTGGCGGGGCAGAGGAGCAATGAGGGGACTGCTCCTTGTTGTAGCAGAGCAACCCCAGCCTTTTCCTCACGGTCCACCATGAGATGTGTATGCTAAGCAAAATGCCTTCACATGTCATGCTCTAGCACCTGTGCCAGGGGTTGTCTACTGCTGCTCTAGAGAGTGATCACCTCCATCAGAGCACTAATCCATGCAGATTTCTGTCATCAGAGATGCTTAGTGGAGATTCAAACTGAGCAAAGCTCCCTATTTGCCCTCCCTTTTTAATGTATTTGGAGTGGACCACACAACATAAGGGAGTAGCCCTTGACCATGCCATCTTTGTGGAAGGCTGCATCCTTCCTTATTTCCTACCTACCTAGAGCCGGAAATCTGAGCAAACAATTCCACATCACCTTATTCCCAGTGATGGGAATTTTTGAAAAAAAATCTTACATTTTATTGTCTGGGTTGAATATAATTTACACAATTTGTGGACAATAATCCCACTTAGTTGGGTGTGTCAATTCAGAATCTGTAATTATTCATAGTAGACACACAGTAAAGGCATAAATATGCCACTCTTTCATGTTATTATAATTCAGAGTAATTCCACTAGCATTAGTGGAGTCATTTTAAATTTGCATCACAGCAACATTTGACTTATTGTTGTTAACCACAGAAACACCCATAATTGTGTGATATCTGGGAGGAGTGGGGGGCAAGAAATTACTGCAGCTCTCCAGTGTGAATTTCTACCTGTATGGCTGAATAGTTTTAATGCCTTTAGACTGAGATGTACTATAGTACACATGGGAGTACTAAGCTACCCAAGATTAGCTGAAGGTTTTTTCTTACACTGTCTGTGCTTATCTGGATGCATTTCTTGTTGAAGGTCAAGACAGTGGTCTTTCTCTTTCTGTGCCTCTTTCCCCTCCCCATGCAGTTTTTTTTTTTTAATAAATAGATTTAGATCTAAAAGAATGCCAAAATGACTTTCTTTGTACTTATAAGACAAAAAGAAACAGTTCAAATAATAAATAAAAACTTGTCATGATAAAATAAGCCAGAAAATAAATACAGCACCTGTGAAGAGGGGTGATACACACATTACAAATGTCAGTTAATCATTCTAAGAAATTTGCCTCATCTACTTCAAGAATTGGTTATTGTTGTTTGCCAAGCATGTTCATATAAACAAAATATAATCAGGGAATTGTAAAAAATATTCTTGGAAAGATCATTTTGAATTTGTATGCATGAATATGCAAAACAAAGCTGATTCTAGGAGTTTAGCCAATTCATGTAAGAAAGGGAAAAGGAATTTCTATGTGGGTCTAATTAAAACAGCTTAAATTTTAAATTTCATCTATTGACTATTTGGAGCATGTACTGAAACAATGCCCATGCAAGACTCAAATAGAAATACATGTGTAGCAGAAAACCCTTTTCAGATTATTAGCAACAAAATGCTGGAACTTCCAACCTTGCATGGATAAATTGAAAACAGATACAAAGGGTAAATTCAATTTGTAAGAATGTTTGGATAATTTTTAATAGCACAATAAAAAACTACTTGCAGCCTTTAAGAGTGCCTCCCGACAATGATATAAAAATATCTATATGTGGCCCCAAATCAAGAAGATCCGTTCAGGTCTTTGTTGGGCCAGATGACTTAATATAGGTCCTATTCAGACCTGTCCATTCTATTATTCTTTATCAATAAAAGAAGAATAAATAGATATCAAATTTAGAGAAAACACCTGAAAACATCACTGCAGTAGCTCTACCAAAAAATGTTGTGTTGTCTATTATTTTTAGTCAAGGTATAATAACAAAAAAAAGTTTGAATAGTCTGTGACACAGCTTTGTCCTGAAGGTTTCACTTCCTTACTATGTTACATCTGAAATTATTTGAAATTTAGATGGTGATTTAATTTTAAGATGTGTTTTCTCATTAAAATAAAATGCTATGATTTAGCCTATAGCCACCCCATAGACCTGTTCTAAATTTATCAATAAAGTTGTCAAAAAAATTTTTAAAGATTTTGTTTATAGCCAATCATCTATACAAACTTTCATTATAAACGTAGGTAGGGTAAATCTTAAAGGCTCCTTATACACTGTTAGTGACTTGTTATACACAGACCTGACTCTCAGAATGGAGGCTATGGTTCACTATTACAGCCTTAGAATGAAAACAGTGTTCCTTGAGATAATCCTTTGGAGTCCTGTAAGACAAGTGCATACTGTAGTTTTTCTGTTGTACTAGGCAAGCCAACAATTATTTCATATGACAAGTAAGGCTTCTCATGAGTGCATATTGCTGACAGTAGGTGATTGATAAATACAGAGGACTAGCAAGAAATGTAATTAAGAAGAGAAGAGCTGAGCTTTATAGACAAAAGTCTTGACAGTTTAGAGTACATCTTCAGAAGTTCTCCCAGTGAATCAGGTGCTGACTTACTGTGTATGGTAAATAATAAGAGGATGGAACAGTGTCAAACTAAAAATCAATTTGTATCTTTTCTAAAGCAAAGTGCTGTTTGGAGATTTTTTTAAAAAACAGAAAGGATTAATAGGTTTCTTCATGAGTTATACAGCACTGTGAAAGAGAGGAAATGCAAAGAAAGAGATGAATGAGCTAATACAATTTGAAGTATCCTTGGTTCAGTGCTACTAAAGTCCTGATGCCTTGTCATCTGTGAGATTATCATTAAAAGCACAGGCATAAATGTAGTCCATATGAAAGCAAACAAGAAGCTAGAGGCAGAAAGAGGAGCAGTGCCAAAAAAAATAAGGATTAATTGAGCATAAAGCAGTGCATCTAGTTGTTCATTTGACCACCCCTTCTACTGGAATTTTGTTTGGAAAAGTTAGCGTGTGTGTGTGTGTGTGTGTGTGTGTGTGTGTGTAAAGTGAAAGCAACCATTGTAACTATCTGATATGTGTATGCTTATTACAAAATAATCAAAACACCAATGCCCTATGCCTCTGTTAAAAATCTATATACTCACTTGTTTCTTTTGATTAGTTGCTAGGAATTCCAGGCACTATACATTTACATAAATGTATATTCGCATTCTGATCAGTATATCTACACAGACCTTTTCTTCAGCTTAAATAAATCACCTCCTGATTGTCTTGGAGTTCAGCTATGTTTATATATTACAATTAACATGAATGGCATCCTGCTTCACTCCAAATAGATGCTGAATCACTGGTGGCAGTACATTTGGATCCTATCCTTGTTCAGCTGAACAACAGTCAGTTATTCAATAGTTTGTGTGCCCTTGTTAATGGGAGAATGGATACATGTTGGGCTGAGGTTTTGAAGGTTACACAGGGCAGTGGGGACCAATCTTTTTGGCAGCTGTACCACAAATTAGCCCCAAACCCCACATCTGCCCAATCTGCTGTTGTCTCTGTATGTTCTGTTGTGTTGCTTCCAGCTTCCTCCCTTTTGCTTCCTGTGTGAGATCCTGATCTACTTTCTGCTTATATACCACTATTCTGCCTGTTCCTTCCCCAGTCTACCATGTGCCACACATAGAAGATGTCTAGCCACTTGTGGCATGTATTCCATTTGTTGGCCACGCCCTACTAAGGGATTTTGATACCAAAAGAAAGATTATGCTTTTTTGAATGACTTGGTCTTTAAGGGTAGTTATACGCATGCTCCAAGAATGGGAGAGGGGGTACTTTAATTAGAAAGGCTCTGAGAGCCACATAAAGCACCTGAATCGTCTCATGTATCAGTGTCCTCCTACTGAAAAATGGCAGTGGGGGTGCTTTAACTAAAGCTCATCGGCTGGAGCACGATAATTACCATGCTCCAGCAGACTCAGTTAATTGAGTCTGTTCTGATGCACTGTAATTAAAGCAAATCAGAGCAGCCTTACTGTACATGTATTAGCACCCTGAGGTGCCAGCTTGCTCTGCCTTCTGCCTAACTTCACACCAGTATGTTTAACCATCTTTCTCAACCAAATAATACTAATGGGATATCCAAATCCCTTCAGCTGCTTTGAGAATGTATTCTGTGTATGAATTCACTACATATGTAATGCATGTGTGCAGCAACTTAATGTCATGCATGCATGTACAAGCAGTAAAATTGTATGCAGGCTGTATGCAAAATAAACTAACAGAAGTCTAGGTAAAAAGCGAGAGAACAGAAAGGTGAACATTAACCTATGATTAGGGTAATGAGATACGTTATATATTTTTTTCTTAAAGGAAACCAAATCATCAATAAACCCTGATACTTCGAGATTTCACTTCCAAATAGTTTGAGATTTGCTATCTCAAGGGGCATGTATCAGTATTTGAAGGTTAGATGAGATGATAGCTAAAATTTAAGACAGATATCATGTACCTATTAAATGTTATACTGCCAGTGACCTGCCACTTACTTTAAGTGGTTGATAATTTGATATAGTCTAATGTCCTAGGAAACAGTTCTTGAAATAGAGTACAATTGGCATTTATTAGTAGCAATATGTGGGTGCTTGAGTAGTAGGTATGTGCAAAATGGGCCGTATTCGATTCGGATTTGAATTCGGCCAGAATCGGGGACAGTGATTTGATTTGTTGGTTTGGATCACTGTCCTGATTTGATTCAGCCAAATCTGAATCTGAAGATTCAATGCTGATTCAGAGAATCAGTGATTCAGCCATAGACACAGCTTTAAATGTTTTTTCTACATACCTCAAGGTACCAGGCACAGCTCGTGAATGCTGCAGTGCTGGGGTAGATGGAGCATCCCACAAGAGCATGGTGGGTCCCATGTGCTTGGCAGCGGACCTGGAAGTGGACCAGAAATAATACCACTCCACTTCCAGGTCTACTGCTGACTACATGCTCCCCCTCCCTCATCCCCTGGCTTGGTGATTGTCTGCAGGGGGATGCCAGGTGCCCCTCCCCCCCCGACCCAGAAGGCACCAGTCACCAAGCCAGGGGATATGGGGGGGGCTCCCAGTGTGCTCCCCAGCAGACCTGCTTCTGATCCACTTCTGGATCTGCTGCTAAGTGTGGTAGGAGGTCCCCACCTCACTCCTGTGGGAAGCTCCATCCGCTCTACTATCTCAGTGTTCACAAGCTGCCTGGTATCTTGTGGTATGTAGAAAAAGCTTTTAAAGCTATTGCTATGTCTGAATTGTCAAATCTTTCTGAATTCCTTAATTGATTCAGAGGGTCCCAATTCAATTCAGAGAGTTTAAAGGGTCTCCTGATTTGGATTTGGAGATTTGGCCACTGAATTGGGCCAACTCTCTACCAAATTGAACCAGCTACCAATGCTTCGCACAGTCCTGTTGGGCAGTATGTTGCATTTGCATGGCTGTTGCTGTTACAGGAAATATCACTGGAATACATGTTATGGAATAGGTTCCTTGAGAGATGTTGCTGGTAAGAGATTGTAAAAAACAGTTCTTGCTGTAACAGTATGTCAACTTTATCTGAAAAAAAAAGGGGTTAAGTTGAGAACAGATACTTCTCAGACCAAAAGGGTTTGAGAATATAAGTAGAACATACCTGATCTATCACCAAAACTTATATCTGAGTATCAAATATAATTCAGTAATTCCAGAAATAAAGCCCTTCAAAGGCACGCTCCTAGAAAAAAAATCTCACAATGGGCATTAACTGATGCCCTGCTTCTAGTCCCCAAAGTGCTGCTTTTCTAAGTGATATGCAAATATAATAGCCTCTATCAGTTTAGAGTGCTTACAGGTAACCCAGATACATTATTTGAGGAATATCTGAAAGCACCAACTGCTCCTTGGTATCTATTCTTTAAACCATCTGCTTTTGTGCATGTCCTATCCAGTACTAAAATAACCTGATCAATTCTGCCATCTAGTGACTATATCTATATAGAGCCTTATCTTGCTTTTAAATTACAGGCATAAGGTGACAGATTTATACCTTAAGGCACATCTATAGGCGCATTAACACATTTTAGTTAATGTGAATTATATCTAGTACCTTCATTGTGAGGTACTAGGAAAACACACATTAGCCTGTTTTAATGCGCATTAACTAAAAAGAATGTTTTGTGACATTTTAATACACATTAAAATAGGCATTAAGGCTTACATGTAGACACACTGGCCCTTAGAAGCCAGTGATTCTCAACCAGGGTGCCATGGTACCCTGGGATACCCTGAGATCCTTTCAAGACAGCCATGGGTTGCCATACTATTTTAACACTGTTAGGTAAGCAAACATGATTCACAAGATAAACCCAAAGATTTCAAATCAGAATTCATATTGTTAAAAACATACCAACTTTTTGTGGTCTTTCCAAATTCTCTGCAATAGACAAATTGCTCCATTATTTTTATACAGTAAAAAAAACAAGTGAAAATTAAGAACTGGCATTTTCTGAGGAGCGCCTCAAGCTGAATAGGAGATGACTTGAATCTAAAAAGGTTGAGAACCACTATTATAGACTAATAAATCAGAGGTGCATAAGTTTTTGTAAGCAGCAGCTTACTTCATCAGATGCTGTGAAGGAACTTCAAAAACCAACTTTTAAATAGAAAGCAATAATTAGAATACAAAGGACTTGTGTGTATGTGTATTAATGCACTTCTCCTAATGTATATTAAATTTAGTAGGGGTGTGCAAAATGGGCCATAATCTATTCAGATTTGGCCCAAATCAGGGGCAGTGATTGCATTCGTTGATTCAGATCACTGTCCCCAGTTCAACTCAGCCAAATCTGAATCTGAACATTTAATGCTGATTTGAAGAATCAGCGATTCAGCCACAGACAGAACTTTAAATGGTTATTCTACATACCTCAAGGTATGGCTTGTGAACACTGTGATGCTGGGGTGGAGGGAGCATCCAACAGGAGCGCGGGGTGGCAGGGAGTGCTCCCTGCATGCTCAGTGATGAACCCAGAAGTGGACCAGAAATACTTCCAGTCCTTTTCTGAGTCTGCTGGGCAGTGCACGGGGAGCAGGGGGAGGGACATGTCTCCCCCACTCAGCAATTGACTGTGGGGGGGACTGTGGGTCTCCCCCCCAGACCCAGAAGGCACCAGTCACTAAGTCAGGGGGCATGAGGTAAGGGGGCCCAGTGCACTCCCCAGCAAACCTGGAAGTTGACTGGAAGTGGTCCACTTCCAGGTCAGCTGCCAAGTGCGCAGGGACCACCCCCTGCTCCTTTGGGATGCTCCATCTGCCCCACCATCTCAGGATTCATGAACCACTTGGTACCACAAGGTATGTAGAAAAAACATTTAAAGCTGTGTCTGCGTCCAAATCGCCAAATCTCACCAAATCTATTTGGAGGGTTCTGATTCAATTCAGAGAGATTTAAGGGTCCTCTGATTCAATTTGGATTCAGAGATTTGGCCACTGAATTAAGCCAAATGCCTGCTTAATCAAATCAGGGACCAAAGCTTTGCACAGTCCTAAAATTTAGTACCTCCAATGTGAGGTACTAAATGTGCATTAGGCTGTCCTAATGCGCAGCATCAAAAGCGCATTTTTTAAAGTGATGTTTAATGCACAGTAGCCTATTTTATTGCACTTTAGAATAATTGCATAGCTTTTTAAGGACCTCTTTAATGTGCAGTAAAATAAACTACAGTGTGATAAAGTGCAAATGGAAATTTGTCCATAGGGTAGGAAAGAGGGAGGAAAATGGGAGCATTGCTAGGACAGACCAGGCAGATAAGACAGAAAAATAAAGCAGTTGACCCACTGAGGGACATAAAAGTTATACAAGCTAATTCAGGTAATGGGATAAGTATCTGGAGTCTTAGTTTATACCATACTTAAATACAATCCAGTCTGTGGATGATTTTTTGTTCCTCAGTTTCTTGTTCAAGTTGGTTTTTAGTTTCATTGTCTGAAAACAGCTACTCTGAGGTCAGCAATGGAATATCCAGGGAGGTTAAGAACATAAGAACTGCCATTTACTGGGTCAGACTATAGGCCCATATTGTCCAATATCCTGTCACATAGGGGCAGAGAGTGGATGTTCAAAGAGAGAATGAACAAAGTATGACCAGGGTTTTTTCTACTGTTCCTCTCTCATTTGCAGCCTCCAGCACTTGAGGTCCAGGTTAAAGTGGTTAAATTACAGAAGTTAATTAATAGGCAAGGAGGAGGCAGGGAATGGAGAAATCTTAAAGACGAACTAATTCAAAGAAGGTATAAGCTTTCTTTTCTGAGTTGTACACTAATACAGTCTTTGTTATCTGGCAGGTATTTGTACTATATACCAGTTTCTGAGGCATGGAATTACAAACCTCCCGTAAGAGATATAACCATCCTATAAAAGAAGGTTCCTGTGGTTTCTCTCCTCCAGAAAGCTAAGCTGGGAAGTTTCATGCAGTGCTGTGCAGGTTCAGCTCAATAGAGACTATAGTGTGAGTTAAGACCACCTGTTAAGTAAAAATCCAAAAATCTTCAAAGATCCTCCAATGCCAAAACCCTGTGAAGAGATTCACTCTGGATGTAACATACCTTTGAAAGCAGACCCTTGCTAATGTTGCCCCCTTCACTACCAGAAAGTTGAAACAGCATCCCACTGTGTCTCCAGCTTGTGTACACACACACACACACACACACACACACACACACACACACACACAAAAATATATAAAGATGACCATATTTGTACCTCCATGGAAACCATAGAGGTAATACATCTAATGACTCCATACTCCATATTTCAAATGTACATTTGTTTCGTGTCAAAATGTGCATTGATTTCAATTGCATTAAATCTTTGCTACCAATGAGTTACAATGAAAAACGCATTTATGAGGCTGGGCCATTGGATGGTTTTCCTAACCCTGGGGAACTGGGAACTGTTCAAAAGTTTAGGACAGATCAGTCTAAAAATGGCCAACCTTATCTAAGTTAGGTGCACCTTTGAGGAAGAGTTAACTTAGGCCATTTTTAGACTGATCTACAGTGTACAGTTCCACTTATATCAACCTAACTAGTGTAAGGTCCATATCTGGGAGACCTAAGTTAAACTGGGTAGCCATTTTTAATATGATGTAACCTCCCCCTGACCTCCTGAATGTCTAAGAGGGCTGCTTTTCAACTCAAAGTAAAGGCATTTAATAATTGGTTCTTAGGTGCTTAATTCCATTTTTTTGCCTGAAATATATGATTATAAACTGGACCAAATGCATGATGTAGATGCAGAAGATTAATACTGATGTCAAGAGTTTCACTGTAAATGAATGCATTCTTCAAGCAGAAGGTATTATCTCCCAGAGATAGTATACCATAATGAACCAATTTGAATAGTGTGTTGCATCCATGAGGTTTTTTTGTTCCCATCTCTGAACTTTAATATTGTATTGATTCAAAGTTGTCTTTAAATAGAACCACTTGATTGTATACAGAGCATAATTCTTCATCAGTTATCCCAGCTACATGGCCAGACTAAATATTTGGGATTCTATGTTGTCATCTTATGCTTTATCGTCAGGGATCCTGGTTTTCTCTGATAAAGAAAAATCCCCATTTTTCTGTTTAAAAATAATAATCCAAAATTCACATTTTCCCATGATTAAAATGAAACAACTATATAGATATATATCTATATATTTTAGATTTCATTTGCATCAATCTTTGTTGCCAGTGAGTTAGCTGTGGCCATAACTTTATGTGGCAGTAGAACAAACAACACAAATAATATCTATAACTAATATCTTTATATTAGTGGTGTTTTATTTTAATCAGAGAAAAATGTCATTTGGGGTTACTTTTTTAAATCTAAAAATTGAGGATTGTTTTTATCAGCGAAAACCAGGATCCCTGTTTATCAAACAATCTTTATGGGATATAGCCCATAATATTGATGTGATGGCTGTAGATTGAGATAGGTAGTTAGCCATGTTAGTCAGAAGACAGAAGGCAGGTAGATATTAGGGCTGTGCGAAATTTCACCAACCGTTTTATTTTGACTCTGTTTCTACTCATTTTGAGGTCAAAAGAGCAAAATCAAAATGAAACAAAGGGTGTTGAAATAGTCTCAAAACAAAAGGAAGCTAGTCAAAATGTTTCAAAAGTCAAAACATTTCAACCATAGCGCTGGGGATGGGAAGTTAGTCTAGATGAACTGACTTACCATCCCCAGTGGAAGATCTGTCAGGGAACAGGGAGTAAGCCCAGCTGGACTGACTCCTCATCCCCTGCACTAGGTCACAATGGACTCCCCGCCCCTGGCATGATATAGCCAAACTATCTCAGCATCAGTGTGATTTTAGTATAGTTGACTATAGGTGCAAGGACACAGCTTTGACACTTTTTATTACTGGAAGTGGAATGGAAATAGTATAGTATCATACTCAATTACTTTTTCCATCCTCCTTTCATGGAGATATTTAACCATTATACTGAATTTGTTAAGACAGCTATCTTCATTAGAAGCTCCCATACATTCTATGTTGATGATGGTATAAAATCAATGAAGACACTGTAAAGGTCAATGTTTTGCTAATTACATGCATCTTGTTTTTACCATGCTACAAAGATCACACAGCAAGAAAAGTAGTCAAGGATGACTCATGCAAGAATCTTGCCAACAACCACTGACAATTAGGGAGATTGTCTGAGGATCATCACAAATAAAATGATTAGTTGCCGCCTTTGCTACCTGGAAAAATAGAAGCATTTGTGTATCCCTGGGTGGTCATTCTTTTAAGCCACATCAACTGAAAAAGCTCTGAAGATCACAGCTGGGATAGCATCTATGCCAGGTACTTTGCTACTTGAGAGTAATACTGTAGCAGAGCTGGACTCTGTGACATCCCTCGGGGAACATATTAAACCTACCTTACTCCAGCTCCTCAGTGTATCTCCTTGCTGTTTCACCTGCCACATGTTAATGAAACATATGCATTGGGAGACTGTCTCTGAGTCCTGGAGTAATCCTGGCTGCACCTGACTGACCTAGTCAGACTTACAGTCCTATTAGTTTTTCTCAAGACCTTCTGTTGCCCTTCTGCAACTTATCCTGCCTTAACTATTCCACTTGTGGCCCTACTGACCCTATCTGAGCCTTAAGGCACTAAATCGACTTAGAGGCATTAATCATGGCCTCCAGCTGCCCCCATAGCCATGCCCATGCATTGCAGGTTTTACTTAGTCATTCTTTACTTGACCCCACCTGATCCTGCATTGGTTTCAACCTGTCTCAGGCTCCAGCCCATCTTTCCAGGCTTTTATCCTCTCAGCTGGATTGCTGTATCCATCTGAACACAAACATGGAACTACTAAGTATCAAAGATCTTAATTTAGATCGAAGGAAGCTACGCATGTGGTAAAAAGAGATTTCCTAGGATGTTGATGTTTTATCAGTCATCCAAGATAAATGTGTGTGATATTTCTCATCAACGCAGCTCTTCATAGTCTCATCATTCTTATCAATCTAGTCTTGATATGAAGCCCAGAGCATTCAAAGCAAAAGTTACTGTACCCACAGTAACCTTAAAGCACTTCCAGTAAGCTCCAGTGTCACCAGAATTTGAATGCCTGCCCTGCACAGACAATTCCCCCAGTGGACCCACCAATCCTATCTACAGGCCCACCAGCCCATCACCCTGATCCTGCCTGCCCCTCAACCCCTGATCTTGCCTCCTCATCCCCCAATCCTGAGTTATTTACACCAGTTTACCAGAGCAGCTTCTGTCAATGGTGAATGTGTGTACAAGTCACTCCTGATCTGCATTTTAAAGCCACATTATCATAGATCAGGTATAGCAAATGTCTGCATGTATCCAGTGTCATCATTTAAGCTCTAGTAATTTAGGGCCAAATCTTTTGTCATCTTTACACAAAGTGGCATTTTTCAGCTCTTAGACCGTTTTTAGATTCTACTTACATTTGTGGAGACTGGAATGCCAAGATGCTCATGTACCCAACCACAGTGAAGTTCTGCAGAAGGATCCTCCCAATATTTATTCTTGAACCCCTGGCTCAGCCTCTCTAGCACCTGCCCATCAGCTGTCCCATAGGTTTTGTCCAGAATGCAAACCCTGTTCTTATGTCTTTGGCAGTTGGAAACCTAGGTTTCCCAGGTATTTCTGGGACATAAAGCTTTTGCTGTCTTCTCTACTTGTATTCCCCCACTACAAGGAACTCAGACAGTCGAGCTATAAAGTGAATATTCTTCATGGGGTGCATCTACACGAGACACTACGTCACCATAGCGACAAGCTATGGCAATGTAGCTTGTCACTATGGCGACATAGTAGCATTGGCAGGCACAGACTGTGATGGCAGGCACAGACTCGCTATAGTATGTCACTATGGTGTCATAGCTACTAAAAAATACCATGTGCTAATGGGATGGCCCAGTAACAGCTGTTACTGCACCATAATTTAGTACTTTCTAAAGCAAGTACTAAATGATGGCACAGTAACAACTGCACCATGGGAGGACATGTGTAGACATGCCCCATGGGGAAGGAAAAAAGTCATTAACTGTATTTGTGAAGTCAGGACTATGGAGCAGCCATAAAAATGCAAAAATAGAGGCTTCAAGTAAAAAAAAAAAAAAAAAATTCTGAATTATTTCACACCTTAGAACACCAGCCAGATGCATTATTTATATGTGCATTGCGTTAGGTTTATGTAATTTTCATTAACTCTATAATGCACACCATTCAACATGTTAAAAGCAGTTGACAAATCTTTATATACCTGCAATACTAGTTCCAGGATGTTATGACCATATATTGAAATATTGAATCTGAGAGAGAGAACTCTTCTAATGTGATATCAGAGTGTAAAAAAAGACAACCCAAAGATACACAGGTATAAATTCAGTTTTTAAATTAGTGTAATCTGGCATAGTTCCATTGATTTACATTGGCTAAATCCTTAACTGGTATAAACTAATTATTCTAGAAACAAACCTCCATACTTAAAATCCTAAGTAACTGAAACATCTAGAGTAGTTCTGGAAGAGGAACACCTACCCACCAACCTAGAAGCAGGTCATCAACCATGCAGGTGGATCACCCTCTCACTTTTAGCACCCAGATGATGATGTGCTCCAGTGCTTGTGGACTCCTAGTTTGCAGATTCATTGGCCAAAAAAACTGCCAGTTGCTTAGCTTGCTTTTGGATCCCAGTCCAAATTGTTCTCAGAGCACCTAAACAAGGCTTAGGTGGAGTATATGGTTGTATACAAGCACCCCAATCAATTGGCATTTCAACCTTGTGTGACCCAGTGGAGATTTCCATTGGGTTAACCATTCTTTAAACTGTCTGAAATGCTTTTTCAAAGAGCATTTCAACTGATGGACCTGTGATTCCACCGGTTTAAATGTAATATTGTATGTACCTTAGGGACATTTATACACGTGCTCCAGGAGTGGGGGAGAGGGCTTTAAGAACTGCTGTAATTAAAGCACCCAGAATATCATGTGTATCAGTATCCCCATGCTAAAAAAGTGATACTGGAGTCTGCTGAAGCACAGTAATTGCCAGGCTCTAGCAGAATCACTGAGTCTGCTCTGATGCATTGTAATTACAGCATGTCAGCAGCCTTGCTGCATGTGTATAGGCACCCCTAGGTAACTATGTCACCAAGAGCACTCCAGCTCATTTCCACCCTAAAGCTGCTTTAGGCATGTCTACTTTGACAAGAAGAATTTTTCCTGTGCCTTGGCTTAGACTTGTATGTTTACAAACTGTGTTGGCACCTAAATCCTATCTAAACTATGGTGCAATCTTGATCTGTGCTGGGAGGTGCCTAAATTTGCTAAGCCATTCACAGAGCAAGCTTAACACTGTAACACAGTACCCCATAGCTTCTCTTGAGCATAGCAAGGAATGATGTGCCTACTTTTTATTCAGTAACCAAATGGTTAGAACATTAACCCAGAAAATAGGAGACCTGGATTCTAAGCCAAAGAGTGTTCAAATTTTCAGAGGAGTACCTTAAGTACTAAGCTATAGGCTAGGCTGGGTAGGAGTCCTACCTGTTGAAATTGGGCCACTGAGCAGACAAGGTGGCAAGCCATAGGGTTGCACAGAGAACAAAAGCAAATTAAAGAAGAAGCATTACCCCACAGCCAAATATTAAACATAATATTAAAATTGATATTGTAGAAGCCAAAATGCAAACTACAAAATTAAAACACACATTTAACTTATCAACATTAAACATTTAGACATTATTAAGATTAAACATTTCAACTTGATTAAAACAAACCAAGAAGGCTGAAATAATTTCCTGCAGTTTTTCCTGCTTTGTCACATAGTTCAATATACATGTAGGGATGGATTCAGAATGGATGCAGTGGAATGGCTGCACCCCTGCTGCCAGTGGAGGAAGCGGGGTCGCAGGTCCTGGTTGGAAAGGCAAATGGGGAGGACTGTGAGGAAGCCAGCATGACTCCTCCAGGCTCTCTCTGGAGAGCTAAAATTTTGCTTTCTGGGCAAAAGAGCCTGCATTGAGCTTGGTGGTTAGGAAGCAATAATGTAAGCTAGATACAGGGAATGCAAACCACTCCACAACAGCAACTGGAGTGCAGGAAGCTAAAGTCAAACCACTAAGGTACTTCTGGAGCCCCTGTACTGACATGGGACACCCAGGAGGGCCTGGCAGAGAGCAGGTGTAGGAAGAGTGAACCCACCTGTTGCTTCCAGTGTCCCAAACTGACCCAGGCTTGGGGAGGATGGGTTCTAGAACCTGTTCTATCTGGAGTTTGTGGGGAGCAGCTGGGCCAGTGCAATGGCTAGGGCAATGGCAGGGACAGGCAGGCATGTTCTCTCTTCTTGCCCCTGCTTCCTGCTGGCAAGGGACATGGGAATGGGGATGGCAGTAGGAATCAGAGGGAGGAAGAGAGAATCTGCCTCCCACTGCTGCTGCTTCCTGCCAAGCCCAGCATGCTATGCAGCTGCTTCCTGTAGCTTGAGCTCCCAGGTGAGTCTCCTGCCTCCAGCTGAGCCCAGGACCCTGCTCCCTGTAGCTGGAGCTCCTGGGGCTGACAGGGAACATCATGAGTTTGGGCAGGGGCCAGGTGCAGGAAGGAGAGAAGCACCCTTCACTATACCTTGCTGACTTGGTGGAGCCCTAGCACCTCTTCCTGCATCTGCATCCTTTCCATTCCTCCCTGCAGTGTCCTCTGCCAGCCTGGGGGCTGCAGGCATGCCTCATCCCTATGCCCTATGGTTCATGTAGCAGCACCAATGGCACATACTGCACCCCCTTCTCAAATCCTGGATCCACCCATGCTCCTGTAAGAAGTTCTGATTAGAATGAAGCTTCATTTTCCAACAGAAAGCAAGTTTTGTCAGAATTTCTCAGCTAGATAAATCCTGAAATACCTTCTCCTTGCCCAAACAGTTGTTGTTATTGGTACTTGTTATTTTTCATATAGAGAGTCCATAAACAATGCAAAATATGTAGGGATTCCATAGTGCTACACCACATACATGATCATAATGAGATCTACATTTCATATTCTAAAACACACAAGCAAGACAGACAAAGGGCAGGAACAGAAACAGAAGCACAGAAAAGTAATTTATTCCCGGTCAAATAAGAGTCAGAAATAGGATTCATTCTAAACCTTACTCCAATAAGCCTGTATACAAGCCAAGCTTTTATTTGAGGTGTCAGTTGGCTTGGACACAGGCTGAATTCTCAGACAGGAATTCTTTCCTATTCTCAAGTGGCCAATTGCTGATCTCTTTCTGTTGCTCCCTGCCAACCACGGCATAATGCCAACCACATGCAGTAATTTGCACCAGTCTTAGTACTTTTTTAAGTCCTCTGCAGAACTGCTTAAGATACAGGATGAACTTTTTGCTGTTCCCCATTAGATGTCTAGGGGATGTTGGTAATCTTTGCCACTACTTATGTAACTAATGTGGGGTGCCTCTGTTGCTCCACTATATTTCTGTTTCTTTTCATGACATTATGATCCTATTTGATGTTCCCTCAGTCTCTTTTGGCCTCTCTAATATCTCCCAAAGGCCTGCTGCTAGTCTGTAATTCATATTTGAACTTTATCATTATATTTTAATGGACTTTTGACCAACTTTAATGCTTCCCAATTATTGCCAACTCACGTATATACTCTCTTGGTCTCTTGCCTTCATCTTACCTCACTTTCCTCTCTGCCTTATCCTTCCAAACAAATTTAAAACTGGATCCAAAAGTAGTATGTTTGAAGGCAGTACCATAGCAATGAAGTTTACCATCCAGAACAAAGCCTGCCCAGCAGCCCACCCAGACCCCACGCACAGATGCAGGGGCCACATGCCCCCCCATTCTTGCCTAAGAGCGCAAAAAGAAGTGGGAAACATTCTCACCCAGTGCCCACTCCCCCCCAGAAGAGTTTTTCACATCTCCATCCTGCACCCTGCCCCAGCTGGGCAGTGCCCTTAGCTCCTGGGGCAGCTGCCCTGCTCACTGCCCCCTCCCCCGCCTTGCTGTGGCAGTTTGAAGATTTCCGTGTGTTTACCTACAGCCAGATGGGTGCATGATAAATTAAGGAACCTGAAATTCCTGGAGGAATTCTTCAAGTTCACTGTGACTGCGGTTAGTCCCCTGGCCGTATGTAGCTCCTGCAGGTTGCCCCTTAACCCTTTGTCTCGCCCGCCACAACTTTGATGTTTCCAGAAATGTAAAGGGAGGATGGTCAGTGGTGTTATTCCTACTGC
>JAGPOW010003316.1:122792521-122817026 GCA_030014935.1 Caiman crocodilus
AAAAAAAAAAAAGGTCTCAAAATGAAAAAAAAAAAAAAAAGAATAGAGCATAATATTATGATGACATGACTGGATGAGATATTACATGTCATATAATGCACTAACAGAGATGTATCCAGGGAGGTGCAGGGGTACAGTCACACCCCACCCCTACCACCTTTACTTCTGGGCCCACCCTAAGTTTAAAACCAATTGTCTGGCAGTGGCAGCAGCATTTCTATTTAGGCAGTAGTAAGGGACTCAGTAGATTATCATGGCTCATTCTCAAGTGGCCAATTGCTGGTTCCTGGTTTCTTCTAAACTCTTCATTCCACATGTGATTGACTCTCCTTTTTAATGGTCCTGATGTTCCAATAATCAAGTTTTCCATTCTTCTGAAATTCTGTTGCCTGATAGCTACTCTAGTTCCTATTTCACAGCCCTGCAGACTGTTTTTAACTATATCATGATATGTGGGATGTAGCACACTATCAGCCAGGTAAGCACTAAGCTAAGCATTAAGGGGCCTGATAGACATCAGGACAGGGGGGGTACCACAGGCACCCATCAGGGGGCTTAAATGTCTGTACACTAATGCTAGGAGCTTGGAGAACAAGCAGAAGAAACTTGCACTTCTGCTTGCAAGCAACAACTTCGACCTGGTTGGACTAACTGAAACCTGGTGGGAACCTACTCATGATTGGGCAGTACGCATTGAAGGTTATAGCTTGTACAGATGGGATAGAATGGGGAAACAAGGCGGGGTGGGATGTTGCTCTCTATGTTGAGGAACAATATACATCTTCTATAATCAAGATGGGATCAGAGGAGGGCCAAGCTGAGGTACCGTGGGTCAGGATACAAGGGGGTTGGGGGGAAAGGGACTTGATAGTGGGGGCCTACTATAGACCACCACACCAGGAGGATGAGCTAGACCTGGAATTCTCCAGACAGCTGTCAGAGGCCATATGGTTGAGACATATGGTTGTCATGGGTGACCTAAACTACCCTGACATCTGCTGGGAGGAGCAGTCAGCCAACTCTAACCACTCATGTTGGTTCTTAAACTGCATACAAGACCTCCACCTAATGCAGGAGGTATATGATCCCACTAGGGAAAATGCCTTGCTGGACTTAGTGCTAGCTATAGGGAATGGCCTGGTGGGGAATCTGCAGGTACAAGGTAACGTAGGGGATAGTGACCATCAAGTGACTGAAGTCACTATCCAGCAACAGGTGGGTAAACTAACCAGTGGAGTTGAAGTGCTGGACTTCAGAAAATCTCCTGAGCACACTGAAGTTAGCCTAGTTAATAAGATGTTAAAGCTCAATAGTATTGGCAAAATGGGGGTCCAGGAAGGGTGGCTATTCCTCAAGGAGCAATCCTACAGGCGCAGAAGGGGACAATCCCATTGCTCATAAAAGGGGGCAAAGGGGCCAAGAAGCCCTCTTGGCTGAACAGGGAAGTCCAGGAAAGCCTAAGGGCAAAGAAAGAGGTATACAGGCTGTGGAAAAAGGGGATAGCTACCAAGGAGGAGTATACCTCCCTGGCTTGCACTTGTGGGGAATTAGTTAGGAAGGCCGGGGCAGGATTAGAACTTGAGCTGGTGACAGGAACTGGGGACAGCAAGAAGTCCTTCTTTGAGTATATAGAAAGCAAAAGGAAGGTGCAGGGTAGCATAGGACCCCTACAGGACAAACTAGCACAATTGGTGACAGAGAGGGGGACAAAGCTGAGTTATTTGCATTTGTATTCCTAGACACAGACCAAGACAAATCCCGCAACTTGATCACAGCTAGACACAGGAGGGACACCAGCTCACCAACTGTTAGCGCACACTTAATGAAGGGGCACTTGCAGGGGCTGCATGTGTTCAAATCAACTTCATCCAATGGTGCTGAAGGAACTGACCAGTGTCATAGCAGAGCCATTTACATAGCTGTTCAAGCACTCATGATACTTCAGTCAGGTCCCAGAGAACTGAAAAAGTGCCAGTGTGGTCCCCAATTCCAGGAAAGGGAGGAGGGAGGAACTGGGAAACTATAGGCCAGTTAGTCTCACTTCTATCCTTGGTAAAACTCTGAAAAAAATCATTAAGGATCGCATTTGTGAGAGCACAGCAGGGGAAACAATGCTGAACAGAAATCCGCATGGATTCATTTCAGATAGATCCTGCCTGACTAACCTTGTTCCTTTTATGACAAGGTCACAAAATGCTTAGATGCAGGAGTTGAGGTAGATGTTATCTACCTGAACTTTAAGACTATTTTTGATACAGTATCTCATTCTTTTCTCATAAATAAACTGACAGGCTGTGATGCAGATGATTACATGGCCAGGTGGGTGGAAATTAGGTTAGGGATCACACCCAGAGAGTGATGGTGGACGGGTTGATATCATCCTGGAGAGATGTGGGTAGTGGAGTCCTGCAGGGCTTGGTCCTTGGACCAGTGCTATTCAATGTCTTCATCAGTGACTTGGACAAGGGCATGGAGAGCACCTTGTCCAAGTTTGCAGATGATACCAAATTATGGAGCAAAGTTAACACACCAGAGGGTAGGGAACAGATCCAGGAAGATCTGGACAGAATGGAAAAATGGGCAGAATGAAATAAGATGCAATTCAGCAAAGACACGTGCAAAGTGCTGCACCTGGGCAAAAAGAACCACAAACACACTTACAGGCCAGGGGGGATAACCCTCATAGCAGCAGAAAGGGATCTTGGAGTCATAGTTGAGTCCATAATGAACATGAATAATCAATGTGGTGAAGTGATCAACAAGGCTAACCACACATAATCATGCATTAGCAGATACATTGCAGTGATGCTTCCCCTCTATGTGGCACTGGTCAGGCCACATTTGGAGTACTGAGAAAATTTTTTGATATAAAATGTCTTTCATTTCAGGAAAATCAGTTGAATCAAAATTGATTACAAAATTATTATTTTTTTTTATTTTCTGGCTTAAAACTTTTGATACATACATTCTGATTAACTCTAGTTTCTATTGTATACACAGTGTTGTGCTTCACTGGTCTTCAGCTCTGAACCACGTACGTTATTTTGCATCTAGGTTGTTTAGTGATCGACACCTTATTATAGCATTTCTGAGTACAATAGATAACAAACTAACAAAATTACATAAAGCCTGTTCTCATAAGTTTGATGGACTTTCTGGAGCCA
The DNA here is from genome assembly GCA_030014935.1 of Caiman crocodilus. Classification (NCBI taxonomy): domain Eukaryota; kingdom Metazoa; phylum Chordata; order Crocodylia; family Alligatoridae; genus Caiman; species Caiman crocodilus. The sequence goes on from JAGPOW010003316.1 coordinate 122,795,686, forward strand.
TGTTTTATATTGAGAGATTTCAGGTGTTGCTCTGCAACTTCAGTTGCAATCTGCCTCCAAAGGATCTAAGCCAAAGCACTGAATCAATTTATCTAGCTACAGTTTGGGTATATAAATTAAGGATCCCTTGTTATTAATGCTGTGTAAAGACCCAAGATCTTATCCTGGAGGAAAGTGTGAAAACTATGGCTTTTTTCATATGTTACATGCATAGGGGAGCTTAAACCTGAGGCAGAGACACAATAACCAACACAGCAAATTTGGTATAGTCATAAAGTGTCTGATATTGAGAGAGCGGTGAGCACGTTAGGTATGCTCCATGAAGAATACTAGTGTTGTATGCCCAGAGGGAGACAGGATAGGTTCTGACTAAGAACAGGGTTAGATGGTAAGATTTGGAGGATGCACAGAAATATAAACTAGTATGAATCTAGTTACTGGGAAAACTGCATAAAGGGAGTGGCACCTGGGGATTTTAACAAAGCAAGAAAAACAGCCTTTGGGTGTGGGAGGGGGAAAAAAAAATGAAGAAAGCAAGCTTGGAACCCCAGCTAAAAAAGCAGTAAGAAGGGAAAGGAACAATATAGCAGTAATTCTATTCAGGGTTAGTATTAAGGAGATACAGAAACGCTGATGAGTTTGGATATTTCTGGATTTTAACATTCAGATATTGGTTGTGTTCCCATCTCCAATATATAAATAGAAATGATCATTAATAATTATGAATTGTTCATTGATTACAAACACTCACTTGTGTTTCCATAGTCTGGCACTGGAGTTTCTTCAACTGATCCACAAATAGTAGTGCTTTATTGCTTGGTCCTAAAAGATTGATGCAGAATGGAGTACATCCCACTGCAGTCAGTTAGAATTGATCAGATTCTGTTAATGTAAGGGCTTTATGCTGATCAGACCCAGGGGAAATAGGTAAAATGTTACTGACATATTTTTGGAAGGTAAAGAGAATCAGTTTGGACAGAAAAAGAAAACAGGGTTAGGTTACAGTGAGTGCATCTACACGTGCATATTAATGCACTTGAATGAACTCCAGAGTTTATTGCTCCCAGGTGCACATCCTCACATGTGCCCAGGACCACAGCATGTGGTGTCTAGTAAGAGCAGCCCTGGCTAGCAGGGGCCTAAGAGTTCAGCCTTCCAGCCTCGTGCTGTTCCCTTGGGTTCATCTTACTGCAGAGAAGCAGGCAAGGGCATAAAAATGCTTCAGCATGGGGTTAGCTGGAAGGCAGCCCCTAAACTGAAACATCCTCATGCCCCAGCCAGCCCCTCCAGCATCGACACAAGTGCTGCTGTGGAGCTTTTTACTTTGCAGTAGGATAGTACTTGTATTTACAAGTACTATCTTGCTGTGGAGTAAATTCATTTACTCCAGCCTAATAGAGATTCATGTGTAGAGGTGTGACATTTACTGTGCAGTTAATTAGTCTACTGCACAGTAAATATCTTGTGTAGACATGCCTAGTTAGGACCTATACTGATGAATTCTAAATTCAAATCAACCCCAATTCTTTGGTAAAGAACAAAAAAATATTTGAAACCATAGGACTTGGTATAATTAGACAAGTATAACTTGAGTCCTTCTGGTGTTTACAAGTCCTATTGTGACTTGGTGGCTTAGATCAACATGATTCCTCAAAATACAGTAGAAGAAATGGTATATGATAGCTTAATTTTCCCCTTAAAATTTGTGGAGCTCATTTTACCTGAATATTTTATTAGTATTTGGGACAACTGGTGCCTAACAGTCTACTTCCATCTCTGCATCTTAGGGAGCAATTACTTTCCTGTGAAATAATTGTATTTGGCCTAGCACTTTGTGGAAACCAGAATCTGAAGCTGTGAGACAAAGCTGGGTAACTTTTACCTCTAATAATAACATGAAACAGTTAAACATGGTTGAGAATAGAAACTTTCTCTAATGAGCACCAGAGACAAAGAAGGGGGAGGGGAACTGCATATACTCTTAAGAGCAAAACTTAAATTCATGATACAATCAGAAAAAGCATTGAAGTATGTTAGGGGTAGCATTTTTCTTCATTGATCAAGCATCCCTGGCTACCTTCCGCATAAAGAAAACCTTAGTTTTGTTTTGTTGCTGGTCATATTGTTTGCATAAAAATTACCACTACTTCATATATTGGACCAACTTCTGCTCTCATTAACATCCCTAAAATCCCTATCCAGCACTTATGCCTGAGTTATCATACAGCACATGACTATATACCAATAGCTGGTCTGGTTGTGGACCAGAAGTCAATAAAAATTAGCAATGACTGTATGGGATAGAAAAGCAAAGAATATATACAACTAAACAACCTGAATCTATAATAAGCAGATGTTACACTAAGAACAATAGTCAGAATTAAGAGTTATGTCAGCTTTTGGTTTTATCTGTTTATTTGATCCCGCAGGTTAAACTGGAAGTATTTGGTGTAAAAGCTGTTTTTCTGATAAAATCAAGAACCACAGACACAAATTGCACTTCATGCTTGCTACCAGCAAAGGGAGCTGTAAACTCTTAAACTGCATCAAACAGATGCACTCCAGTATCTGAAGAGAAGCACAAATTCCAGCTTGAGTTTTATTGATATATTGGATGCACCAAACATGACAATTTGTTGCCCTTCCCGTGTGCAGCTATCTACTCATATGCAAAGTGCAAAACAGCAATATTCTGTTTTGTTTAGTTTTATTGTAATGCTGGTTTATTCAACTTTTCCTCTGCCATGGTCTTCAGTATCTGCACTGCAGTGCTGGAAACTACAATAACTACAGAAAATGGAACTGGTTCTAGAGACCTCACTGGCATCTGCAATTTGATTTTTCTCTCCTTGTCTTTCCATGCTGTTTGAGTCAGTGTTGATCAAAAGAGTTGACCTGTCTCCTAACAATACTTATTTCTCTCACTGCCTTTGTTAGTACTAATTCTTGTATCTCACTAAGTTAAGGTGACCTAGCTGATTGCATCATTTCATTTTTCAAAACCAGCTATAAGACACACACTATAAGACCTTTGTTATGTGCAGACAGAGACAGATAATCACTGACTGTTCTTTTTGTCTTTCAGCAACCTGTTGTACATTTAAACATAGTAAAATGCAGAAAAGACCCAGCTGAGTTAACAAGGCTGAAAGCCAGGAAAATAGAAGTGGGTGGCTAGAATACAGAGGTGTTGCTTTCCTCTATCCACTCATCATTTTTCCAATGTGATAAACTATTTTAAACTTGAACCGCATGGTTTATCATTGCCAGATCAAGGAAAACCAAACTTTGCTGGGCAGAGTCATTTGCTGGATGATATTAATAACATATGGGATGGGATGGGATGGTCTTCATCCTGTGAGGATTTAGATAGAGTACAATTGTGAGTTTTTTTCATTACATGAAAAATCCGTTACAAGTTCAGTTTGGCATGAAAGGAATTTATCATAGCTCCACATTCAGGTTATAATTGTAGGTAATATGTGGTAACAAACCAGCATGGTCTAAAGTACATTTCAGTAGATAAAAGTATTTTGTAATAAAGTATTTAACCACTGAAGGTAGATGTCCAGTTGCTAAAAACTAACAAATTTCCAGTGATAGACAGAAGCATTTAATTTCATCACTAGGGATGAGGGATCTGGTTTTTTCTAATAACCTCCCCCCCCCCCCCCAGTTTTCAGATTAAAAAAGGTAACCTCAAATCCATATTTTTCCATGATTAAAATAAAATACCACTAATATACTTGGGGGGGGGGAGGGTTATGTGTGAAAATTGGGGATTTTTTTTAGCAGAGAAAACCATGATCCCTGCTGACAATGTACCCCCTCATTTCTACATAACCTGTTATTTTTAATAACTCTTTGAAACTTCATTTCTTCATTTGAATGTAGCACTCCTTGAGGGAATAAAGGTTGTTTCTATAGCAAATGGATATTTAGGTGCCTATAACACTGAAGCTCAATTTTAGGAATAACACAGAGCCCTCAAAATTCATCAGTAGGTCCTGTTCTGTATTCCAGGTAATGATGAGGATGATGACTTTTAGGGGACTAATACAATATCATGTTCCCACCATATTAAATATCTAAGTGTGCATCTTTACATGTGGTCTGGTGTGTGTATGTGTGGGGGTGGGTGAAAGGGGTGCTTTAATTAGAGCAGCTCTTGGAAGCTGGTTTAATTAAAGCACCTACAATGTCACGTATATTCAGCATCCCACCTTTCAAAATGGTGGCAAAGCACCCCTGCTGCCATTTTGAAATGTGGTAACATTGAATATGTGTAATACAAGGCTACTGGAACACGCTAATTACTATGTGTCAGAGCAGGATCCAGCACATGTATAAGTGCCCAGTGAATGTACCTTAATATATAAAGTTAATATCCCACAGATAGTTGAGTTCAGCCATTATTTGGTCACTGAGGCTAGGGACAGAAATTACACATAACCTGGTATAAGTAATCGGAAACCGGTTCAGATCTGTAACACAACAGAAGTTCAGTGCACAGAAACAGTTTTCAAACTGGCTGAAACTAGTTTAAGATAAACCTGGATAAATGTAGTATAAGACTTAACAGATTTAGGTTAAATCAGTTTATTGAACTTCTGTCCCAGATTCCCTCCAGATTTAAGTTAACTTACAGTCCCCCAACATCCCAGGATGATTTGCACTTCCCTAACAAATACCCCCTCACAGGGTGGATGGACTAGCCTTTGCCCAAGCTGTCTGCCCCAGCTGAGCAGGAGGGCATGCCCTACCGCCCTCCAGATTCTGGCATGGGCCACTGCAGGCATGTGACTGCATTTCTGGAATCAAAAGTGAATTTTTGTTCATTTGCTTGTCAGTTCAATCTATGCAGCTTAGATGAACCTGCAAAGATTGAATCAATTCAGCCTCTGGCTTTTTGATGGTCTGTATTTAGCCAAAGAGTGTCTATAGTAATCACAAGGACTGGCTGACATGTCAGCAATCAGGCAAACACAGGCAGTGCTGGTTCAGAAAAACATTTTATAAAACCAAGGCCCTGACAGAGACTTAGGGTGGAATGGGTTAGATATTTCAACTGTTAGAATGCCATGTTACTTGCATTATTAAATGTCATCAAAGACGCTTCTGTTATGAGCATACAATACTCCTTCCTGATAGTATTCCTCCCATAAGTATACAAATACCATAGCTAGATATACTTGGAATCATAGCAAGTCATAGACTGACTCAGGTTAGTCTAGAAGGGAATCTAACACTTCTACTTCCTTCAGTTTATTAGCAAGCTCTCCTCCTACTGTGGCAGCATTAAGTTCAGCACCTAAAACATACAATAAAGGTATGTTTCTCCTCTTTTACCACATCTCTTTTTTTCTGTGTTTATATGTACACAAACATGTCCACCCATGTATATGTGTACACACATAATGCTATATTCTTATGTCTTTTAACTGTATGCCTGACAAATACATTGCGTATATGCAATTCTCCCTTAAACACTTCTTTTCTCACCAGTCAACAACATTAAGACACGTGTTAAAATTCATTCTCTGCACAATCATACCAGAGCTGACCTGTGAACATTTTCTATTTGGAATTCCAAGAAAAGTAACATTTTTTCATTAAGTGTACTGGAAATGTCTCAAGAAGCCTGTTTCTCACGCTATTCCTATTAGAAATGCTATACAACTTCTACTTCTCACAATATTTCATCAGAAAACAAAGACACAGTGTGACTTTGGGGCACCACATTCTAAAAAAACAGGAACCTGAATTACACAAAACCAGAACAGCAGAGGTTGGCAGCACAATTTTCCAAAAACAAACAGCCCTTCAATCATAAAGGTCTCTAGGGGCCAACGGCCCCTGGTGATATGAAAATTTTTCAAAGGAAGAAACAGTTCTTTTGCAGGTGTAGAAGCCCTTGAAGAAGGTCCTCCACCCTAAGCAAGAGATATGTGTTGGAACTGTGTCTTATCAGCCTCTCAGAAAAGCTGTATATTTACAAAAGAGGCAAATACAAGAACTATTTTTGCAAATTAGACAGTTTGTGAGTTCCAGTATAACAGCAGCAAAGCGTAAAACAGAAGGAACAACTTTGAAATCAGTTATGGGTTCTAGTTTTAAAAAATGATTTTTCATCTGTTTCTCCAGTGCAAGTTTAAGGAGGTTGGGTAAGTTATTGGCCCCACTGAAGCCAGCTGGGAATTTTGACGTTGATTTCTTTGGAGCCAAGAGTGTGTCCTTAAAACCAATAGAAACTTTTCTTATGCTTCCCTTCTTTCCAATGCATGTAAAAACTGGAAGCTGCAATAGAGAGTCACCAAATGTAACAGAATTTACCAAGAAGACTCTGGTCCATCCCCATCCATCACTCCTATTCAGAAGTTTTGTCTTCAGCTGAATAAAAACATTCTTCTGCTTTCTAATTTATTCATACACAATTTATATCATTGCGTTGTTTTGTCCCTTAGCTCAAATAGTCCATTTCTCTCACCTGTGTTTACTTTCCTGGTTCATTTATAGAAACCATATACCCTATCTGTTTCATTTTGCTTTCCAAAAACAAACCAAACTTTTATTTAGTCTGTTGTTATAATAGCTTCCTGATTCACCTGACCATCTTACCAGTCCTTCTGTGCACCCTACAAAATTGAATTAATTTGTTTGAACATCTTTCTACTTAACCTGTTTAATAATCTTTCTTGAACATGGATAACCAGAATGATATACATTAGGGCTAGGTGCAGACATTCAAAAGGCCAGAGGCAAAATTGTAGATCTAAGTTATGCAGTGTTCTATAAGCAGTGTACTTTAGATCTGAGGCAAACAGAGCACACATTTTTCTTTTGGTAAGGGCCTTGTGAGAGCAAATCTTAGATCAGGTTCTGCCATTTTAAAGCCAGTCTATTTGTTCCAAACTTCTTTTCTGTTACATGTATATACCAGTTTCTGATCACTTTTACTGGTAAAAATATAATGTCTATACCTGGCCCAAGACTGTCAACACATCCAGGCCCACAGGCCAATCTAGGGCACATGCTTTATATGACAACCACACTGGACCAGCCCTGCACACCAGATTCAGCATGCAGAACTAGTCTATAGGTCCAATCTGGACCAGCCCCAGATCTAGTGCATATGGCCAGTCTGGCATAGGCACTGCATGCATCACCCATACCAGACTGGCCAGTGTGTGCTGCATGTAGCAGGCAGCACTTTGGGTTAAATGATACAGCAGTGTGAGCCAGATCTTTCACCCCTCTGTGATATAGCATATATACCTCTGCCTTAATAGCACACAGAGCTATTATAAATTATAGGGTTACCATATTTCCAGTATCAAAAAAGAGGACACCTACAGGAGGAGAGGGGAAAGGGAAGGAGGCAGGGAGGGGCAAGGAGTATATGATTGTGCAGGGAGGACAGTGCTATGCCTATGCCCTATCACTGCCTCTCACTCCCAGGCCACAGCCCCACCCCAGCTCTACTGCTGCCTCTCCCTCCTAACCCACTGTACCCTACCCCCCAGCTGGCAGGCTGGTGCCCCTCATTCCTGACCTACAGGCCCCTGCCCCCCCACCCCAGCTCTGATGTACCCGTAGTGTGCTCTCTCTCTCTCCCTCACCTGCCAGCAATTGCCAGGGCCCCCATGCAGAGCACATGATCCCCCAGCCTCCAATCACCTCCCCCTGCCCCTAGCCCCAAGCAGCCAAGCTGGAAGTGCCAGGGGAAAAGCAGAGGCAGAGCAAAAACCCAGACATTTGCATACATTTTACAAACCCACCCAGATGGAGGACAGGGGACCAAAAAAGAGGACATGTCTGGAAAACCCAGATGTATGGTAGCACTATAAATTGACCTACTACCAGTTGTTTCAACAAAGATGCTCTAATTTTATCCAAATAGAAATGATGGCTTATTACAACTGTACAAAAGCTTGCATTTCTAAAGTTCCAGTCCAGACTTGTGCATCATTATTGTGTTAAGAGGAAACTTTAAAGCATTACCTATTCACAGATCACAACTGTCAACATTTACCATACCACAAGCCATCTAATAAAAATCCATAATTATAATTTAAGCTCTGACAGAACAGCCTGGTGTTTTTAACCTTTTCTCTATCAAACATCCTTTTTTTTCTCTTAATTTGGTTAGTTATCCTGTTTTGTTATTTTTATTTAGTAAAGGAACTCCTTTTATTTTATGGTCTAAATTCTTATGAAAAACACTAAACAATATATTGGAGGAAATAATTATATATAAGAAACAACAACTGCAAATGCGATAGTCTGGTTGTCCTGGAATGCTTCCAACCCTACTTTATCTTATGTATTTACAGAAATGGCATAGTCTAAACTGGAATGCCTGTCTCTGCTCCCATAGTTTCATGCTGGCATAAATATCGCCATTGCTAAGTACTGCATATTTGCAATGTGTTTATAACAGATTTTGCCAAAGAAAAGTTTATTGAATTTCAGAGGAAAATCCATAGAATATGCTTATGTGTAAGAAATGCCTTTTTACCTAGGATTTCCAGAATTCTCATCAGTTAGATTAAAAGTAGCTTTTGACATATTCAAAAGGTAGTTTCCTATGAAAGTAAGTTTAGGCAACAATCAATGAGTCAAAGAACATTTCTACTGTCAGTTATTTCCTTTCAGAAATCTGATAGTCTTATATAGAAATATGCACACACATTTACCTAGAAAGTGTTATCTTTATAAGCAGAGAATTATAATTTTGATTCACTGTTTTCAAGAAGGAAAAGATCTGTTTACATTATCCCATGCCAGCTACTATATTGAATTCAGTACAGTTACCCTCCCACAGTGTACTATCCCTATGGCTAGAGACCAAGGAATAAACAAAAAAAAAGGAAATAGTTATAAAAAATATTTTGCCTTCTGCAAACATTGAAAAGGAAAGACAATTCATCTTGGACAAGAGGTCAACCACCAGAGAAAATGAAGGCATTATTAGGTATCTCCATTGTGTTACTCCAGTTTCATTAGTCTAGTTCCACCAGAATCAATGAAATTGCACCAGCATAAATCTAGAATAATTACTGCAGAATCAGGCTCCAGATATTTTATGTTAATCTATCCAGACAGAGAGTCAAAATTATTTCAATAAAAAGTGGTGTCAAGAAACCTTCAAGGCACAGTTAAAATGGAATAAAACTTCCAAACAATATTATATCTAAATTCAATACACCAACAAGTAACACAGATTACTTACATAACTCTAATGAAATTAGTCTAAGAAGGAAGCAGTAGTCTGCTGGCAACATTAAATCAATGTTAATGGTGAAAAGAAAGAACGACAAAGACATGAAGTTGGGTAAAAATGTCTGTCTTTTTAAGCTGTCATTTGAGCTTTCTTTAAACAGCTTTTAAAATTGACTTTCCTTCTGTATAATCTCAAAATAAAGTGAAAAAATGTGTGCTCTGTAGAACACAAATGCATAAATTACCTCAACTAGGAAAAAAACCTGTGGATTAATTTTACAGTAATTTTTTTTTGCCATAACCATTTTAGTCTTTATCAGAGCTGGTCAAAAAAGAGAGAAAATATTACACTATATATTTTTTATTATTTTTTATTTCCCATTTTTTAATTAAAAAGTTCTATCAACAGAAGTTACCCGAACTGCCATAGTTTTTATAAGGCACAAATTGCTATGCAATTTTTTTACCGAAAGAAATCAGGTGACCTTTTGGACCCTGGTTGCCAATAGGTGTTCAAGCCAAGAAAACTCCAGCAAAGGATTGTAGAACATGGAGGAATGCCATGGCACCAGGTTTAAAATACAAAATGGTGTAAAAACCACTTGCCTTGCAATGGGGGACTCAGTTCTAGGAAAAGGCTGCCTAAATCACCCCCCTCCTGAGAAGCTGCAACAGAGATAAGGACAGTAAGGAACTGGAGGGCATTGTTTAATGTAATCAGCACTCAAGCAGTTACAGGAGTTTTACATAGCCCCAAAATCAGGCTGCTTCAGGCCCTTATCAGTTCAAACACTGACTTAACTTACATGCCATAGATCAGGATTAGTTCTCAAGAAATGTATCACCATTTAAATGACTTGCAGTTTATTCCCATTATTAGTACTGAATATCCAGTCATTGTTATAGGTATCTTGTGATACCCTGAGCCAATGTCTGTGCCCCTGAAATGTTATACCACAAATCACATATGCCAAATATACCCTTGATTCTTCTACAGGGGAAAATAAGAGAGAGCTTGTTATAAGGAATGTCTACACAGAAGAATGCTGTGCCCCTCAGAGATGCCTGAACTAGCTCATCCAAAGGCAAACAGACACACTACCAAGATACTAGCTTGTTCCAAACTAGTTTAAAGAACCCCTGCATGACACTATACACGCGCACACACTCAAAGGTGTGTTCCTGCAGCACAATGCTTTCCAGGGCTATCTTTGGAATAATGCACCGTATGCACACAGATAACACAGGAAATCAGTGACAGAGCAACAAGTGGAATCCATACCTCCTGACTTTAAATCCTGTTAACTCTCCCTTCTAAGGCACCAGTGTCAATTCAGTATTCCTGCTTAATTAATCTGCATCCACCCAGGCTAACTCATGAAGCATTTTAAAGGGCTAAGCAGAGCCACATATTTAATTGTACTATTTGTGTTCTTTTGGACTTAACACTACTATGCTTTCCATGAAGTATTTTAGAAGACATGAGCTTCTCTTCAGTTTTTCAGCACCACAAGAAGTACAATATACAAAAGGTAGAACTGCCTAGACAATGGAAGTTTATCTGCAAAACAGCTGTACTTTGTCTTCAAAAGCCAGAACACTAATATATTGGCAAGGAAGTTGTTAATGGTGGCCAGCACTAGCATAAGTGGCTGTTGACTCTAAATCAGTGGTTTTCAACCTGTGGTCCGCAGACCCATGAGGTTCTGTAGACTATGTCTAAGGGTCCAAAAAAGATGATTATGACCAATCAAAAGTATGTGACTACCCACACTTACAATTCAAAGGGGTCTGCACCCCCATTTAAAATTTCCAAAGGCATTTTTTACCTCCATTCAAAAAATGTTAGGAGTCCACAAAGTGGTTGAAAACTACTGCTCTAAACTGATCAGAACATCCCCAATATAGGGAAGTCTATGGTAAATGATTATTGAATTTCCTTAGCAACATGGAAGTCCTGGTGTTCATAAAAATGAACAAGCAGTTGCAGCAAATGTATTATGCATAGAACAATGACAATTTAGTCTAGAGTATTATATATAGGTATACACCCCCCATATATAATACTCTAGATTAAATTGTCTTTGTTCTATGCATAATACATTTATATAACTTTATATATATCTATAACATTATATATATATTGTAAGCCTATTATACATTATATATATAATAACTATAGGTTTACAATTGACACCAAACTCAGCATTTACAGATGCAATCATCATTTAGATGCATAATTAGCTATGTTAATTGAAAAGTCCAAGCTCATTTCTCAAGAACTTGTCCTTAATGTCCCCAACAAGTTGGGGAGAAGATGATAAGGAGTAAGGATGAAATGTATTCATGGGCACTTTACCCTTTTGCACACAGCACATTACTGTAAACATAAAATCTAATTCTCTCTTCACAAGCTTGAAAATTTCTTTGTTTCTGACTGAGCATCTCATCCTTTTGTGACACTATGCTTTCCTGGATTTTTTTCTGTCACCCTTCAAAACTCAAACTTTTTTTCCTTTGTTTCTTTGTACCATTCAGATCAAAGTTGTCAGATTCTAACCTTAGCTGCCTAGCTGTAACCTGCATATCTTGGCATGAGTTCTGTGATCACCATGCTGGTATAGAGTAGATCAGGGGTATAAAACATGCGGCCCTGTTCTAGCTGGCTCAACAATAGTCCAACAGGCTACTGGAATTTGGGAGGGGTGTCCAGTGGAGCATGGCCTACCACAGAATTTGGGGTCCTTGCACTCTAATAGACATGGCCATTGGCAGCAGTGGGGGCAAGCAAGGGCTGTGCAGATACAACCCTTGCTGGCCCTCCTGTCACCTGCTCACTGATGTGCACTGCCACCTACACCTCAACCATGCCACTGTCCACCCCCCAGACCCATGCTGCCACCTGCTTCCTGACTACACCACTGCTGCCAATTTCCAAACCATTCTGATACCTGATTTCTGACCTCTACTGCTACCCAACTCCAGACCTGCACTGCCACCTGAATGCAGACCTCTACTGCTGGCCCCAGACCTGGACCCTGCTGGCTCCACAGATCCAGTCCAGGAGGAGCCCTTATGGTCTAGATACAGCCCACAGTCTGGAGTGAGTTTGATACCCCTGGAGTAGAGTACAAGGGTTGAGACAGACCATGTCAGAGAAGGAAGGAGATAAACTCGAGTGCTAATATACTGTTCCCTGGGATTCAAACCAGCTAGCATAAAATAGAACAGCCACTGGAGAGCCTGAGTGGGACAGGGGCATGTGGCTAGGATCTTTCTACCCTATTTGTTTTAATTGCTGTGATTGGGAAAATACAGAATAAGAACAAGAAGACAGGATTTCTTTCTTGGCAGTTGTCTTAGGCTCATTAGGGGATAGTGACAGAATCAGGAGATGATTGTGTTTGCTGTAGGATAAGTAGCATGAATTTAGAAGTGTTTCTTAGAAGTTATCCTTTTATTTTTTTTGCTTGCAATGGACCATAGTGAGACAGAAGAGAAGATACAAAGAAATAACCAGCATTCAGTGTGTAAGATGATTTTCAAAATATTTAAAGACATCAGGTCTCATGGGTGGTGAAGATTTATTGCAGCAGTGCCTTGAAGTTCCAGTTATAGATCAGGATCCCCACTGAGCTAAGTATTACACACAAAAAAGTTGACCTCTGTCCCAAAGTACTTAGAATCTAAGCAAAATATGGGCAAAGAAGAAACACATAATTTATTATTCCCTGTGTAAGTGTTAGTCTTAACCATTCTTTTTATCTCCTCCCTCCTATATCTGTAAAACTGGTGGCATACTCAAACATTGTTAATCTGAAATTTTCTATGGACTATTCAAGGCCCATAGCAGTGTGCAAAACATTATGTCATATCAGTGCATTCCAACACCAAAAATATATCCTAACATTAAAAGCTGCTATTTTAATAACACATATTTAAAAATATATCTGTTCATGAAAGGTTCTCTTTGTTGTTTTCTTAGCCTTAGTTATCGATACAGCAAGGATTTGATAAAAAAAGAAGGATCCAAAGTGATTATTTCTAAAATTTTAATCACAATTTCTCTTTATGAATGCCTATACTACACAAGTTCATTTGGGGAAGAAAATGTGGCACAAGGAATGTAGCTATTTCTTCACAAAGGGATCATTAATAAGTGTCTATTTGGGGCAGTTCAATAATTAGATACTAGCCACAGGCTGTCAGAGGTAAATTTAACCAACTAAAAGATATGTATATAGAACATTCCTTTTAGATGGACTATATATAATACAAAAGAACATCTTTAAAAAAAAAAATGAAACTGAAACAGAGATATAGGCTGGGTGCTACTATGCAGCGTCACCCACTTCACTGTGCCAGGCCTAAAACCACTCTTTGAGAGTCTCCCATGGGGAACCTATGGTTGGCTATCCCCCTTCTTGGAGAACAACTGCAAGCCTGGTGTAACCCTACCACCACCCAGGCCCTGGTCTCTGTTAGGGCTCTTTGCAGCCAGGGACACAAAGACTCCACAAGGCTTGGGGGTGCTTTGTCCACTAGTAATATTTCTGGGTGCCTCTTTCAACCCAAAGCATTCCCAAATAACCTCAGGTATGACTGAGGGAACATACACAGGCCAACTCTGCTGCCAAGCCAGAAACAAAAGGCTTGCCTCTCACCCCTACAGTGAAACAGCTCGGCACATTGTAACCCAATACCTTTATCGATCAGGGAGAGAGAGCAGGGTAGAGCAATGGAGTCAGAATACACTTTGTAAAGGCTCAACTTATTTTGGTTTGCTCAGATACTGGGTACGAAAATCTTTTTAAGACATGACAATCTATACTTAGTTCTTACCCGCTAGCTAGTTTATAGGTCTTTACTCACAATGAAACATCCAAGCCAGAGCCTCTAATGGTATTATGCTTTCTGCTTTCAAAATGCCCACCAGAGGAAAAGAGAGTTTCCCCCTTCCCTTAGGAATTTTATCTGGCCAGGTCATCTGACTGACCAGCCAGTTACAAGACAAAACCCAGGAGACAGGGGCACCTGGTTTGTCCCAAATGAGTGGCAGAGAGAGGGGGATTTCTTCACATACAGACATTTGCAGGGGCTAGGGGAAGGTTAGATCAGGTTCAAAATGGTCACCCAATCTAACTAAGCTCACCCTAATGTGGATCTTACACTCAAACCCCTCTCGATGATTGGAAATCAAATCTAAACCCATTATGGTACAGAAGTTCCATGCACATGGCCCTAGATAGACCTGTATCCCAATCTAACCTCCCCCTAACATCCGCAAATGTCTGTACTTAGCCTATATATTGAAACTGTAGCTGCTTAAGAGTGGTTAGTTTTCTCTATAACTACAAGATTTGAGGTTTTAAGCAGGTGCAAGCATGCTATATAAAACAAGATGAAGGTAAAATGATCAGACCTGACACAAACATTCTTAACTTTGCATATAGGGGCTATAGGTCTGTCCCTATATTTAACATTTGAAACTTTTTTTTTTAGCTTTTGGAAGTTACAACTGTTAAAATTGAGTAGGTAATAATGAAACCAGAAACACCATTATGTCCTACATGCAGACAGAACTACCCACTTCATATGTGCTCACAACACATGCAGCCCCACACATCCAAATTTTGCCATCAAGATTACATGGTTAGGTTGCCAACACTCTCTGTGCACAAGTTCACTTTTATCATGCATTGCTATAATAAGGTATAGTACAGTATGTCCAGCAAAGGCAATCATGGCAAACTAGATGTTATAGATCTCTCTTTATAAGTCTGCTAAGTACCCAGTCTGTTATCATACATCCCTGTTTACCTGTGCTCTGATCCCTGACCTCTGTTATGTTCCTCTGCTCAGCTTATACTTCTCTAGCTTTTCCCATCTCTAATGTTTGGAACAGCAGAACACAAACTCCTAACCACATTGTGCAGCCACCCAGAATAAGCAGCATGCCAGGTGCAGTTTTGGGCACAGTGAACAAAATCCATAACTTCGGCTGTAGAAAGTGGCATAGGTAGCCAAAGGAAAAACATGGAATGGCCTGGCCTGGAGAGCAGTGAGATGATAAAGGGACTACAAGATAAGCTATAGGAATGTCAGGGCTAAGAATAAGGAATCTGATTATGGACCAGCAATCTGTCACTTTGATGATGAAATTGGACCTCATTCTGATTAGATAGGTGAGAAAAGCTCCAATTTGATATAAGGCAATTTGTGGAGCTAGGACAGGGTGGGTTCACAATCTGGCTGTCTGAAAATTATAGACTCATGGAGACGTTCAGGGCCACCTAGTTCAAACCCCTGCATAGATGTAGGGCATACTATTCCTAAATTATCCCAGATGGATGCATAACCAGCTTCTATTTGAAAACCTCTAATGAAGGAAATTCTACAGTTTCCATAGGCAGAATATGCAACCAGGACAATCCAAAGGAAACAAAATGGGGAAGGTGGAAAAGAAGGCTAAGTGATACTAACCTGATTTTCCGGGTTTCTGTGATGGATATGTCATAGAGCTTTTTGGGTTCTAGACTGGTAAACCATGCATCTAAACAGGACTGAAGTGGAATCTTGGTAATCATGTGGCAAAAAGTGATCTAAAAATTTCTGCTTCACATCCACAAATTAGTTTTAGGCAACTAAATTCATTAGCACCTACATTCCAGATTGCAAAGATTCTGAAATATCAAACCTGGGCTTTCACACATGCACAGAAGTACTCTCAGCCTGAGTATACAGGAACTCTGTCCTTGCCTAAGTTCTGCTGCAATGTAGATACAACACAGGCCCTAAACAAAAGTCTGTGTCTCCACAGGGGCTCAAATCTAACAGAAACTCTCAGAGCATGCTTAACATATTCCTACAGCACTGAACTCAATACAAAGCACAACAGCCACAGCAATCTCTGCTCCCACAACAACCAGCCATGGTGCTATCTACCTCTTGCCCATTGGTCTAGTGCAGTAGTTCCCAATACTTTTGGACTCAAGACACCCCTCATTGGCTCAGACTTCCATCACTTCTGTAGATTAAATGACATTTAATTTCTAAAACTAATCTACATATTATGGTGCTTACCTTCTTTCAGAGGGGACAAGCCAAGTGGGGGCAAGCCTGAGCCTATGTTTATCTACTTATATCCTTACTCCTCTGGCGCCCTTCAAAGAATCTAGCAGCACCCCAGTGCACTGCAATACCTTGATCGAGAAAAACTGACCTAGTTATTAGAACATTTACCCAAGGTGGGAGACCTGGGTTACAAGTCCTTCTTAACCTAAAACAATTCCCACCTGCCCAGAGAGAACCCTAACGAACAGGCAATATAATAGTCTAGTAGTGGAACTTGATGCTTTCCTTTTGAAGGTGGGCCACGGTGCAGTCAGGAATGCAAAAGACAAAATGCCACAAGGAGAGCAACCAAGCAAGAAGCCTCTATACTGTAATATTTAGCACACTTAGCCAGGAAGGGTGAACCCTTGGTTCATGTCCCCACTGTCAGGAGTTGTTTTTGTTTTTAATCCAATCAATAAAGTAAAATACATAAATGTTACAGAGCCAGAATTCAAGTCTTGCCTTTTCCAGCCTCTCCCAAATGCTCAATTCACAAGGCTATAGAGCTTGTCTTGTTTTCTTTCACCCTTATCCAAAGTTTGCTTAAAAATGAGCGTTACTGGATTTAAAGCCACACACAAGATAAATTGCTAAGGAGTTATTTATTAAAAGAAAGCATTATAAACCTAACCAAAATTCAAATTGGGGGCATTCAATTATTTTCTTATGTTTCACAAGATAGTTAAATATGTTTTAAGAGTACAGAGGTGATTGTTTGAGTTATTTTCTTAAAAACTTGCAGAATTCTGAGTGACAGCCAGCATGCTTTGTCACAGGCAGGTCTTGTCAGTATCACAACCTGGGCATGAATGATCAGGCATAAGAGGCTCAGGGTCACAAACCTGAGTGCAAATCCAGGAGACAGTGGTCAAGCCAGAGTCCAGATGACAAAACATGGTCAGGAACAGGGCAGGTTCAAGAAGCTGGAGTGGTGGTCTGGACCAAAGGTCAGAGGTCCAGAATCAGGTGCAGGTCAAGCCAGACATAGGGAGGCATAGATTACTGCTGGGCCAGGAACAGTGTCATAGTCGAGAGAAAACCTAGGGGCAGAAGCCATTAACAAGTACAAAGATTTCGGGAATACGGAGCAAAAGCAGGGACCAGAGTCAAAGCAAGGTGCTAAGATGACCTCGTTAGCTGCACTGATCAGGTATATACAAACAATTTATCACTGTCTACCCTCCTTGTTTAAGGCTACAGTGAGGACTGGGGCAACTTCCTGCCAGCACAGCAGCCAGTGATTGGCTGCCAGAAAGAGGACCTGTTCCCAGCTGAAGCACTGAATCATTACATTACTTCACCTGCCATTACCCAACCTGTCTTACAGATGTCCTTGCATCAGGCTTCTCAGGGTATGTACAGTGGTGAGTTCATACCAAAATAGGAGTATGAACATTGTCAGCTGATTCCCAGGATCAGCCAGCTGGCCTGTAGCCAGTCCAGTTGACCAAATAATGGATTTTGCTGCCTGCCTTTTTAGAATCAAGGATCTGGTTTACTACAGACTCCTCCTGGCCGTGGTGCCGTGATGGGCAGGTAGGAGGACTGATCAGTCTGGGAAACAATTCTCTTACCATGAAAGGCTGCACAGAATACTTGATGGGCCTTCGTGATCTCCAGCAGACTTAGGCACTAAGCTAATTTGCTGCCAAAAGGATAGCTACAACAGCAAAACATCACAGTTGGGTTGTCCCAAAATTTATATCTATCAGGCAGTCATGTAGTCTGGAGAATTTAATTTTCTTGATTTTTTCCAGCAGTGTGACTTGTACGCTAAAATATTTTTTACTTAGCTGACACTTCAGCTCAGCATAATGTATCATTTTAGTATGATATGCCATGGACGAAATTCTGTTTGTTTTTGTGTACTCAAACGGCATTTTTCTATGGGCATATTTTGGCACTTTTTGGTTCAACACCTTGCCAAGTGAATACACACATGCATGGTCTGACTATCTTAAATAGATTATACACTGAGTGGGCACATGCACAGGGACCTAAGTATAAGCAGTGAGGAAAAGACCCCTAACAACTAAGTGGCTAGGTCACTCACCCATGTATCAGGAGACCTGGGTCAAGGATCCAGGATATTTCCATTTCCCTTCCAGAGGACTGATGAAGAAGGGTGGGTTGGAACCCATCTCAGTAAGCCTTCATCTCACTCCCCTTCACAAAGGAGGAGTCTTCACGTAGGATTACTTAATAAGAACTTCTACTTGTTTTTTTCTTCAAAATCATGGAACCTCATAACTCACCTACTTCAACCCTCCACAGACACAGGATATTTAGTTCCTGAATTGGGATCACTCTTTGTACTTTAAGTACCTAAATCTACACACCTCCTGTTCAGGTACCAAAGTGGTCAATTTGGATGTGGCCTGGCCCAAAGTCTTTTTTAGAGTTCTCTGTAGGCTACACTTTTGTTCCTTGATGTATGCACTTACATTTGACATGAAAACACATATTGCTTTCCTGTACCTTATTTACCAAACAATCCAGATTCAGTACCAGTGACTGCTCCTTTTCATTACTTACACTACCCGTATTTTGATGTCATCTTCAAATTTTTATTAGGAATCATTTTTTTATTTTTCCCGAAGTCATTGATAATAAAACAGTCAAATAGGATAAGGCCAGGAGCCAATCACTCTGGAACCCCAATAGATGTACTGAATCGTAGGGAGGGTCATTTAGTTCAGTCTCCTGCACAGGGGCTGTATTCACTAGAGTTACCATACATCTGGGTTTTCCTGGACATGTTCTCTTTTCGGATCTTCCCATCTCCATCCAGGCAGTTTGTAAAAATATCAACAAATGTCTGGGATTTTGCTCTGCCTCTGCTTTTCCAGGACTTCCTGGCCTGTGTTGCTTGGGGCTGGGGAAGGCAGTGGAGGGGCATCGTGTGTGTCTGCTCATAAGGACCAGCAGCTGCAGCTAGGTAAGGCCAGGACTGGGGGGACAGGCGTCTGTGGGTCGGGAATGAGGGGCACCACAGGGCTGGGGGGGTTGTGGTTTGGGAGTGAGGGGCATCAGGGGACTGGGGGACTATGGGTAGGGAGCATGGGGCACAGGCAGGGCTAGGGGAATGTGGGTCAGGAGTGAGGTGTACCAGCAGGGACAGAAGGGCTGTGGGTTGGAAGAGAGGGGCACCAGCATTGTCTGGGGGGGTGAGATACTGTGGGTCAGGAGCTTTTTTTTTTTTTTTAAATCTAAATAAATGTTCAGGATTTTGCAGTGAGGAGCAGCAGCAGGGCTGGGGAGTGGGGGGCAGCAGCAGTGTTGGAGGGACTGTGTCTTGAAAGTGAGGAGCAGGGGCACAAGAATATCACTGCCCCCGCACAATCATATTACTCCCTGCACAGGTGTCCTCTTTTATTGAAACTAGAAATATGGTAACCCTGTTCACTGTTTTTAATTCATCCCAGAAAGATGCTTATTCATTTATTGTCCTTTTGTTCTTACAGTTAGGAATTTTTTCCTGAGATGTGATCCAGAAGTGCTTTGCCATACTTTAAACTCATTCTCCTGTGTTTTGGCCTCAGTAGTGAGGGAGAACAATTTTTCCTGTCTTCTTTATGACAGCCTTTCAAATATTTGAAGGCTGCTAACATGTTTCCCCTTAATCTCCTTTTTTCTCCAAACTAAACATACCTAGTGGCTTCAGTTTTTCCTCATATGGCTTGCATTCCATCTCCTATATCATCTTTGCTATTTGGCACTGAACCCTCTCCACTTTTTCTATAACCTTTTTTAAATATGATGCTCAAAATGTGGCATAATATTCCAGTTCAGTAATGAGTACTTCAGACTAGGTTGGTAGTAACACCTCTTCTTTTTTGCATAACTGTGCTCCAACTAATGCAACCCCAAATTGAATCATGTTACTGACTCTCAATTTTTCAGTCCACACTAACTCCATTCTCCCCAACCCCAGCATTGTTATGGGAAGTGATTTTACCAGGCCCATTTCCCCCATTCTTTACTTGCACATTTTTTTCCTCCTGATGTGGAACATCTTCCCTTAGTCTTTGCTGAACTTCAACATTTCATCTTGATATATATTGCACAGTTATCTAATTTATCAAGATCTCTTTCAATTTTTAACCTATCATTTAAAGCTTTTGCAACTCCTCCCAGCTAATTGCCGTCTGCAGGCTTGATCAGTATACTCTATATTCTGACATGCTATTTGGCAATAAAAGTATTCATCAGCACTGGACTGAAAAGACACCTGAGAAATCCAACTCAAGAATTCCCGACAACCTGATGTTGATCTAATAGTTGCCCTATGATGGTGAAATTGAAGCAATTGTCTACCCACATAATAGCAAATTCTATTTATTTCACATTTCTGAAGTTTACTTATGAGAATGTCATATCATAACCTGCAATTCCTTCTCTTTGTTTATATTAATTTTGCTAGTTATCTGTTTGCAAGGGGTGTGTGTGTATGTGTGATGACTGAAGCAAGGTAAGTATAGAGGATCTCCCCCTTCTTTATCTCTATTATAAGCTCACCTTCTGTGTTGAGCAGCTGACCCACAGTTTCCCTGATTTTTCTTTTCCATTTGACATATTTGTAGAACCCTTTTTCTCATTGCATCTGGTATCTATTATCAGTTGTAACTTGATTTTCATCTCTACTTAATTTTGTCCCTCATATACTGTTTACTACTTTAGTGCCATGCACTTCCTTCCACTGCCTATATGTACTTGTGATCATTTTCAGATAGCTACTAAGCTCCCCCTGTAGCTACATCAGTCTCTTTTAATCATACCCCTTTTGCACTGGAACGTCTTGGTTTTCAGGTTTCACTATGTTGTTGTTTAGGGGATGCCAACCCTCTTGAATTCCTTTTTGCTTTTGTCGCACCTCCGCAGCCTTAATTCCAACAGGCCCCTAGGGCGAGAACGAACGGACTCTAACTAATTTCTTTTTCCCGCACTAGGCTTTGATTTCCATTTTTATTGGCTGCTAGACAGATCAGATATCGCGAGATTGC
>JAGPOW010003316.1:122825462-122841323 GCA_030014935.1 Caiman crocodilus
CCACCCTGTCTTTCCTGAAAAGGGCATAGCCATCGAGGCCTATGGCCCAGTCATGAGTCGGGTCCCACCAGGTTTCCGTGATCCCAATCAAGTCCAGGTCTTCCTCAGCCACCAGGAGAGACAGCTCCTCCTGCTTACCTCCCATGCTGAGTGCATTTGTATAGAAGCACTTGAGGCTATGCACTGCTGCCTCCCCCTCCTCATGTGTATCCCCCCAAGCTGCCACCACCTTTGCCCGCCCGACTTACGTGACTTAGGGGCCGAACATCCTCTCTTCTGGCAGGCCCATCCCCCGGGGAAGCTAGTTTAAAGCCCGCCTCATGAGATCAGCCAACCTGGAAGAAAAGAAACGCTTACCCTTAGGCGATAGGTGAGGTCCATCCTCCGCCAGCATGCTCTGCGCAGAAAAATGTGGGCTGTGATCAAAAAATCCAAAGCCCACGTCGTAGCACCAACCCCGAAGGCGCTGGTTTACAGCCTTGATACACGCCTCGTATCGCTTTCCCCGTTGACTCACTGGCAGAATGGAAGAACTCTTAAACAAAGAAAAAGACAGCTCCACCCACCCATGGAATTTACAACCCAGTTACTTAGGAGATCAGATGAATCCAGGAGCCAGTTTGCAACTAGAGGGTGAGGGTTTGGGCTGTAGCCCTCCATCAGTGAGACAGACAGGCAGAGAGGTTGATTTCTCCACACAGCTTATGTAATGTTTTTCTCCTTTTTTTCTAGGAATAGCTTATTTACTGCTCCTTTATATTTAAATTATTGCGTTTAAAATAAATGTCTAGACACATTGTTGCCTTATTTTCATTTTTATAATTCTATTTTGAGCACTAATAAGAATGAGAACAGTTTCATTTGATATATACATTTTCTTCTATCCAAACACAACTATCAATATTCAACAGGGCTAGGTACAGAAATGATACATAAACCAATATAAATGATCAGAAATCAATTCAAATCTGTAACACAACAGACATTCAGTGCACATAAACTGCTTTCAAAATGGCTGAAACAAGTTTAAGATCAACCTGGGTGGATATAGTATCAGACTTACATGATTTAGGTTAAATCGGTTTATTGAACTTCTGTCCCACATACCCTCCAAATTCAAATGAACTTACAGTACCTCAGCATCCCAAGATGCTTCCCACTTCCCCCACAAATGCCCACTCACAGGATGGACAGGCTATTCTCAGCCCAAGCTGCCTACTCATGCTGAGCATAAATGTGTCGGGCTTTGTATCAACAGAGGACAGAGTAGCAGAAAACCAGAATGTCCTCTATGATGGCCACCCTAGGAACAAGTCAGGTCATGAAACCAGGAGATCATGAAGTGTGCAAAGTCTATGAGAAAGTTAAGTCAGAAAACCAAAAGATCAAATAGAGAGTGGAGTCCACAAGCAAGCCAAGTCAGGAAACCAAGAGGTCAAGAAGCAGGCAGAGTTACAGTCTGAAGTCAGAAAAGCCCTATTGCCAAGACATACTCTTTTACTCTCCTTTAATTTAAATGGGGGGTGGGAAATATAGGGTCAGATGACAGAAGCCAGCCACTTAGGTATTGAGGAGTAAATGGAGACTCAGACACTGATGCAGGATTTAAAAAAGCCTTATCCAGTCTTTGAAAACAGAAGCAGGGTGGTGGATTGGAGTAGATGGCCATGCTGGTCAAGCCAAGGCTCCACATTCAAGGATGCAGGCCTAACAGCTACTTCCCTTTATATGAACATACAGAAGGTAAAACTAAATCTTTCATTGATTAGTGCAAGGCCCATAGCAGAACATAAAACCCAGTCCTACGCTGTTGTGTTGAGGGTGAAAATGCTGATCAAAGGCAAGGAAGGTCACAAACAAGTGAACACTTTCTCCAGCAGTGCCTATGAGTGGGGCCCCAACACATTATTTCTATTCAACTTCTGGCTAAAGGTTGTCTTCCTCTTCATTGTCTAATGGGGGTAAGGCCTCTAAAGGACCCTTTACCCATTTTCCTTTTGTGTGCACCTGCCATTCAGCTATTTCCAATTGAGTAAGTTTCCCACTTTGCCCATAAGAATGTTGTTCTCAAATTCTAACTCCATTTTGACTACAATGTAATGTGTCAGATTTCAGTGGTTATGTACACAAGGATACTGTTTTATTACCTTCTCTTCTATTATGGGTATTTGCCTTAGTTACAAATAAATCAGGAAACAAACCGTTCCATTTAAAGCTCAAAGCTTTACTAAATACCAAGAAACATTTTAATTGAATCTACTTTGGTTCTGTCTTGTATCATATAATGCAGGAATTAAACATTGCCCTCCCTAAAGATATCATCTCCTCTGAAGTTTCCACATTAGTTTAGAAGAAGACAAGATAAGCAGAAGGGATCCATTTCTGAAATGAAGCATGTCCTAATGGCTGTTGAACTGTAGTTTTTTCAGAATTTTCTTTAAGGACATCATGTTTCAAACAGAGGGTCATGGCTCTAAAATCTATCTAAAATTCCATGAGCTTGTTTGTGCTTTATGATTCATGGTTTAATACATCACTCTTTTGCCAAGAGTTTGTTTTGAAGCAATGGGGTATCAAAAATTTGACCTTCAGCCAAGATTACTAGGATTGGTTTCTGTGATAAAAGTGATGTTATTTTCCTGGTTCAAAGGCTGACAGTAGCTTGGACAATATACAGCTACCTATTGGTCACTAATACATTTTGTATCACTTCTCATAAATTAATGATGTGCAGTCATAATTTTATCCAAAATTACCAATAACTATGTTAACATATGTCCGGAAATAGTTTATACATTAAAACTCATCAACTATTAAGTATTATAAAGTGATAGGCAGAAAACTATATATGCAAAGTTTAACAAGCTTAATTCTTAATTACATTGGACTGGAAACACAGGCTTCTTCTGATCTTATTTGAACCCCACACACTTTGCTTCAATTTAGTAAAAAAAAATGAAGTAATGCTCAAGACAGACTTTTCTTATTTCGTGTCAAAACTCAATTTTTAATGGTTTTGACCTGAAGTGCCACATATTAGCACAACTTCGAGGTAAGCAGACCATTCCAACTTTTCTCTGAGCTTAATCTGCATAGAAAATGAAGTGTTCTAAACAGTAGATTTTACCACACCTTCAACTCTCCTATGAAATACGAACTTTCATTTCTACCCAAGAGAACTTTTACAATTTTTTTCTATGCCTGAAAAAGGGTGCTTGTAACTGGAAGCTTAAAATTAAAGATTATTTTTTGGAAAAATCTAGTTGGTCTAATAAAAGATATCACCTCTACCACAAATTCTGATTCCTTTTTCCTATAGACCAATATGGCTACAGCCTGGATACCTGACACATATTATCCCACATTCATTTAAAACTTGGATTGAATTTTGAAATATAAATGTTATCCTACATTTGAAACACTAATGCCTAACTTCTAATAGAGGATTTTTTTTTTTTCATTCACATTGACAATAAAGTTAGTTATGATCACAAATGATATAAAATCCTGGTTCTTTTGTGTGGACATCTCATTCAAAGTCACATGGATATTAATAGCAAAAAACTACCATTATATTGCATCATTAAGAGAAAAAATATCTTGGGCACTTCATAATGTAAACATTATTAACAAGGGTTTAACATAGTTCTGAAATCAAGCTAAATCAGATTTCCCATTTTGAATATGAATACAAAGCTGAGAGCCTAACGGTTACTTAAATCATTTCAGTTCTCTTTTAGGAATCTATTATGTTTGTAAAGTGTATTCTGCATTGGCCTCTCAGCATAACTCATCATCCAAATGTATGTAAATTTGCAACATCTGCTCTGATCTCTCTTTCATTCTTAACTCCTTTAACATCCTTCATCACAAATACCACTTAATCTGCAAGTGATTGCCTTGTCTGCTTCCTCTCTAGATGTCTGATGTTCCTTCCATCCTCTGAATACTGTACTCTTTTAAGCTCCTTCTACAGGAAAAAAAATGTATTCACTGTAGTATTGAGGCATTGTTTCTGGTTCCTATGTGGTGTGTGATATTTGAGACTGAATGACTCCCTGGATCCAAGCTTCCCATGCCATTAAGTGTTGTTTATTCTTTTACCTCTTCTTTTCTGCTGCTCCTTTTTTTCCATCACAAAGTAATCAATTAAACTAATGACCTTTTGCAATTCTGGTTCTGAATGAACAAAAACAATTGCAATTTTTTTCACTGAGATTGTTCTACCTAATAACACTCTACATCTTTGTTAATTTAGAAATATGTACATACAGCCTGATGAGTTTCTGTTATTCAAATCTACTCAATAAATGGCTGTACTAAGATCTGATCCTCCAATACAATACACTTTTATTTTGAATAGCATCCTAAATGAAAACCGTATCATACATTTTACTAACATACCAGAAGGAAGTGACTATATGTCTGTGCTATTGAATTAACTACAGCTGATTGACTTTGACATAGAACAGTTTCTGATAGATAACTGAATGGAAGTATTTTCAAAGTGTTTCAAGGGAAAATCTCAATTTCAGTTAAATTTTCAACAGGAAAATTCTTAGTCCTTTCATTTTATGTTAATACTGTCAAAACATTTCATCCTTAGGAACTAACACGTTTCACTTTTATCATTCCAAATAATTCTATTATATATTATTATTTAAAAGAAATTTCAAACTTTTGAGTTTTCATTCTTTTTCTAAACATTTTTTCCTGCAAGATGTTGTAAAAAAAAATCTCATTTCCAACTAGCTCTAGAATTAGCTGAGAATCATATACTGCTGTTGCCCCAACCTGCTTCTCATAGGCACACAGGATCTTCTGGGTCAAATGTAATAGTGCTTTATTCATGTATTAGCTATCCTCCTCTGGGTCTAAGCAAAAGCCTGAGCAATATTATATATTTGCATGGGTGACCTGCCAACTTTTCAGGAAAGATACAGGTTAAACCACACAACCACTGATACCACTGGTAGACCTTTTATGTCTCTCCCCAATCCACTCTTTGGCCAAGATCCTGTTCTGCCTCTAAGATCCTGAAGAGACATTTATGTGGATTTTAGTCTTTTAAGTCTCTCATCCTGCTAGAAATGTGATAAAACCCTGGGAAAAATATTAGTCTACTTTTATCATATGTGTTCATCTTAGTTTTAAGAAATGAAAATCACAAAAGCAAGGAAAATCTACCTACCTTTTCCCCAGTAGGTTACTGGTTAAAAAACTTGTCTAAAGGCAGAAGATCTGCATTCTACATGCCACTGGGCATGTCTACATGTGTGTTAAGGTGCTTTTTCTAGTTGTGCAATAAATTTAGTACTTCCAATGTGAAGTAGTAAAGAAATGTACATTAGTGTGCCTTAACGTGGAATAACAAATACATACAGTCTTTAAGTGATGCTTAATGTGCAGTAGCCTATTTTACTGTGCATTAGCATAATTGCACAGTTCCAAAAATGATAATCTATTCCCACAAGGGCCTAGCAACTCACACAGATGAGTGCAGCACTAATGTTCATTCAACAACTGAAATACAGTTTTGCAGGCTTTGCAGTGTGACTGCTCACACCTCAGTCAAAACAAGTGGTTAGATTTGAGTACTGAGTTAACTCATTGCTGAAGCTATTCCCTTACATGAATCATCATCAGGGATCCTGGATTTCTCTGATAACAGAAATCACTAATTTTTGGATTTAAAAATGTAACCCCAAATCCATATTTTCCTGTGTTTAAAATGAAACATCACTATAGATAGATAGATAGATTAGTGGTGTTTCATTTTAATCACAGAAAAATGTGGATTTGAGGTTACATTTTTAAATCCAAAAACTAGCGATTTCTTTTATCAGAGAAAACCAGGATCCCTCATGATGATTCATGTAAGGGAACAGCTTCACTGAGTTAGCTCAGTACTCAAATCAGCAAGACCCAACCAGAGACAGATTTTATTAATTATACAAAAAATACAATAGAACATTGAATTTTTCCTTTTTTTCTTCATCATTTAAAAACTTTTCCTCAAGTGAAATCTCTCTGATTCTGTGTATTTTATTTTGCTTTTGTATACACAGATATAGGATGCATCCTGTTGTTTAATAAATTCAGAGGTGTATGACATAAGCCATTGCAATTAGCACAGCAGAACTTCTAAATGCCATACTGATTCCTAGAACACTGTAAATTGTAAGCACAGTCTATTAAGTCACAGTAGAGTAGCCAATATTTTTAAAGAAGAAATTAAGAACTGCTTTAAGATAACAAGAGGATGTTGTTCTAATGAGACCCAAAGATTGAGCATGAAAGGTTATGTTTTAATTGTCATAACTTACATGATTTATTGTGTCTAATAAAATACATTGCATGGGATCATCTCAATCTTTCAAACCTCAAAGCTTCCAGACTCCTAGATTCCAGAAATGAGTTCAGTGACCCAATTTTTTTCAGCTGGGCAAAAATAATTCTCCCAGAAAACAAATTTATCATGGGAGACAAAAAATGGGGATTAGTTATGGAATGTGGAATAATTAGATGTATATGTTCTGGATGACTTTTTACATGTGTAGTTTCAAGCATTTGATGTAGATGTTTTACTGTAAAGTAAATGCTGACAAATTTTCAGTATCACAGAGTGCTATTAATTATTTTCACTCACCCCACAGTGTTCCCTACAATGACAAGTCAAAAATTTCAAAGGGTATTTGTTATATGAGTCTTACAACACATTTGACGTTTTATGAAAGCAGAGAGATCAGGTTGTTCCATGAGCAACTGGCGCTGCCTTAGTTAGGGGGGCACATACCCCCCAGACCAGTCTTGCTGCCTGCATGGTGGTCACCCACAGCAGATCTCGCTGCCCGGAAGGAGTTCCCCCACAGCCAATCAATATATAGATTGATGGTGTTTCTTTTAAATCACAGAAACGTGGATTTGGGGTTACTTTTTTTTAACCAAAAATTGGCGATTTTTTTAAAATTGGAGAAAACCAGGATTCCTGCTTATACTTGACTGAGTTATGCAACTAAAGTGCAGCAGCAATTCTATTACCCCCTCTTGGTACATAATTATCTTCATTATAGGAACAGAATCTTCTTTGGTAATCCCTCATAGTTCAGGATTATCTTCCATGATTGTTTTATTTTTGTGTCCAAAGATGACTGATGAGGCCTATCCAGGAATGACCGACACTATTGCACCTCAGACATGTGTTTCCATGTGTAGTGGGTGGTGCTGGACTCTTGATTTAGTCTGTGACATGCTATATCTGCTGCTCTCGCTTTTACATCTCCTGTTGTCATGCTTGAGGTTTCAAAGAGATCCCTGTAATATACACTTTCTCCATTTGGGGTGGTCCTGGGCAATTGTCTCCCATGAGTTGACATAGATGTTGCATTTGTTTTATGTTGGCCTTCAGGACATCCCTGAAGTGCTTTCTTTGCCCTCCTCCAGAGCATATGCCTTGGCTGAGCTGAGAGAATAAAACTTGCTTCAGGAGCCTGGAGTCAGACACTGGATGACATGGCTGGCCCAACAAAGTTGATGTTGAGTGAATCTTCAAGGATCCAAAGCCTACACTTCCACATTTGAGGTGATGTATTTCTTCATCAATGTCAATCTTGTGTGACAGATGGCTTCCAAGTTATGGGAAACGCTCTACAATCTCCAGAGGCTCACTGTGGATCTGGATTCCTAGAGCTGGAAATTGTTCATTAGGATCTTGTTGGCAGAGGACCTTAGTGTTCTCTTAGTGTTCTGAATTTTAAGGGTCAGTCCCATATTCTTGTAACCCTCAGTAGAAACATCAATGATTTCCTGAAGGTCTGATTCCAAGAGTGCACACATTCTAGCACCATCACCATACTGAAACTTCATGACTGAGGTCAGGGTTGTCTTGGTTTTTGCTCAGTCAGCTGACATTAAACAACTTACCACCTATGTGGTAGTTTAGCTCCACTCTGGCTGGAAACTTGTTGGTGTTCAGATGTAGCATTGTGTCAAGGAATATTGAGAAGAGTATTGGAGTGATGACACAGACTTGTTTAACTCTCATTTTAATCTCAAAGGAATCTGTCATAGATCCATTACTGATAACCACTACTCACATACCAACATGGAGCAGGCAGGGAATGGTGACAAATTTTGGTGGGCATCTGTACATCAATCTGTACAATTCTATTATCCCCTTTTGGTACATAAATGCCTTCACCATAGGAACAGAACTACCCTCTAGATATATGCAAATGTCTCCCTATTACTATAATGGAAGCACTTAAAAACCTGGAGGAGGTAGCAGATTGCTCCTACAAGTTAGTCAGGTAACAGGCAGAGTTAGTTGCTGCTGCACTTTAATCATTCACTAGAAAAAAACAGAATTCTGCTCATTATGCATACCATGGAACTGCCTTTTATCCAACTGTGTTACTATATTTCACTTTCAAAAAAAGAGGACACCTGGGGGGGGGGTCAGGAGGGTAATTTGGTTGTAGAGGGGCAGTGATATGCCTGTGCCCTGCCCCTGCCCCTCACTTCCAAGCCACAGCCCACCCACCCAGCCTGACTTCTGGCCTTCACTCCTGATTCACAGTATCCTGCCCCAAACCATGCCCTCATTCGCAAGTGGCAACCCCTTTGTCCCTCCTGATGCCCCTCACTCCCAAACCACAGTCCCCTTGCCCTGCCTGCGCCCCATACTCCCAACCCACAGACCTCCCACCCCCCTGGTGCCCCTCACTCCTCAGCCCTCCATCCCTGCCAGTGCCCCTCACTCCTGACACATAGCCTCCTGCCCCCCAGCCCTGCGGCCCCTGATGCAGCTCCCTGCTGCCCCCAAAGAACCTCTCCACCCCCTTCCCCCACTGGAGAGGCAGGCATCTCCGCAGCCTCCACCCCTGCTGCAGCCCTGGCGCTGGCAGGCAGCCACCCCTTCACACACACATGCACACACACATGTGTACACACTCCCCAAGCCCTGACCTTACCTGCCTGTAGTTGCTGAGGCTTGCAAGCAGATGCACAAGATGCCCCTCCCCTGCCCTCTCCCCAGCCCGAAGGACCTCCTTGCTGGGACAAGCCAAGAAGTGCCAAGAAAGCAGAGGCAAAGCAAAATCCCAGAAATCTGCTGATATTTTAAAAACTTCCTGGGATGAAGATGGGATAACCCAGGAAGAGGTCATGTCTGGGAAAACCCGGATGTATGGCACTCTATCCACCATGGAACAGGACACAAGAGATCATCTTAATAAGAAAAGTGTATTTTTACTCCTCAGCTGATGCCACTAGTTGTTGCTGGTGAATGCAGCCTCTGATACAAAGACCACTCATTATTGTGGGTAAAGGGGGAGCAAACTCCTTCTTCCAGATTTCCCTTCTCAGACAGTAAGAATGGATGCAAGAATGTTTCGTCAATGATAATTGTTTTAGTTCTGACAGGTGGCACAATAGCCTGTAAACTGTAATATGTGCTGAAAAATGTTAAAAATGTTAAAAGTTGCCAGAAGAAAAATAAAAATAAGTTAACTTTGAACTCATAAACTTCCCATGCCACACAGTAAGATGCTGTGGGTGGCTATGGAACACATAAAAAACAGCATGCCAATGGTTCTATGATATGTACAGTCAATGTACAAGGGCATCTGTTGTCTATTGAAGTTTTTTCATTTGTGGTTTTAAAAATGTCTAGATACATAGTCAGAACAAATAAAAATGGGAACATTCAAAAGCTGTTCTGAATCAAGGAAACAGTCTATCATATTCATTAAGTCAAGTTAGAAGAACATAAAATTTGAGTAATTCTGAGTTGAATAGACTCTGTAGTTCTTGTTAAATATCCTGAATGCTCTCTTGAATATATTTTGTCTCTTTTCAGTAATGAAGATGAAAATGAGGGAACATAAACTGAATGGCTGAAAATAACACAAATGGGTGATTTTTTACAGTATCCATAGGTCCAAATGTTCCTTGTGTTAAAATAATATAACCTGTAGACTAAGTGCACTACTTCAGTCAGTTATTTCAATACACAGTGAAGTAGCTAAATAAAAAAAATTAGTCAGAAGATAGAAGAGGCTAAATCCTGTTTAACTTTTCATATGCTTAAGTGTTAGATACAAAGCAATATAAAACTGCTGTTTTGGGCACTTATATGCAAAACTAGCCAATTGCCCTCCAAGAATGACTGGGGGGAGTGTGGGTGGGGACAGAAGTCTGGATCCAGTCCCCCTTCCCCCCCTCACTTTTAGGGCCGGGCCTACTCCCCCTTTCCTCCCTTCTGCCACTGGGCTGCCTCCCCCCCCTCCTGCATTGCAGGGCCATTGAAAAAACAAAAGTGGAGCAGTGCACACACAGGCAGCACACACCACTCAAAAGTGGAGCTGAATCACTAGAGCCACACTGTGGCTGCCAGCCAGGCTCCACATGGCAGAATCACCACTTCTGCAGCCCCAGGAGGCCCTCAGGACTCTAGGTAGTGCTGCTGAGGCTAGTCCTGTGCTGGCCCTAGACTCCCCCACCCCACCTGGGGTAACATGCTATACATCACATGTGGCACAGGCATTCCCAGGGCATAACTAGAGCTGGCACAAGGTATGACATCACTAGTTCACAGATTCATAGATGTTAGGGTCAGAAGGGACCTCAATAGATCATTGAGTCTGAAACCCCTGCATAGGCAGGAAAGAGTGTTGGGTTTAGATGACACCAGCTAGATGCTTATCTAACCTCCTCTTTGTCTCCACTGGTCAACTGGTCAGAGCCAGCCGAGAGGGGATGGTGGTTAACTAAGTGGACGTCAGGTGGGCTGGCGGATGAAGAGGCGAAACAGAGTATTGGTTTTAAAATAGATTTTACTTACGCCGCTAGTGGCCGCGACACGGGCTGTATGTTCACTTGCGTAGTTACAGTTTGGGTTACCACATCAAGTGTACAGATGAAAGCACACAGGGAAGGGGTACGTCGGGAGGTCACTGACGGGGAGCCGTTGGTGGGTGATCAGTCCACCAAATTCACCCTGCCACGTGCTCAGAGCTCTTTGTGGTGTGCTCAGGGCTCTGTGAGGTCTTTCCTGCAACGTGGTCAGAGTTTGCTCTGCTCCGACTTGGGTGGAAACTGCACAGACTTTTATACTTTTAGAATAGCCAATGAAAATTTGCCAAGTAGGAATACTTAATTAGGCAGAACATACCAAATTTAGAACAATGCCAATCATATGAAGGGGTGATCTCAATGCCAATCATACGGAGGAGTGGTCTATTGTGTCAAGGACACTTACTTGATTTGGGTTGTGACATGCCCCCCTGGCCATGACACAATAGAGAAAATTTAGGTAAGAACGACTTTCATCTATAAACTCGTTACATCGTTACAAGGGTGAGGTAGCAAATGGGTGTATACAAATTACAGGTTCTTTCTTTTTTACCCATCATAAAACACAACAATATACAACAATGATTACTACGACTAATAAGAAACACGAAGCAATTACAGCGTTGATAAACTTAGACGAGATACTTTAAGCTAGAATTAATGCCCCCTATGCGGGGGTTCTCACGATTGTCTCAAGACGTGTGCAAACTTAATTGTAACACTGATTTGTTATGCCATCATTA
This sequence comes from Caiman crocodilus, assembly GCA_030014935.1. Taxonomy (NCBI): domain Eukaryota; kingdom Metazoa; phylum Chordata; order Crocodylia; family Alligatoridae; genus Caiman; species Caiman crocodilus. Next base: position 122,837,060 of record JAGPOW010003316.1, read on the forward strand.
CTAATTTAACCATAATTTTTTTATTCACTCACGATATCCCTCATGTTCCACTTTTCTGTCTAAAGTTCCCTTTTTTCCTTCTATTGTTACCTCTTTTCTTTTCCTCTTTCCCTAGTATACAGGTTTCTCTAGAACCTGATCACTTCTTACTCGTATGTCTTTACTACTTACCCACTTCCATCATTATTTTCCTCATCTCTTTCATCACATTCCAAACACTCTTTGCCAAACACACACTCTCTCTATATTTTTTTCTTTTTTCTTTACCTATGGTATTGATGCTAGGAACAGTTATTGCCTCTTGCCTTAAAATAGGTATTTACAATAAAGAGGTAGACTAAGGGTATGTACATGGGATTACTAACAGAAAGACAGAATTGCAAACACATGGTAAGGCAATTTGTCGATGACCCATCAATCACAGTCCTGGATCCGAATGACGGGAGATCCAGGTTTGAGCAGAAGGTCTCGAAGCCAGCTCTGTTCCTCAAGGAACCCATAAATAGCAGCAAGAATATAGTGACGACTGTTCACGACGTAAGTGAGCAGTCATTACTACGTTGACTCGAATGTGCCTTGGTTCGGCACTCGGGGGTCCTCACGACCGGGCAGTCACAGATTGTCACTCTATCACCGTCGGGCCTGCAGAGGAATGAACAAACAAACAAACAAACAAGCAAGAAAAGTGGCAACAATTGAACTCGCCACAAAACTAGAAGACAACAAGATGATGACTCACTTAGCCGCTATGAGCCGGGGTTGGTAATTGGTCATCGCCGTCTTTAGTCATCATATTCGAAACCCAGTTCGTCGCAAGGTGCCATTGGCCTTCATCCCCTAGGAGGTACAATTGTCACTTTGTTAGTCTGGAATGCTGTAAGAGGAACCCGAACATGGCCTTTTCTTTTGGCGTTCGCTGCAGCAGTGGTTGTGAGACTCTTAGCACTTCGGTCTCTGGGCTCTAACGGGGTACACTGAGGACTGATGTTCTACATCACTGGAAATCCTCGTAGATGATTCCATTACGACCTGCAGACATGGAAGGTGACTCAAGAGATTCTCTGTCTGCTGTCCAGCCATTGAATTGAGAAGGAGTGTTGTGGCGTTGTCTCCTCCGTAGACTTCCACACAGTCTTGTATACTGTCCAAGATTTCAGGGACAGTTCCAGGGTTCCACAAGTGACGGTGAGGCCACTCTCCTCTACACTGAGCCCGCGTTAGTCCCACTTGGTGTACACTGGAGTTCCAGGAAGCATATGAATCTCCTATTATGGCCAACAGGAGTTGTTCTGCACTGGTCTTTTTTGGACGACCTTCATGCCAGGTGTGAAATTTGTGGGTCACTTGTCCGACGACAGGCGCTGGGAGCAGGATAGGCCAGTGAGTATTACTCACTACCACATCCAGGTTGGTGACGTGTCCTCCGCTCCACGAGGCCTGACATATTAGATAATTTGCCTCTTCGATGTCTAACAAGTCTGACTTGAAGTCTACTACCAGGCATCCTAGCCACATGGCTAACGATTTTTCAAATCTTATTTTTGATTCTTTACACAACTCTTGCATTTCTGTTCTCGTGCCGATGCGGTATGTCATGATAGTACAAGTTGTGTCTTGCTCATCTGTGGCCTGCCTCAGCATTATTATCGGGGGGACTGCGGTTAGGAGGGGGTTAACTGCAATGGGCGAGAACTTCCCTCCCTTGTTGGGGGCGGCTCCACTGTTGACGCCAGGGGAAGGAGCTTCTTTTGGCACCACTTTTGGGGGCGGGGCCATTGACCACGCGACCATGCCTTCTTCGCTGAGGCTTCCCGCATGCTCTCCCTTCTCCCCAGCACCATCTTGGAATGGCGGAGGCTCGGGGTTCTCGGTCAGCCCGAGGCTTTCTTCCACCATCGCTTCTTTAGCTACCTGGGCGGCTATGAGGAGCTGGACCTCTACATTTGCATTCTCCCACAACAGAGTTGTAACCGTGCGGAACATCACATCCAACATCTTTCCTTTGTCCTACTTTGGGCCCGTCCACAGCGCTGCAATGCAGCCCTCCTACTCCAACTTCTCCCGGAGTTCCGAGAGGAGCTCATGGCCCCTCAATTCAGGTGCCAGAGTCAGGGGATTGAATCGATCGGCCAGTGTTGGCTCTCCGCCCTCCCGCACACGTCTTATACAACGGGCGTACTCCTGAGCGAGAGTTGGTTCCGCTGAGGCTGCTGACTTAACTTTAACAAAGGACACTATGTTTACTTGGTCCCGGGGCCTGAATAGGACCCAACTGTTACCCATTAAGCACCCAAACGCCCCAGGATGGAGATGGACTTCTCACTCTCTTGAAGCTTTTTCTTCCGCTCTTAATGAAAGGAAACCACTGATAAGCTTCTTTCCCAGGTCACCTGTCTGATGGTATGCAATATGGGCTCACTATTCATTAGAATTGGTTAGAGAATGCCCTCCGGTGCGCCATGGGCAACACTTGATTAAAATCTTCTCTACTGAAATGCCCTTAGATCCTGTTTGTGAAGTCATGTCTCGGCTGGCCGACTAGTCAGAGCCAGCTGAGCGGGGACGGTGGTTAACTAAGAAGACGTCAGGCGGTCTGGCAGATAGAGAGGCGAAACAGAGTATTGGTTTTAAAATAGATTTTACTTACATCGCTGGTGGCCGCGACACAGGCTATATGCTCACTTGCATAGTTACAGTTCGGGTTACCGCATCGAGTGTACAGACGAAAGTGCACAGGGAATGGGTACATCGGGAGGTCGCTGACAGGGAGCCACTGGTGGGTGATCAGTCCGCCAAACTCACCCTGCCATGTGCTCAGAGCTCTTCGCACTGTACTCAGGGCTTTGTGAGATCTTTCCTGCAACATGGTCAGAGTCCACTCCGCTCCGACTTGGGCGGAAACTACGCAGACTTTAATACTTTTAGAATAGCCAATGAAAATTTGCCAAGTAGGAATACTTAATTAGGCGGAACATACCAAATTTAGAACAATGCCAATCATATGGAGGGGTGGTCTCAATGCCAATGATAAGCCCATTCCAGACCTTGGCCACTCTAACTGTGAAGTTCTTCCTAATGTCTAGTCTAAATCTGCTCTCTGCTAGCTTGTGGCCATTATTTCTTGTAACCTCTGGGGGTACCTTGGTGAATAAATACTCACCAATTCCTTTCTGTGCCCCCATGATGAACTTATAGGCAGCCACAAGGTCCCTTCTCAACCTTTGTGCGGAGGCTGAAGAGGTCCAGGTGCCATAGTCTCTCCTTATAGGGCTTGGCCTGCAAACCCTTAACTATATGAGTGGCTCTTCTCAGGACCCTCTTCAGATTATCCACATCCCTCTTGAACTGTGGCACCCAAAATTGAATGCAGTATTCCAACTGCGGTCTGACCAGCGCCCAACAGAGGGGAAGTATCACCTTGTTGGTTCTGTTCATCATGCATCTGCTGATGCACGCTAAAGTGTCATTAGCTTTTCTGATGACTTTGTCACACTAATGACTCATGTTCATCTTGAAGTCCACTAGGACTTCAAGATCCCTTTCCACTTCCTTGCCACCAAGCAGGTCATCTCCTAGGCAGTAGGTATGCTGGACATTTTTCCTCCCTAAGTGCAGCACTTTGCATTTCTCCTTGTTGAATTGCATTCTGTTGTTTTCCGCCCAGATGTCCAACCTGTCCAGGTCTGCTTGTAGTTGTTCCCTGCCCTCCGCATGTCCACTTCTCCCCACAGTTTTGTGTCATCCACAAACTTGGACAGAGTACACTTTACTTCCTTATCCAAGTCACTGATGAACATTGAAGAGTATCAGTCCAAAGACCGAGCCCTGAAGGACCCCACTGCCCGTATCCTTCCAGGTCGATACCGACCCATCCACTACGGCTCTCTGGGTATGACCCTCTAGCCAATTTGCCACCCACCGGACTGTGTAGTCATCTAAGTCATAGCTTCTTATCTTGTTCACCAGTATTCTGTGGGATACTGTATCGAAGGCCTTCCTGAAATCTAAGTAAACAACATCAACCCCTACTCCTGCATCCAGGTGTTTTGTAACCCAGTCATAAAAAGAGACTAGATTAGTCAGGCATGATCTACTTGCTATGAACCTGTGCTGGTTTCCCCTCAGCATAATTTGTCCTGCCGGGCTCTCGCAAATGTGAGCCTTAATAATTTTTTCAAAGACTTTGCCAAGGATGGAGGTGAGACTGATTGGCCTATAGTTGCCTGGGTCCTCCTTCCTCCCCTTCTTGAAAATGGGGACCACA
>JAGPOW010003316.1:122841423-122921353 GCA_030014935.1 Caiman crocodilus
TCCTTCTACTTTTTCCTTCTCCGATACTTTTTTGATAAGGGTTGATGTATATCACTCATTGACATAGAGCGCAACCCCTCCCCCTCTCTTCCCCACTCTATCCTTTCTGTACAGCTTATAACCCTCAATGTGTACCACCCAGTCGTGGGAAGAATCCCACCAGGTTTCTATTAGCCCTTGTAACAGCGCTGCAGCTGCATCGCGGTTACTAAAAGAGGGGGAACAGCTGCTGGGAAGGAAGACAACGAGGAAAATGATGAATAATCCAGGCAGCCAATACGAAGCCAGAAGAGGACAATAAAAGAGAGGAAGAGACTTACGGAAGATGCCTTCGGGCATGCATTTACGGAGAGAGATCAAGAGAGATACTCCAGACCGAAATAAGAGAATGTGAGAGGAATGGAGATGTCCTTCCCCTGCTCACGCCCGGTGGTGATAGGATACTGCCTCGACAGTGAGTGGTCTAACAAGCGGCAGAGCAGGAACCAACCACAGTACCAAAGGGGACTTAGCATGGGAATTCCCCTAGCGAAAGGGGGAAAAAAAGAGAAAAGAGGAGACAGAGAAGAAGGGCGGAGAAACCCTGACAGGGTCCTGTAAGCCCAGTAACTCCAGGCTCTCCTCGGAGAAAAAGGGAAAACAGAGACTGTGGAAAGGAAAGAAAGAAAAATGAAATTGACGAAGTAGGGCTTTAGAAGCTGGCACAAGCTGCGGACAGAGGGGGAACCCCGATATCACCGTCAAACAGCTGGTAATTGGCTCATTAACTGCCGATCAGTGCAGGAGAGGAAATTGACGAGGCCAAGCTGAGAAGCTGGCATGAACTGCAGTTCAGAGGGGAATGCCGCAGACAATGGACATTAATTAGCCTCGTTGAGGACGGGTTATTATGTATCAAGACAACCAATAGCCCTACGTCACTCCAAGAAGGCAGACAGTGAGAGTGGTGGCAAGACAGAGCTATCTCAGTACAAGGGAGGGAGAAGAGAGCCTGATTTACTTTAATAAAGCACCTGAGTTGAAGATCTGAGCCGTGTGGTTGTTACTGGGGTACCGGGATCTAAAGACGTATACTTCTCCCCCCACAAATCTCATTTAGACCAAGTCGTGGCAGGCAGGAATTGGGGGGAAGTTATCTGCGTACCAGATACCCAGGGCGGGCACTCGCTCAGAGCCCTATTAAGTCATAGGTGTTTTCCACGAGCAGGAGTGCTAGTTCAACCTGCTTGTTCCCCATGCTCCTAGCATTAGTGTATAGGCACTTGACCCCTGTGACTGGTGCCTTTGTTGCCCCCAGGTTCTGATGCCCAAAGGGCCCCTTTTTGCTTACCTGCTTATTGCTTGTTGTCCCCAGGGAACCAAACATTCACACTATACATGGACATGGCAAGTGAGACCACATCTGGAGTATCGTGTCCAGTTTTGGGCCCCCCACTATAGAAAGGATATAGATAAGTTGGAGAGAGTTCAGCAGAGAGCAACAAAAATGGTTTGAGGGCTGGGACGCGTGACTTACGAGATGATGCTGAGGGAACTGGGTTTATTTAGTCTTCAGAAGAAAAAATTGAGAGAGGATTTAATAGCAGCCTTTAACTACCTGATGAGTGGTTCCAAAGAAGATGGAGCTAGACTGTTCTCATTGATGACAGATGACAGAACAAGAAGCAATAGTCTCAAGTTGCAGCAAGGGAAGTTTAAGTTGGATATTAGGAAAAATTCTCTCTCTAGGTGGGAAGTGAAGCAGAGAATGAAAGAGATTACCTAGATAGGTGGTGGAATCTCCATGCTTGGAGGTTTTTAAGACCTTAATTGGCAAAGCCCTGCCTGGAATGATCTAGTTAGGGATGGTCCTGCTTTGAGCAGGCGGTGGGACTAGATGACCTCCTGAAGTCCCTTCCTACCCTAGTTAGTGTCTATGATTCTATGATTCTATGAGGGATGGACTGAAGTAAAACCAACAAGAAAAGTTTATGGAGAAGGAAATTTTGCTTAGGGTCTTACATGCTGTTGTGTCAAAACCCTATGAGGTATCAGGTTTGCCTCCTGCAGCAGCCCAGGCCTCACTTTTACCTTTCATGCCTCACAGCTTCCTCAGTGTCTATAGGAAGCTAGAGCTACCCATGCAAAGTCCTTTCACTATTTTTCTGGTTCTGGTGTCCCAGTTTGGAGTCACTGGGGAAACAATAGTACAACCTCAGCCTGTAGAACTAATTTTTGTTAGGTAGGTGAGTTGGAATGGATTATATTTTACTCTTTGTTCACTGTGATGCTATCTTCACCTATTTGGTCATATTCTTTTCCTTGTTTAGGTCTGTCCATAGAGGACAGGTTGTCATTTCTGTCAGGTTGTCCCAATTTCTCTCTATTCTTGGCATTCAAACTTTCAAAGTGATGGTGAAGGTGGCAATAACATTCAAAACAATTTAAGAGCTTCGTCACAGGGAAATTTTCTCAAAGGGGCCTTGGAACTACCAGGATCCTTTTCCAGGATCCACTTTCAGTAGTAATGACTGAGATTTAAATGATAGCATAGATCATTGCAGGCCCTCTGGCACAGCTTTACGAGCACTTGTGATGCTCTGGTGAGGTGCCTGACAACTGGAAAAGGGCCAATGTGGTCCCCATTTTCAAAAAAGGGAGAAAAGAGGACCCAGGAAACTATAGGCCCATTAGTCTTACTTTGGTCCTGGGGAAGATCTTTGAGAAAATTATCCAGGAGAACATCTGCAAGGGGCCAGCAGGGGAGATTATGCTTAGGGGCAGACAACATGAGTTCATTAGAGGCAGGTCCTGTTAGACCAGTGTGGTGGCCTTCTATGAAGAGGTCCCAAAAGCCTTGGAAGCAGGTGTCACGGTGGACGTAGTCTTCTTGGATTTTAGGAAGGCCTTCGACACTATCTCTCACCCCATCCTCATTAAAAAATTAGGCGTCTATGGTGTCAATGCCTACACAGTCAGATGGGTCACAAATTGGCTGGAGGGCTTCACCCAGAGAGTGGTGATGGATGGATCATTTTCGACCTGGAGATACGTGGGCAGTGGGGCTCCCCAGCACTCAGTCCTCAGGCGCACAATGTTCAATATCTTCATCGGCAATTTGGACAAGGAGTGAAAAACACCTTGTTCAAGTTTGCAGGTGACACTAAGACGTGGGGAGAAGTGAGCACGCTAGAAGAGAGGAGACAGGCTACAACTAGATCTCAACAGGTTACAGAGGTGGGCAGATGAGAATAGGATGGTTTTCAATACGGAAAAGTGCAAGATGTTGCACCTGGGGAGGAAGAACCAACAGCATACCTACAGGCTGGGGAACTCCCTTCTCATCAGCACAGAGGCAGAGAATGATCTTGGAATCACTACTGATTACAAGATGAGCATGAGTCGCCAATGTGAGAACATGGTCAGGAAAGCTAACTTTGTCATGCATCCATAGATGCATCACAAGCAGGTCCAAGGAGGTGATCCTCCCCTTCTATTGACATTGGTCAGGCTGCAGTTGGATTACTGAGTCCAGTTCTGGGCACCGCACTCCAGGAGGGATCTGGACAGCATTGAGAGAGTCCAGAGGAGGGCCATTCACCTGATTAGGGGGCAGCAGGGCAAGCCCTATGAGGAGAGGCTATGGGAGAAAAGAAGGCTGAGAGAGGATCTGGTGGCCACTTACAAACTTGCCAAGGGGGACCAGCAGGCAATGGGAGAGTCCCTGTTCTCTCGAGCACTACCAGGGGTAACAAGGAACAACAGCCTTAAGTTGAGTGAGAGTAGATTCAGCCTAAATATCAGGAGGTACTATTTTACTGTCAGGGTAGCTAGGAGCTGGAACCAACTTGCAAGGGAAGTGGTGCTTGCCCCTACCCTGGGGGTCTTCAAAAGTAGGCTAGACAGCCACCAAGCTGGGGTCATTTGACCTCAGCATCCTTTCCTGCCCATGGCAGGGGGTTGAACTGGATGATGTGCTTAGGTCCCTTCTGACCCTACCAACTATGAAACTATGAAACTGAAACAGGTTACCCAGAGAGGTTGTGGAATCTCCATCCTTAAAAGTTTTTAAGACCAGGGTAGGCAAAACCTAGGCTGGGAAGTTCTAGTTGGTAAGGGTCCTTCTTTGAGCAGGGGGTTGGGCTAGATGACCTCCTGAGGTCCCTTCCAACCACTGGTGACACGTAAGGAGTGCATGTGGGTACATGTTCACACCCTGAGATTGGCAGTGCACCTCCTGTGATTGGCCGCTGCCACCATTCCTGACGGTGCCAGTGAGCAGTCACTGCTCACCACCCTTCCCCCTCGCTGCGGACACTGCTGGCGGCACCTGTGCATGGTCACCAGCCACTGGTTGGTGCTCACCGTCCCTTCCCTACTGCCAACACCACCGCAGCCACCGGCAGGAGCTCCCCACCCGCCACCAGCATGCCCCCACCGCCAATGCCATTGTCTCCTGAGGGCAGTCCTCGTGGCCCCCAGGCTCTGGGAACACTTGTTGTTCATGCTTCCAACCCTAATTTTATATAATTCTATTATTCCTCCTTCTTCCACTTCTTGCCAGCCAAACATCCATTTTCTCACTAGCAGCCTGGATTTTCTTCAAGCTCTTTGTCTTTTCTACATTTACAGTCCACTGAAAGAGGGCGCAATAGTCCGCTACTGAGATCAGTGAAAGTTTTGCCATATACTTCAGTAGGAACTGGCTCAGACCTAGAGAGCTAAAAATCTTTCCAGGGGCATGTCCAGATGAGTGCACACAGGTATTTCCCTTGGGACAAATAGCGGTGGCACCTAGTTGTGCCACAACTATTTGTTCCTGGGGAATATTCCTGCACACATGTTCTGATGCACCTTACCTGGTCTCCTTGGGGTCTCATAGGTCTCCAGCGGTGGTCACCCACGTGCCCAGAGCCTGGACAGAAGTTGTAGCATGGCTCTGGCCAGCCAGGCTCTGGTTTAGGGTGATGCACACTGCCACCCTGTGCACAGCCCTGCTTTTTTCTGCTGTGGGTGTTTTTCACACCAGGATCTCCCAGTATCAAAAAGCCCTGCCATGTAGCAAGTTAGCAGTGTGAAAAATTAGCATGTGTGGCATGTGTGTTTTGTGGTGCCACAGATGGGTCTGCAATGCCACAAACTGCATATGTGCACTTATCTAGACGTGCCCTATTTGTCCTCAAAAGCACCAGCAAAGTAGATCCTATAGCTATCTGTGAAGAGCACTAATCTAAGAAAAAGTTCTGTACTGACACAATAAAATACTTTCTTTTTTTACAATACATCTTTTCCTTCCTTGGTTCTAGCCAATATTCTATCTTCATCTTCATCAAACGTATATAAGGAAAAATGATCAAAGTATTGGTGTGTTTGATTCCTGATGCCAGATCTTTTCTTTAGAGGAGGCTGCCAGATTTTTCACTTGATTTGGGATGTAAAACCTTTTCTCAGAGTTACTTTGGCTCTAGATTTTATGCCATCTTTAAGGCAGATGCAGGAGTGATGTGTAAAGTGAAGCAAATTAGCATCCCTTAAGGGTTGATACCCTTGAATTTTATGGCATATTAACATGATCTATTCCACGTTGAAGCACACAAACTTGATTTTTTTTTGGCAAATCATCTGACATGTTAATGTTCAACATTAAACTGAAGATTAAACCTTGGAAGATGGCTTACTGAGATGCAAGTTGATTTTACCACAGCAAAGAGAGTATCATATCTGTGCCTGTCCCAAAGCAGCAGTTGTTACTGCTATCCCATCTTACTTTGCTGACTACCGCAGTCTTCTCTCCTGCTCCTCTATTGTTAGTGACTCCAGATATATGATAATTTAAACATTAATACACAGTGAAGGTCCCTCCTTTCAGGTTCCAGCTCATGGAAGGTTTGCAGACCTGTGCTATAATCCTACTCATTCTCCATTCAGGTGTCATGCTTCAGTGGATCTTGTACTGAGATTGTGAACTTTATTGACATCTGGGAAGAGGAATTTTCTAAGACCCATGCATAAAGCAGTAAAGTCACTCAGGTCTACAAGTGGGTATTACTACAAATGCTAGATAAGTGGCACAATCAGGACACTCTCTAAGTAAGGCCTCAGGTACCTTGATCTCCCTATCCCTCTCTGCATTGGGCTCCTGGCCATACCTCAAAATATTGTACTGGGCTCTAACTGCAGGGTGCCTCACTAGCCCTCTCTGTGGCCTCCTATTTCCCCTTTAGCCACCTGTAAGCCTTAGAAATGGTATAATTCACTGGATCCTTGGCTTTACCTTGATCCCCTGGGCCCCTGGCCCTATTTCAATCCATTAGGTCCTAGGTCTGCACTTAGAAACTGTCAGTGCCTCTCCAGCACCCACTGTGGCTGATTCCTATCACTCCTACTAGGGTTCCCTCATTCTAGCCCCCTCTGACCAGTGGTTTCACATAGGCTGTAACTAGTTTGACCATATTACTTTTAAGTAAATCTGGGACACTGTCCTCTCCCTTCCACACCCTCTCCCCCCAACTCCAAGTCAGTGGCAATGCTACATACAGGCAGAGGCAGAAGCACAGGGCACAGTCTGGCAAGGAGGTGGAACAACATGATGCATGCCCAGCCCAGCTCTTCCTGAGCAGTGGCTGGAGGTGGGGGACAGACTGGGCTGATCAATGCTTTAGTGTATCTGCTTTACTCCTGCATAGCAGCAGCAGTGTCTGGTCACTTGCCTGTCTGATGCACCATGCCACTCCTCCTCCCCACTGGACTGTGCCCCGTGGCCCTGCCAGCCTGCCTCCACCTCTGCTTCCAGGACTGTTCACCAACCTGCCAGGACAAGCCTATGAAATCCAGCCTTGCCCTAGCCAAACCAGGACATTTAGTCACCCTCTCTCTAACCCCCCTAACCTAAGCACAGAATGACCCCGTTTTCCCTTCAGCCATGTCCAGTGCCTTGAGGTTTTTAACAGCCAACCTCAACATGTTATCCCCAAACAAAATACTTAAACCCTTCTGGGTCTCTGGGTCAGCTGGCTCCCATTAGCTTTCCTGGGTACCTGCATTTGCCAGTGTTCCCCTTTCCTGGGTTCACAGGAGCTATTCCCTCAGCATTATTCAAGATTGGACTAAGCCCTCTGGCCCAGGGGACAGACATCTAGTACTCTAGGCTCCATCCTTTCAGCCGCATGAGATTTTCTCTTAGCCCTGTAATCAGTTTGTTCTCACTTGTTAGTCTCCTCAGCTGCCCTTCCATCACTTTAGATACCTCACTGGAAAAATGCCTTGTAGCTCTTTGCAAATCAGCTTGCCCCAGAGAAGACCCCTGTCTTTATCTCCCTCAGCTGCTTAATCTTCTGCAGTTTGTCTCTCTCACTTGCCTGCAACACACTGAAGCCCTTAACCTACTGCTCTTTACCTCTTAAAGGGGGTCAGGGCCCCTTATTACCAGGGTCCTGTTTTTATTTGATTTAAAATAATCCCCAATTTTCAGTTAAAAAAAGTAACCCCAAATCCATATTTTTCTGTGATTTAAATGAAACACAACTAGATAGATAGATAGATAGATAGATAGATAGATGCTTCATTGTAATTGTGGAAAAATGTGGATTTGGGGTTACTTTTTTAACTGGGGATTTTTCTAAACCTGAAAAACCCAGGATCCCTGCTTATTACAGCATCTATGTGAACTTAGGCACATAAATGCAATTTTATTTCTCCACGTTCAAGTCCCAAAAAATCACTAATGCATCTACTTTTGTAATACATAAACCTTTTTTTATTAACAGTTTTAGGGACTGAAGCGGAGTGGAACAGAATCACAGTTGGGCAGCTAGGTCTATTTTATGTGCCTAACAGGTAGAATGAAACTACTGTCATCATACAAGAGTCTGGTGAGATCTCATCTACAATACTGCAACCAAATCTGGTCATTGATAATCAAGATACTAATTCCAAGTGGAATGGATGCAGAAAAGGGATGATTAGAAGAATGGAGAAACAATCTTAAAAGAAGAGACTAAAAAGTTGGCTTTTTTAGTCTAATACAGTAAAGGCTGAGAGAGGGATATTCACACCCTCTGAATCACAGCAAGAAAACTAACTTGAATCTCAGTTGGGACCAACTCTAGTGAGTATTGATCAGTATAATGCTATATAATTCTGTTCAGATGGATAACAGTGGAATTGACAGAACTGAGGTCCCTGGCACCACAGCATTGGTTTAACTTTTCTTTCATTCTTGTCTTTAACTCACCAATCTCCAATTCCATCATACTATTGTTTGCACACTATGCTATTTTTTTTCATTTCCTTTTCAGATATAAACCAAATAACTGCTACATCCTGCTCCATACCCTCCTATCATGATGCTTCTTCATCTCTTCCACTCCACCAGGTTCACCTAGTGCATGCCTCACAGTCACGGTCTCATGTAAGAGAACTGTAACAGTTCACACACCTCCCCCTGACTTCAGGTGAAAAGTGGCTTGCATTCCCTACGTTACCTACACTGGCCCTTCTCCATATGTATCCCTGCTTACTTTACCTACCATGTCTTGAAAAAAGGAGTTTCTAATTGACAAAGGTTTGTGGCTTTGCTGGTCCCCTGTTATACTATCTTCTTAACCTGGACTCTCCCCTGCCCCTGCTCCTGTTAAGTCCCATGGGTTATTTTTCTGAAGATCAGTCTCTTCATTTTTGACGTTTCTAATTCCTTCTGAAGATACTCATCACCAAGAATCCTGGTTTTCTCTAAAAAAAAAAATCCCCAAATTTCAGATTAAAAAGGTAACCCCAAACCACATTTTTCCATGATTTAAATAGAATGCCACTAATATATCAATATATATATAGTGGCATTTCATTTTAAACATAGCAAATTTGGATCACTTTTTTAACCTGAAAATTGGGGATTTTTTTTATCTGAGGAAACCAGGATCCCTGCTTATCACCAAGCTAACCATCTTCGTGGCCTGCTAGGCCTCCCTCTGTTTTCCCCAGGAACATAATCAGTTTCTTCCCATTCTAGCCAGAGCCCTTCTACCCCTCCCTGGCTGCTGTGCTCTTCCTTTATACTATTCTCATGGACATGGCCTCCAGCTTGCTTGTTTTTTTCCTTAAAGGGTCCTAATATAGCACACATATTTCAACATTCCCTTCTTCCCTGTAATGGGAATTGAAGTGGCCCAATTATAGTAACCAGGAGACCGTTTTAAGGAAAGGCATTTTTACTAAAAGAACATGTGCAGAAAAAGAGAAAGACAGAATGTCAAGCTATCAAAATTCATCTTCCAAAATAAAGAGTGCACATGAAATAACTGGTCCGTTGTTTATGCAACCCTCCTTAGCTACCCCCATCCCCCAGTGCTCATGGACCGCTTGGCACTTACTATCTTTCTCCCCCCAAGTTGGTTACCCCTTCATATAATGGGTTTAGTAAAACCAATAAATAGGGAAATACAATGATTTGTCACTTTTTTACACTTTTTTCTCCCTGCAGCACCAGCATGAAACACAAACAGACATAGAAAGAGCTGGAAAGGCAGACATAGAAATGGTTGGAAAAAAGCAAATGCATCGCAAGCATAGCTACTTGAGACAATGAAGAAGCCAACAACCTTCCTGGAGCATCACCATCTAACCTTAACATTGAAACACTCTATTCATAATTCCAAATATACATTTCAAAGTCATTCTTCAACTGTTATAACTACCTAGGGTATAATTACACCTAGGGTAAAACTAAACAGGCCTTTTCTTTATCCAAATGTCCCATTAAAAATTTTAAGCTAGAAAAGCAAAAACAACCCAGCCTGAATGGAGGAGTAGCAATCTTATCAGTGTCCTTAGCAACCACAGGAGTAAAAAGTCCATTTTTTGTCACAGAAAACAGTCCAGAGTTTTAAAGATTCTGATTCTGGTGTCATGGGCCTTTCTGGTATGTAAATATTGGTGAGCTCATGTAAATACTGGTGAGCCCTCTGAGATGATTAACACGACCTTGAAGAACCATGGAGAACTATCCTTTTCTATATAGAGGAAAGAACTACACATGGTTCTCATCAATAACCCCCTTTCCTGATCACATGATTTGAGAACAGCATTTTTTGTTAGTAAATGATCAGCTAACCAGTAAAAATCAAGCAAGCAACTTCCCAGATGAAAATGGCTTTTCAATTCACAAAAAGAGCAATCTCTACAATGCTGGGTGAGGTCAAAATCATAGAAAAGTGACTTCTGATGTCCTGAAGTTCTGCTGTCATCCCAGGTCTGCAGTGTGTTGCTGGCTGGCAGAGTGCAAAACAGGCCCCATTAGGTAAATCTGCCCCAAGATTCGAGAAAGGTGTCTGATTTCAACCTCCTCCCACTCTTCCTAAGGTACCTGTAATGACCTGATTCTGAAGTTGGTGCATGACTTCAGGAAGCTGAACAAAAATCTGACTGTATTCATTCTTGTGAGGATCACAGAACCTATAAATGTGACCCTTGTTCTGAAAGTAATTTGAAAGTAGCACTGGCTAGCTCACAGGGATAATAGGTGGATGATGAGATGAAGCAACAGCAATCACAGTAAGTACTTTGTGCCACCTCAAAACCCTGCTTTTCATTGCCTTCCAGCTGGTAGCCCAAAAAAGTAGTGCAAAATATCTCGGAAAGTCCCTGGCTGTGCCTTTGGCAATCTCATAGGGTGTCTGAGGATAATACAGGGATCTCTTTATGAAACTCCTCTATGTTGTTTATGGCTGCAGAGAAACAAGGCAAAAGCACCTTGACCATAGGATAAGAATATAGTTTGGACAGGGTACAAACATCCCAAAACCTACAAAATATGGCAAGGTATGTACGTCCACTCATTTACTAATGTATGAGTACAAAAGATCCTAAGGCAGCGGTGCTCAACCTTCAGTCTCAAAGTGATATCATCTGGCCCGTACATCTCTTCTTGAGGCTGGAAATTTGGCAACAGGGGAGTGGTGACATGTTCCTACCTGTAGCAATGGAGGAGCTGCATGACTGTGGCACTTCATTCTGCTTTCGCTGCCAAATTTCTGGACCTGTAGAGAGCCCTGTGGGCCAGATGATACAACCCTGCACTCTGATTCACACTGGTATGAAGGTCACCAGGGTAGGATCCAGTGCACAGGACTGGGCTCACATGTACAGTTGCTTTGTGACTGGATCTGCCACACAGGGCTGGGCCAGGCCACAGACTGACCCTGCACGCCAACCCTGCACTGGGTCAGGCCTGTACACCAACCCCACATGCAGGATTGAACCTGTGGACTCGCCCCACACCATTCATCCTGGCCAGATGGGTGAGCACCACTAGTGTAAGGGCTGGCCTACATATTTATACAGGAAGAAGAATGTGCTGTATCATATATGACACCTTTATCCTAGAATACCTTCATTCAAACTGCGGGTCTTATTGGGATAATTTCAATAGTAAAAGATTGATATAAGGGAAAAAAGATGTCTAGATGAGACTGAATTGAATTGATTTTAACAAGTAGACAGAAAACATCTTTGAGCACTTTTACATGTGCTTTGATACGTTCTGATTAGAACACATCAAAGCAGACTTGATCGATCGGGTTTGCTGGACGTTCTACTCAGAACATTCCAGCATGCTGCAGCATCTCATGGATTCAGTGTCCCTACATTTCAAAATGCTGGCAATGGCACTTTAAAACTCCTGGAACGAGCCACCAATAAAGGAAGGTGTAATTGAAAATAATTTTGACTTTTTCTATTTTCTTCTTCAGCAGGAGGGAGATAGCTTTCCATTGACTTAAAAGGGAATTCAGTTGTGCCATTCTCCTCTGGACATCTTCATATTATTTCATTTATTTATTTAATTTATTCTCTCTTATTCATTATTTCTATCACAGTGGTTACTGAAATTAGCAGCTCTGTAAGTTTCAAAAGGAAACAGTCCTTTGTTTGGATAGGAATACGTCCACCTGCACCTACATTAGTTAATACAAAACTTGCAGGGAATATTAATTGTCATATTTGGGGGGCCTAAATTGATCATCCCCATTCTGAAAGAATTTCCAGATGCTCTGTGGCCCTGTGACAGGACATTATAGGTGCATTAGTAGTATTTTCATCTCTGAGGCATCCAATAACAAGTTATTGTGAGTGACAGGCTACCAGGCTTCTGCTCTGCTCTAGTACATACATTTCTGAAAACGGCTATTCTTACACATACATTTGCAATGACTGATTATTACAAGCAGGAAATAACTTTCTGTTACCAACAACTGTGCCTTCTCCAGAACTAAATGAAGCAAAAGATAACTGTGCCTTTGCTAGTCTCCCAGGTCCAGGATCAATCATCATGCTATCCAGACAAACAATTCAGTCAAAAGAGGAAATGGAAAAAGAAGCTGTCAACTCTGAGTAAATAGTTCCCAATGTCTTTAGGATGGAGATTTCCAGAAACCCCTTTCAAGTAATTTTCAAACAGACAGTGCCTCTGACCAAATATTCATGCTCCATCAGCATTAATTCACTTTCTTTCCTTCATACAGTTTTTATAGCTATGCTAAGGGATGTTCCCAACTTGAGTCTGATGGTAGCGTCTATTAAAGTCCCACTCTCTTGTAGCAGCCTCATGCTTCCATGAGGGGAACTTATACAATTCCTACTGACATCAGCTGAAGGTCTCCCATTGACCTCAGTGAGATTTGGATCAGATTCAGGGAAAACTCTAGACAAACAGAATGTGAAATCTCTTGCAAGGTGCTGCAGGCTACCAAATCCTTTTAAATTAAAAACTTTCTTTTACAAACAGCAGGCTAAGTTGCCCTTTCATGCATTCATTGTATTCATATATGTTGAGATCAGGCAAAGATTTCTAGCACTTCCCAAGCAGAATATCATATTAATCTCACTGCCCAGAATCTTGCAGTTACCAAGTTCAGTCCCCTTCCCTGCCCCCATATACTTTATCCTCAATAAACTTAGAAAGTTCTCTATGTTACAGTTAGCCTTCCCCTGAAAGGATTTTATCAAGCTCTTTTAAGAAACGTGTTAGAATTGTGATAGGAACCACACAGAATATAGCTGTTTTATGAAATAACAGCCTTCCTAACAGTTCCAATGTAACTTGACCGCAATGCTTTTAAAGGAAACAACCTCCCTGGTACATCTTATGTTCCATAGCGATTGGAATACCTAATTTTTTTATCATTTTAAGTGATATATATTATTCAACTTAGTATAATTAAAGTGCCCTCTATATTATTCTAAGTGAAAGCTAAGCCAGGGACCTTATTCCTGAATGAAGCAGGGCTTAGTTGTTGCAATTTGTTTTCTACTTTCAAGATAAGAATGGCTATACAGGACAGTTTCTGTAGAGCAGCTGATGCATGGTATGTCCCCCTCCCTTGTTTTTAACACAATATCATTCATTCATCTGTCCATACCCTTTGTCACACACTGCATTCTATATTTGGGATATGTAGGAAGTTAACTGTAAATACAAAAAGGAAGCTACTACTCATACCATTATTGTTTAACATTATCTGGATGTTCATTCAACATTCATGGTTCTTTGTAAAATTAAGCCGTTCTTAAGCATTACAATCAAAGTGCAGCATTACACTTGTATTTTAAACTCTTTATGCTTTATTGACCATGTTGCCTCTAAACAAGGTAAGTTCATCTAAGTTCATCATTTGTTTCTTGTATTTCTTGGCATATTCCACTCTGTCTAATCTGCTACATGCAGTAATTTATATATGTCTTATTGAACCTTATTACTTAATGCCAATGTAGCATAATTTCCTGATATATTTGTAGATCCAAAAAGCAGATTATTTTCTGTCTTTTCATTTAAAATTATTTGAATCAATTTGGGTCAATGAAATTCCTTCATCATATACTATAACTTATTTCTTTTATTCAGTGTACATGTTACAAGAATACATGGAGCCTGGAAAACAAGTAAGAAGATTCGAAATCCTCACACAGTCGTGGAACTATGATGTGATTGGAATAACTGAGACTTGTTGGGAGTTCACATGAGTGGGGCACCATCATGGATGGGGTACAGACTGGGGAGAAGAGGAGGAAGAGTTGCACTTCATGTAAAAGAGCCATATGATTGTTCAGAGCTCCAGTATGAAACTGGAGATAGGCCTGTTGAAGGTTTCTGGGTTAAGGTTAGGGGGAGAGAAACTAGGTTGATGTTGTAGTGGGTGTCTGCTAGATACCATCAGATCAAGAAGAAGGGGTGGAGGAAGCTTTCCTTCCAACAGCTAGTGGAAATTTCCCAGTCACAATCCCTGGTTCTCATGGGGTATTTCTATCACCCTGATATCTGTTGGGAGGGCAATATAGCAGTGCACAGGCAATCCAGAAAGTTTTTGGAGAGTTTTGGGGACAACTTCCTGGTACAAGTGCTGGAGCTACCAACTAGGGGACATGCTCCTCTTCACCTGCTGCTCACAAACAGTGAAGAATTGGTGGGGAATATAGTAGTGGATGGCAATGTCGGCAGCAGTGACCACGAGATAATTGAGTTCAGTATCCTGAGGAAAAGAAGGATGGAAAGCAGCAGAGTGAGGACCCTGGACTTCAGAAAAGCAGACTTCAACTCATTCAGGGAAATTATAGACAGATGTGGATGATACCATGAGAAATTCCCCTGGGAAGTCCATTTGAGAGAGAGAGGAGTCCAGGACAGCTGACTATATGTTAAAGAAGCATTACTCAGAGTGCACGAATAAACCATCCTGATGCACCAGAAGACTAGCAAGTATGGCAGTAGACCAGATTGGCTTAGGAGGAAACTCTTCAGTGAACTAAGTCCCAAAAAAGAAGCTTGTAAGAAGTGGAAACTTGGACAGAAAAATAGGGAGGAGTTAAGAGCATTGCTCAGGCATGCAGGGTTGAAGTCATGAAAGCCACTGGAGTTGCAGTTGGCAAGGGATGAGAAGGGTAATGAGAAGGGTTTCTACAAGTATTTTGGTAGCAAGAGGAAAACCAGGGGAAGTGTGGATCTCTTGCTGAAGGGGAGAGGCACCCTTGTGACAGAGGATACAGAAAAGACTGAAGTGGTGAATGCCTTCTTTGCCTCAGACTTCACAGGCAAGGTCAGCTCCCAGCCTACTACACCAAGCAGCACAGTCTGGGGAGAAGATGACCATTCAACAGTGGTAAAAGACCAGCTTAGCAACTATTTAGAAAAACTGGACATATACAAATCCATGGGGCCAGCTGGAATGCACCCAAGAGTGCTGAGGGAGTTGGTTGATGTGACTGTAGAGCCATTGGCCATCATCTTTGAAAACTCATGGTGACCGGGAGAGGTCCCAGATGATTGGGAAAGGGCAAAAATAGTGTCCATATTTAAGAAAGGGAAAAAGGAGGATCCAGGGAACTACAGACCAGTCAGCTTCACATTTGTCCCTGGAAAAATCATAGAACAGTTCCTCAAGGAATCCATTTCTAAGCACTTGGAGGAGGAGAAGGTGATTGGCAGGGATCCTGGTTTTCTTTGATAAAAAAAAATCTCCAATTTTCAATTTAAAAAAAGTAACCTAAAATCCATATTTTTCCATGATTAAAATGAAACACCACTATATATCTAAAAGATATATAAAAGATATATCTTTTAGATATATAGTGGTGATATATAAAGTGATATATATTAGATCTGTGTGAAGCTTCAGTTGCTAATTCAATTTGGAGGAGATTCAGCCCAAGTCAGTGGCCAAATCTCCAAATCTGAATCGAATTGCGAGACCCATTAAAAGGTCCAAATTGACTCCAAAGCCTACAAATCAATTTGGAAAAGAGTCAGAGAGCTCTGGAGATTCAGATCAGCCAGGGAGAGGTAGGCACAGCCAGGCAGCTGCAGGTTCTCCCATGGCTCCTCCAGCTATGCCTGCCTCTGCCTCGGCAGGGGGAGTCACAGGCTAAGTCCCCATGGCTGCCCTGCCCAACACCATGCCCCACTCAATGCCACCCTCCCAACACAGGTTTTTTCTTCTATCGTTCCAGTGAGCAGATGCAGATGATGTCATGAGATATGCATCAGCGAGGCCAACTGATGGCTTTGGAGATGGTGTTACCAGGCGGGCCTTGGGTTCTTGGACCATGAGCCGCATTTCTGCACAGAGGACAACATGCTTGGGAAGGATGAGCTACATCTCTCCCCAAAAAGTAAGCGTGTTTTTTCTTCCAGGCTGGCTGATCTTGTATGGCAAGCTTTCAACTAGGTTCACTGGGGGATGGGGACACAGAGGAACATGAGGACACTTTGCCATCAAGCCAGGTGATGCACACAAGTAGTACCCAGCTAAGTGTCAGGGGCTAGGGCAGGCTTAGGAACAAGGGGACAGCATGGACACCTACAGGAGGCCTCAAATGCCTTTATGCAAATGCTCAAAGCATGGAGAAAAAGCAGGAGGAACTCCCCATCCTGCTAGCCAGCAAAAACCCAGACCTGGCAGGGCTCATGAAACTTGGTGGGATACTACCCATGACTGGGCAGTGGACATGGAGGGATACAGGCTGTATTGGTGAGACAGAGCAGAGAAAAGGGCGGGGGGGCATAGTGCTATATGTCAAAGAGCAATACACATTCTCAATGATCAAGATGGGGTAAGAGGAGAAGCAAAATGAGGTGCTCTGGGTAAGAATGCAAGGGGGGCATTGGGAAAGGGAATTGATAGTGGGTGTCTACTACAGACCACCTCACCAGCGGGATGAGCTGGACCTGGAATTCTCATGTCAGCTCACAGAGGCAGTAAAGTCAAGGGATGTGGTTGTCATGGGTGACCTAAACTACCCAGACATTTGCTGGGAGGAGCAGTCAGCCAGGTCCAACTGTTCGCATAGATTCCTAGCAAGGATACAGGAACTCCACCTAACCCAGGATAGAAATGCCTTGCTGGACTTAGTCCTTGCCACAGATGATGACCTGGTCTGCGGGTACTCGACTACCTGGGTGACAGTGATCATTGCCTGCTGGAATTTACTATGCAGCACAGGGTGGTAAAAGGAAGCAGCAAGGCAGAGGTACTTGACTTCAGGAAGGCCAACTTCTGTAAGCTAAGAAGGTTAGTAAAAGAGACATTGGGGTCTCAGAGCTTCAATGAGATGGGAGTCCAAGACAGGTGGTTGTTCCTCAAGGAAACAATTCTCCAAGCTCAAAAGGAGTCAGTCCCAACGTGCATCAAAGTGGGCAGAAGTGCTAAGAAGCCCCCATGGCTCAGCAAAGGCATTCAGAGATGCCTGAGGACAAAAAAGGAGGCGTACAAACAGTGGAAGCAAGGGGCTATCGTCAAGGAGGATTACACCTCTGTTGCTTGGGACTGCAGGGAGGCTGTTAGGAAATGCAAGGCAGCGATGGAGCTAGGGCTAGTGACCAGAATTAAGGATAATAAAAAGTCCTTTTTAAATACAAAGGAAGTAAGAAGGCACCGGGTAACATGGGGCCCTACAGGATAGGCTTGGCAGTCTGGTGATTGCAGCAAATGAAAAAGCTGCTCTCTTCAGTAAATTCTTTTCCTTCATATTCCTGAACAGGGACTGGAACATCTCCCCTGCTAGAATTGTGGATGGACCCAAGGGAGGCACCACCATGCCTCGGGTCAGGGACAACCTAGTTAGGGAACTTTTGGAGGGGCTGGACATCAGTAGGTCCAAGGGTGCTGAGAGAATTGATTGGGGTCATAGCAGGGCCCCTGGCATGGCTCTATGAGCAGTCATGGGGCATTGGCCAGGTACCAGAGGATTGGAAAAGGGCTCATGTGGTCCCCACTTACAAGAAGGGGAGAAAGGAGGACCCTGACAATTATAGGCCAGTCAGTTTTTCCTTGGTCCTTGGGAAGACCTTGGAGAAAATTATCAAGGAGCACATCTGCAAGGGCCCAGCAGGGGAGGTAATGCTCAGGGGCAACCAACATGGGTTCACTGAGGGCAGGTCCTGACTAAGTAACTTGGTTTCTTTTTATGATCAGTTCACAAAGTCCCTGGACAAGGGTGTTGGAGTGGATGTTGTCTTCCTGGACTTTAAGAGGGTCTTTGACACAGTTTCCCACCACATTCTCTTAAAAAACCTAGGTGACTGTGGCATTGATTCCTACATAGTCAGTTGGGTGGCAAATTGGCTAGATGGTCACACCCAGAGAGTGGTGGTAGACAGGTCATTTTTGACCTGGGGGGATGTGGGCAATGGACATAGGCTCGGTCCTGGAGCCTGTACTGTTCAACATCTTTATCAGCAATCTGGTAGGTGTGTAATGCATTCTGTCCAAATTCACT
The DNA here is from genome assembly GCA_030014935.1 of Caiman crocodilus. Lineage (NCBI taxonomy): Eukaryota > Metazoa > Chordata > Crocodylia > Alligatoridae > Caiman > Caiman crocodilus. The sequence continues at coordinate 122,859,664 of JAGPOW010003316.1, forward strand.
GATGACACCAAGTTGTGGGGTGAGGAGGGCATGCTGGAGGGGAGGGACAGAATCCAGCTAGATCTAGACAAATTATAGAGGTGGACGGATGAGAATAGGATGAAATTCAGTGCAGAAAAGTGCAAGAAACTGCATCTAGGGAGAAGAAACCAGCAACACACCTATAGGTTGGGGAACGCCCTTCTTGTCAACATGGTGGCAGAAAGGGATCTTGGAGTCATTGTTGACTCCAGGATGAACATGAACTGCCAATGCGAGGAAGCAGTCAGTAAGGCTAATTGCACCTTGTTGTGCATCTACAGATGCATCACAAGCAGGTCCAGGGAGGTGACCCTTCCCCTCTGTGTGGCATTGGTCAGGCCACAGTTAGAGTACTGCATCCAGTTGTGGGCACTGCACTTCAAGAGGAATGTGGCTAGCATTGAGAGGGTCCAGAGGAGAGCCACTCACATAGTCAAGGGGCAGCAGGGTAGGCCATATGAAGAGAGTCTAAAGGGCCTGAACCTATTCAACCTCCACAAGAGAAAGCTGAGAGGGGATCTGGTGGCTGTTTACAAACTCGCCAGGGGGAACCAGCAGGAATTGGGGGAGGCTCTGTTTCCCTGGGGGCCACCTGGGGTTACTAGGAATAAAGGTCACAAATTGTTAGAGAGAAGGTTCAGGCTGGACATCAGGAGACATTACTTTACGGTTAGGGCTGCCAGGCTCTGAAATGGGCTCCCAAGTGAGGTGGTGCTCTCTCCTACCTTGGGGGTCTTCTAGAGGAGACTGGTCACATATTTGGCTGAGGTGATATGACCCTGGCACCCATTCCTGCCTGGGGCAGGGGTCAGACTTGATGATCTATTTAGGTCCCTTCTGATTCTAATTGCTATGATACTATGATACCCTATAGTTTGGTGTTTAGTGCTCTCCTGAGATGTAGGATCAAGTCCACTCAAGCAGAAAAAGGAATGGCACCTGTTTTTCTCACATTCCAGGGAAATGTTCCATTATTCAATCTAAAATGGTTGTGTATCTTCTTTGGTTGGTGTTTTGTGTAAGATCTTATATGGTGGGCATGCACTAAGAAATACTGCTGTGTCTGACCCCGCAGGTGACAAAGGCAAAAGAAAGTTTGTGAAGTCTGTAGTATTTTAGGCCCAATCGAAGCACCTGCAGTCTTAACACTGAAGACTTAATTCTGGCAGCTAAACAAAGTTAATAAAAGTGTTCCATGCATGCTTTACAGTGTTGTAATTTAAAGCACTTTTTATAGCACTATAATGTTACAGACCTCCTAAACATGACATAAGCGCAATGTTTGCTTGGGGAGGAAGGGGCGTTCAGAGCCTCCCTGCACTTTCCGAGCTAGGAAGCAGGGGGTCCTCTGCAGTCTCCTGGGGCTTCTCCACTGGTCAGAAATTTGACCAGCATACAGAAGTTATTTAAAGTGCTGTAGGTTGCTTAAGTTTGCACTTCAAATGTAATATCTCGTTTAACAGGGGTTAATTTAAAGCTCTGTACCCATTTTTAAAGTGCTGTAAAGCTATTCACTTCTGGTAAGTCATTGCAATAAAGTACTTTATATAACAAAAAAATAACTTCTATCCATGCCTCTAGTTGCCTAGGGAATTTAGGGATCCATAGGGCTAAAGGATAGCCGGATGGGTGTGCTCAGGATCTAAATTTTGGGTTTAGGTAACTTAAGTGATGATTAGGTGCCTACTTTTTTGTGGCTTGCCATTTCTGTTACACTGAAATGGTTCTAATGTTTTCCATTTCAATCACAGTACACTATAGCAAGAATCCTCCCAAGCCTAGCAGCCCTTAAGACTAGCACAGCTAAGGCACTCCAGTTTCTGGAGCCAGCAGCATCCCAGAGAGTGATATGACTTCGTACCTATCCAACTGAATGACCAGGTACCCATATACTTCTGGGAGTGGTTTTTGGCACAAAACCAGGGCACAGCTCAAATTCATGACTTTTGGGCTATAACAGGATGATAGGGTCATAATGCTTTAACTGTTTTATCATCCTCCCCTATACACATCCTGCATTCTAACTTGCACTGGAAGTCTCAACATGTTTCCATCTCAAAGATGATGAGAGAAGGTTTTTTTTTACCCCAGAGGAAATCGAGAAAAGCAGATATCTGCTGAATGTTTAACCTTAGTTCCTTTTGGCACAGTTTATTCTAACTTCCTTGGGAAAAAATAATATCCTTACAGACAATCTCCTCATTCACAAAGAGCATTTAATAAATTACATGACTTGCTGACCTTCTGTCCTATTTGGGATAGAGAGTGGACTTAAAGAAAGGGTTTGGGGGTTTTTTTTAACCAAGAATACTATGAAAATAAATAAGTCTGAAATGTATAGCTAACGAGTTGAATGGAGCTGGATGTATTCACAGGATTCAAAGTAACTTCCCACGGACAAACAAGGTGGTCCATCCAATCCAAGATGTTAATGGGTACCAGCTGAAGCAGGGCTAGACCCAGTGGCCGTGCTCAGATGAAAAGCGGTGTGCATTTTGTGACACCACAAACCTCTTTGTGGTGCAACAAACTGTACATGGTGAAACATGCACTGTGCTGCATATTTGCAGTGTGGCAGCAAAACTGGCCAGAGGGATTTCCTGGTAACAAAAAAATCCCAGAAACAAAAGTGGCACAAAAGTAGCATGCACTGGCACAAAGGGAGATTGCGCTGTCCAGAACAATGGTCTGGCTGCTGGTGAGGCCCCATGCTGCTCCTGCTGCTCCAGCACACCACCAGGACACCAGGTAAGACTGCTGGGGCCAGCATAGGTGCTGACCTCAACCTCCGGCTCTCCCTGACTGAAAAGCCAGAAGGAGCTGGGCAAGGACAGTTTGCCCATAGCAGGACAATTTGTCTTGCAGTGAAGCACATGTGCAGGGGCATGCACAGAGATAATTCATGTTGCTGTAAGTACATACCCCAGCTCATCTGGACATAGCCAATAGGTCCAGTTCTGTTCTTCCTTGCAGTAGAACAGAACCAACCCACTGTTAGCTTTTAATATTTACTTGATTTGCGAAGAATACAGAGATATTTCAGTCCAGTGCCTGCTACATAGAACAATCATTTCTTCCAGAATAATGGAAAGAGCTGGTATGAATTTAACTGGCTGACTTTGTGATAATCAGGGAACCTGGTTTTCTCTGGTTTTAAAAAAAATCCCAATTTTCAGTAAAAAAAGGTAACTCAAATCCACATTTTTCTATGATTTAAATAAAACACCACTAATCTGTACTATTACGTGTACTGTGTGCCATTTCCATTAGGAAGTATGAATCCTCATTGTGATAGATGAAATTGTTCAGAGAGGGGGTTGGGTAAGAGAACCGAGTTCACCGATATGTGCTTATGGGCGAGCCGCTGACTGCCAGCCAGGCTTATGTGCAGCATTACCCTTCAGGCCATTATGGTACCAAACATTCTAGCAGGGCATAGCTATGCCGGGTTCATTTTGAGTTCTTGAGCCCTACTATATATAAGCTGCATTTGGGCAGTCAGATAAGGGGGCTCTATATTATAATGCTCATCTTCTGCAACCCATCAAACCTAGCAGGACTTCTTGAACATCACGTTGATGCAATGGTTGATGACTTTGAGCTCCGTACAAAACCAGCTTCACTGTCTAGGGATGTTCTTCATGCTATGGTTGTTCTTGATATTGAGAAATGTGTAAACAGCCATGGCAAAGAGTTGAAGGACTATCACTTCCCATCAATAGGCCATGATCTCAGACAGTAAGCCTGTTCATTCTTAGAAGACTTCCCCACTCAACAGCTGTCAAATGCATTAGCAGAGGAGCTGTACTATAACTGGCAGGAGCAACGCCAAATTGCTCAAGATTCACTGCCATGTGAATCTTGCTTCCAGCTCAGTGGCAAATGGTGGATGTAATCTTGAAAGCTGTGGAGAATCAAGGATCACTTTGTACATTTGTTGATGCACCTGGTGGTACAGGAAAAACATTTTACTTCAACACAATTCTTTCAGCAGTGTGCAGGGAAGGGAAGATTACATTGACTGTGGCATCCAGTGGAATTGCTGCTACCATGCTTACAGGAGGCAGGACTGCGCACTCAAGGTTTAAGGTACCTCTGAATGTGCTGAAAACCAGCACCTACAACATAATCTGCACAGTCTGACCTTGCTGAGCTGATTTGAGAAGAAGCTATCATCATCTAGGATGAAGCCCCAATGGCTCATCAGTACTGCATCAGCATATTTGCAACTTTAATTTCATTTTTTGAACCTAAATTTTTCGGTATCATCTAAAATGTATATTGTAGTTGTACCCAATGTCAGAACCCCAATATCTTCGATGATATACAAGAAGTTATGTTACCTACCTTATAGCCATTATAGTCTAAACACACAAAGCCCGCATCCACATGCGTGTGGACATTTGTTTCCCAGGGGACAAGAAGCAGTGGCACACCTTCTTGCCACTGGTAGTTGTCCCCGAGGAATGCCTGTGTCACACACTCCCTAGTGCATGGCAAGTTACTCTGGGTGGGGAAGGGAAGGCTGGCCCCAGCAGCCTTACCTGGCATCCTGGGGACCTCCGGGGGCTATAACAATGGAGATCCTGCTACTTGGAGGCTGGCGGGCAGCTGGAGTGTGGCTCCAGCCAACCAGGCTCCAGTTCTGAGTAGTGTGTACTGCCCCCTCATGTGCTGATCTGCTTTTCTTTGCATGGTTTTTTTTTGACCTCTGGATATCCAGGGGTCACCTCCCCCCCACCCTCCAGTCTGCTCTCTTGCAGTGTGGACAACGTCTTAGTGTGTGGTCTGTGGCGCCACATACCGTATGGTTGTGATCGTCTGGACGCAGCCAAAAAGATTAAAAAGGATCAGGGAAATGATGCAAAGCACAAGCAAAGTGCTCAGGGTGAGATTGGACTCACATTTTGGACAAGGGAGAGAGCAAGTAAAAATGGGGTGATCTGGGAGAGAGAAGAAATGGATCATCTGCATGGGAGTGGGTATGAAGAATAATGTAGGATAAAAGAAGGATGAGAAAAGTGTAGTAACAGAAAAGATGGTCAAAAACAAAAAATAAAAGTTAAAGAGTAAATGTCCCAGTGTTTTCTCAGCTTCCAGGAATGAAGCATATGAGATCTTTGTCTTTCCTATCATGCTTAGGGATAACATAAGGTTGCCTCTCATCAGCACATACCCCCGCCCCTTTTATTTTTTTGGAAAAAAATACACTCAGGCGAGAAGCCAATTGGGAGGGACTAAGAATAAATCTAGCACCAACAAAAACAGCTGAGGAATGCCATTTTGTCCCTTTGTCCCTCTATGGATAGCTTAAGAACATAAGAATTGACATTTACTGGGTCAGATGATACAAGAAGAGAAGCGAAGAAAAGAGAAGAGAGAAAGCAAGAGACAGAGATGGATGTGCCCTTTGACAGGTCCCCAAAACTCATTTAGTGGCCCTCCAGCCAAAATAATTGCTCACCCCTGCCCAAAGCCCTATCAGTCTCTAAAATATTTCATAACTCCCCAAAATAGGGGGCCCTGTGTCATTACTTCCAAAAGAGCAAATAATCCTTTTTTAAAAGCTGCTACAAGATAAACAATGGCCAGTCCATGTGAACATTCTGCCATAAAAATGATTGATGTCCAACATTTTTGCAAGACAAAAGTTGAATGGAAAAGGTCATAAATCAGCAATATTGAACAAAATGATAATTTTTATATTATATTTTGACTTCAGAAAAAGCGTAAATTGTTATGCATAAATAAAAATTAAAATATCATTATGATTAATTCAGCTAACTTTGGCAGCTCAAGTGTGAGAACTGCCCTTCAGACAGATGTTTAGTGGAATTATCCAGCCACTACCAGGAGTGATGTCAAAGCATTGCATAATTTGCCATGTTTGTAACTGGCTGAAATAAACACTCACATCATTAGGTCACTTATTAGTACACAAATTCTTTCCAAAGCTTTTGTGTTATGAACTGAGCAGTACTGTGTATCTTATATCTCTTCCTAGTGACCTTATAAGCATGTGCATTTTGGACATCTGTTTTATTTAGTCAGTAGTGTCATAAATGTGTAGGAGATACACAGGTGACAAATTCATTATTTCTATCGACCAGTATCTAGGATACACCAAATATTACCCTCTCAGGACTGGAACTCCTCTTTGCAGAAGCAAAAGCTCAAACTGAAGCATCACAGCTTCAGATCCATTTTCCCACAAATCTTCAAATTTAGTATCTGGTCACATAGGAGCTATATCTGGGAGCCTATTCAATTATGATAAATTCTCACATAACAACTTTTATAGGTTAGAAATCAGTAGTTAAAGGTGTGTTTGTGAATAAATAAAAGCGACAGTGAGCGAGTCTACATGAGATGTTTTACTGAGCAGTTGACTAATTTACTTCATAGTAAGCATCGCCAGGCACGTCCACATAAGCGTGCATGTGCCTCTTGCCCCACTTCAAACCCCTTTGAGGCGGGGCAATAGGCAGTGTGGGAACAAAAAAATGTTCCCTTGCTGCAAACTTGCAGCGCAGGGAGAAAATTAGACCCGGTCTAAAAAAAGTGAAGTTTTAAAAAGTATTGTAGGGCATGGTCCCCAACTGTGCCCTGAGGCAACCAGAGGCTGCGTCCTCCATAGAGATGCTCTGGCTGCCGGAACACCTCTATGGTTACCCCTCACCCTGGTGCTGAAACACACTGCCAGCCAGGCCATGTGTTTCAGCACCAGGACTCTGGTGCTGGTGAGTAAGGGGTCAGGGGGTTAAAGGAGGGGGGAAGGGACTGTGGGAGGGACCCTCGATGGCCCTGCCCACTCCTCCAGTCCCCCCTTCCTCCCGCCAGCCCCCCTGATCCCCCAACCCCTGCTGGAGCTGGCCCCTCCCCCTGCCAGCCCCCCGAATCCCCCAACCCTTGCCGCAGCCAGACCCTCCTGACCACCAGCCCCCCGAGGCCCCCGAACCCTACCCTGTCAGGCCCCCTCCTCCCAACCGCCCATCCCTGCCTTCCCACCCCATACTTAAAAAAACAAAACCAAAAAACCCTCAGCACTTACTGGGCCCTGCCTGCACTGTTCAGGGCAGGCTGACAGCCCCAGCAGCACCAGCCTGAGCCCTCCTGCCCCTCTGCTGTCCTGTGCTGCCTGGGGGCCTCTGCCAGTAGCCCCTGGAGGCCCCCCACCCCTTCTAAGGTAAGCAGAGGTGCTTTGTTTCCATTTTTTATGGGGAGGTTAAGTGATGCTGCCTGGGGTTGTGGGGGTAGCCTTGGGTGCCTAGGGATGCAAGCTAGAGGGTGAGGGTGGGAAAGTCAGTGGGGAGTGGGGCTAGGTGGAGCAGCAATCGGGAGGCTGGGTGGGGTTTGTGTGCCTTGTAGGGGGGGTGGTAGCCCCTGTGGGAGCTTTTTAGCCCCCATTGGGGGGCTGTACCCCTTGTGTGATGGATGAACCCCCTGTTGGGGGGCTGTACCCCTTGTGAGAGTGCTGAACCCAATGTTGGGGGCCATAGCCCTTGTGTGGGGGATCAACCCCTTGTGTAGGGGCCTTGTGAGAGGGGAACAAAATATGTATTCATGAATACATGAAACCTGTATTTAAAGTTCACTTTATTATGATGATAAGAGACTTGCTTTAACACTGTAAGATATATCAATAAAACATTGTCCAACTGATCGCTGTCTCTGTCTCAGTCCTTGTTTCTCTTTATAGTGGTCTTCTGTTTTACTTATGGAAGAACATGGATTAGTGGGTATTTTAGAGAGTGATTTGGGGATTTTTTTTTTATCAGGGATTTTTCAGCTTTCCAATAGGGAACACCAGAATTCCTGCTAGGGTGGCCAGTGGCAGGACCCTGTCTGCTCAGAGCTGGCACCTCAGACTCATCTGGCTGTGGCTGACCTCCTGGACAAATGGGGCCAGGAGGACATGCTTTGACAATTCAAAGTAGGCTACCACACCCAGAACATCTTCCGGGTGATAGCTGGCCAGATGGCCAGGCAGGGGGCACAAATGGCAGTAGTGCCACACAAAGGCCAACCCTGCAACCGCAGCCTACTGGTAGCTGGCCCAGAGAGGCAGATGCCTTTACTGGCTCTGCAGTCCCCATCCATGTCTGCCACGTGTGCAGCAGGTCACAGCCAGGCAGCAGCCCCCACTGCCAGACTGCTGCAGTGGGTAGAGAGTGCAGGGAACTCTCAGGGCTGCTCCAGAAGTCCAGCTGGCACAAGGGGTAGTGTCCACAGGTACCAATTGGCTGGGCCCCAGAAGCTCCTGAGAGCTAATTTTTATATTGCTGGGAACACCACAGGTGCTGGGCCTGGGCTCTAGCTCTCCCTGACTGAAGATCTGGAAGAAGCCAGGCAGGGTTATTTTGTCCCTAGTTGCACAATTTGCTCCACAACAAAGTGCATTTCCCAGGATGTGTGCTGAGGCAAAAAGCCCCAGCTCAAATTTGCACCATTTCTATTTGAGCTGCTGCAAGCGCACATGGTTGCATGTCTGGACACGCCCCATGTGCCCACCATCTACACGTACAGATGCTTACTTCACAGTAAATTAGTCTACTCCACAGTTAATTTGCTACCTGCAAATGCAGGTAGCAAATTAACCACAGAATAGTTCCTGCACATTAATGCATGTGAAGATGCCAAATGGGAACACATTTGCTCCCAGTCAGTCCGATCACCAGGGACTACCCTTGGACCAGTCCCAGAGCCACAGGTGTTGGAGCTTCTTCAGCCCTGGGGATGGGGCAGCTCTTTACCTGCCCCAGACCCTGGGCCTTAAAATGTTTCAGGGACTCCAGGGACCTGAGCTATGTGCAGCCAGCCTCTGGCCATCAAGTCCCACATCAGTGGCCCCCAGTAAGCCACAGAAACCTGCCCAGACCCTGGTGCTGCTCCCTGATATAGTCCCACTACTTCCCTGCCTGTCCCACACCATGACCCTGTGTTAGGCACTTCAGGAACCTGTCCTGGGGAGGTAGAACCCAGACTGTCATGCATAGTGCCTGTAGGACATTGAGGGAGCTACACTGGGCATTGTCCTCAATGCCACACAGCTCGTCCTAGGGCTAGAACTGGTCCCAGGAGGAGACCATGGACCTCATGCCAATGTGGGGTGAGACCACAGTCCTGAGCCAGTTCATCCAGAGTGGGTGCTCCAACACCCATGTCTATGAGGGCCTGTCAGGCTGCATGCATTAATGCAGGCACAACCGGTCAGTGTGCCAGTGCCACATAAAGGTCAAAGTCCTGTGAGCATAATAGGTCAGTGTCACCAGCCACAATTGCTGGTTTGGGGCTGCCTGCAGCTCCATATCCTTTATGCTGCATCTGGACCATATCCTCATGCCCTGGAACCCTGGCCAGAGCCACACCATATATTCCAGCACAGGTAGCCTGCCAGAGCCTCCTCTGTGGCCTGGCCAGAGCAACAAGGCAATAGTCTGGTAGCAATGTAGGAGATGACCTGGCATGCAAGAGGAGATGATGGGGAGTAGGTTGAGCAAGAGCCAGGAGTCAGGGAGTGCTGCCAGTAGCCAGACCTGTTCTGGGAAGTGGGTAGGGAAGGCAGGCTATCTGTGACAAGCACTCAGCATCCCACCTGCCCTTGAGGAGCAACCAGGGTTGGGGGGCTCAGCTGGTGGCTGCCTGCATCAGGGCCTGCCCAGCTGACTTACCATGGTCCCTGGGTACTCGTGCATGCACAACCCCTAATCTGAGGCTGGGCAGTGCACAGACCCCTGATACTGTGCATGTTGTCTCAGAAATGTTGTAGACTTACACAAACAGACTCTTTCTCCTGGCTCTTCAGGTCCTGCAGTTACACACGGGGGAGAGGAACTAGCTGCCAGCAGGGAAGCCAGCAGGGTCACAGCCAGTCTCAGCCAGGGTCCTCAATATGTACCAGCTCTGGCAGCAGAAGATCCAGGACCAGACCTGGCTGCTGGACAGCTGGCCACTGTAGTAAAAGACTGACTGGCGGACTCATGGCCCTCGTACATATAGGACATCATGCACAAGTGTGAGCTCTGGGACAGGCTCCTGGCTCTTCAGGAGAGGCACCTGGAGGCCCAGGAGCAGCAGGCTGCCATGGGGGCCAGGGCAGTGAAGACCACAGAGGAGGACACAGTCCTGGCCCAAGTCACCTTTGTGCTATTTGCTGCCCAGCCCCTGGCTACAGCCTTGCCTGCCCCTGGCAGCTGCCCACCACCCAAGCTGCAAGCCCCACAGTGGGTTTGCACTGAGGTGCAGCAGCACCTCCACTGGACAGATGCCCTTGCCCTGGCAATCACCCCAGGTCCTCTGCCAGCTGGGTCTCTTGTCTGGGCCCTGCCCCACCACTCTGGCTCCATGACCAGGAGCTGCCTGAAGCAGGGCCAGAACTGCATATGGGCCCTGCTGGCTTGGCCCACTGGCTGCAGGAGGGGTAGTTGCTTGCACTGGGGGATGGGAGTGTATGTTTGTGAAGGGGAATAAAGTGCTTTTCTAAGAGCTGTCCAGTGAGCATTGTGCTGAGGGTGCATGGTGGAGTTGGGGTCCATGGCCAGCCATCCAGGTAGCCTATGGCAGGGAGTGCAGAAGGAGGTAGTCAGCCAATGCCTCTCACAGCCAGTGCCCTGGCCAACACTGTCAAGTGTGCAGCTTGCCTGGGGCCTTGGTGGCATGGACCATTGCTGTCACTGACTCTACAGCTGGTGCTCCTGGTGCCAGGTGTCCTCCACCCACTGCATCTCCTCCACCCAGGCCTTGTGGAAGAGCTCCCCTTGGGCCTTGAAGATGTTACGCAGCACACAGGCTGCAATGCTGACCCAGGGAATGTTGGCTTTTATGACCTCAAAGTGGGTGGTGAGGTTGCACCAGTATCCCATGCACCAGTATTTCCATGAGGCAGGAAAAGTTGTACTCTCCTAGGGTGTGAGTTGAGCCCAGGCACCTATTTAAGTGTGCCTGGTGGGGATCCAGCTGGCCAGTGTAGGGGCTGGTATGAAGTGCCTGCTCTCCACCAGGACTAGCAAGGTAGAAGACACAGACATCATGAATGCTGCCCACCCAAACAGCACTCACACTGGCCTGGAGCACAATGGAATGGAATCCCCTTCAGCTGTAGTAGAGACAGTCACCATTGGGTGGCAACATGATGGGGATGTGGGTCATGTCTAGGGACCCAATGCACTGGGGGAAGCCCAGGGTGTGGAACCCTGCCATCACCTCCAGGCATTCATGCACCCAGAGCACAGTGTGCCCCAGCACATACTGGAGGGCACTGCAGACCTCCAGAACAGCCTCCCCAGTGGTCATCTTGCCCACGCCAAAGTGGTGGCTGATGTAGCACAGGCTGGCAGGCATGGCCAACTTGAGCAAGGCTATGGTCAGCTGGGTGTCCATGGGGAGGGGCTGTGGCATGGTGGTGTCCTATCACTCCAGGTGCAGGTGGAGCTGCTTGAGGGACTCCTAAAGGTGCCCCAGGTCATCTGGAATGACTCCAACTACTGTTTATCATCCCAGGTGTGCTCATTTATGGGCAGCCCTTAGTCCTGGCTGGCCAGGCAGGTACACAGGTGGTGAGGCTCCAGGAGCTTGGATGGCACCAGTGGTAGCATCTGGGTGTGTATCATCACTGTCCCTGCTGAGGTCTGGGCAACAACATGAGGTCTAAGCAGAAGCAGCACAGTGTCAGGAGGCCTGAGACACCACGGTGAGCCTGGCCACATGGCTGAACCACACAGTGGGGCAGGCAGGGCCAAGACTGACCTGGGCCAGGTGGCAGTCACCACAGTGGCAAAGTACTGGAAGCAGTGTGTCCAGCAGGACCTTGGGACACTGGACATCACTTCTGGAGTCTGGGGATAGAGCAGCTATCACATGGTGTGCACAGGATCTAGCAACAGAAGTTCAGAGAACCATGCGAGCATGCTGCATGCTGCTTCAGGCCACAAATGCAGGTGGAAGGGAATGGCTTGTAAAGATGGCCCCCAACTGCAGGCAGCTATGGCCAGAGCCTCTAGCTCCCACTGGCTGCTGCAAGAGGGCAATTCGGAGCCAGAGGCGGCCAGGAGCAAGCAAGTGCCAGGGGCAGCAAATCTTCTCCCAAATAGTTGCATGTGTAAATGCCTGCTCAGGTCAAGTTTACTCCACAGTAAATGACTTCAGAGTAAACCCACATAGCAGTAATTGCACGTGTAGGCATAGGCAACATGTAGTGAGGCACAGAAGGGCACATGCTCCCCCTGAGATAGGCCACTGCTGAAAACACTGTCATCAATACCGCCATAGCCGCCTACAGGTCATTGCTGCTCAGCCTGCCCTTGCTACCGATGTCACTGCCACCACCTGAAGGTGGTCCCCACTCGCCACCAACACATCCTCATCAGCGACACCACAGCCTGCAGGTGGTCGCTGTGCCCCCACTATCCTGAGGAGGCATGTGTCCTTCATGTATGTAGACACACCTAGTGATTTGTAAATTTCCCATCTACCTTACACCACTGTTTCGAGGCTTCAATGCATTCTTCCATTGCTGCATAAACCCACAAAGAAAGAGAGAATAGAGGTGTTATGTTCCCTGATCTTTGGTCCTTCTACAAGACATCTGTGTAGTCTACCAGACCACATAGAAAAGGAAAAGTGGGGAGAGAAGTCAGTAAACTGTTACATTATGAAACCTAATCCCCTATTAAAACTGTGTATATTATACTTTAAAAGTTGTGGGAAACTGAAGCTAACTCTTGGAGATTAGCATTGGGTCGGTCAGTCAACAGTAGTATGACAACTATTTCCGTTGTATTGCTATGAGCCCATTTTATTTATTTATTTATTTATGAATTTGATACTATCTTTACTAGCAAAGGCTCAGGGCAGCTGACAGTAAGAAAAAAAGAACAACTTAAAAGGGAAACTAATTGGAAGCATGTGGCATCTGGCAGCAAACAGAAGTCTTCATCTCTACCTCCAGCAGTTTTCCTGGAAAACAGATACGGAGCCCTAGTAATAGAGGAGCGCATTCTGTTGATGGAGAAGGCCAAGCCAGTCATCCCTCAAGGTTGAGAGTATTGAGTTTACTGCCAACAAGAGGAAGAGATGTATAGTGGTGGCTGGAGACTTCCTTCTGTGGGGGATGGAGATATCCATTCACCAGCCTAACCTTTTGTCTCAGAGGTCTGCTGCTTGCCTGGAGCCCGGATCTGGGATGTCATGGAAGGATTACCAAGACTCATCTGGCTCTCTGACTACTAGCCCATTCTGCTAACCTATGTGGTCACTAATGATACTGCCAGGGGACACCTTGAGTAGATCAAAAGTTATTACAGACAACCGGGTGCAAGGGTGAAGGGGATAGGGGCTCAGGTGGTGTTCTTTTTGATCCTTCCTGTCACATAGAAGGTCCTGGGCAGGAACAGACGCATCCTGCAGATCAATACATGACTACATAGATGGTGTCACCTACAGAGTACCAGCTTCTTTGACCATGAGATGTTGTTCCAAGAAGAAGGATTGCTAGGAAGAAATGGGATCTACCTGACAAAGAGATGGAAGAGCATCTTCACAGACAGGTTTGCTAGGTCCACTGGGGGATGGAAACCAAAGCCCTGAGGTAAGTGGGGAAGTGGATGACCTGGAAGAACTACAAGCAGGAGCAGGTAAAAAAAAAATGGGCCTTCTCATTCTTTCTGAGAGTGTAGGGTAACTGGCTAGCTAACTCAGGTGTCTGTACATGAATGCATGGAGCCTAGGAAATGAGCAGGAAGAAGTGGAGGTACTCACACAGTCCTGGAATTTTGATGCAAGTGGAATAACAAAGACTTGGTGGGACAGCTCACCTGACTGGTGCATTGTCATGAATGGATATAAACTGTTCAGGAAGGACAGGCAAGGGAGAAGAGGAGGAGTTTCTTTTTATGTAAAAGAGCCATACGATTGTTCAGAGCTCCAATATGAAACTAGAGATAGACCTATTAAAAGTCTCTGGGTATCAGTGAAAGGGGAGAGAAACAAGGGTAATGTCATGGTGCATGTCTGCTATAGACCACCAGGCTAGGAGGATGAAGTGCAGGTCACAGGCAATCCAGGAATTTGTTGGGGAGTGTTGGAAACAACTTTCTGGTGCAAGTGTTGGAGAGACCAAATGGGGGCCATGTTCTTCTTGACCTGCTGCTCATGAACAGGGAAGAATTGGTGGGGAATGTATAGGTGGATAGCAACTTGGGCAGTAACCTGAAGAAAGAAAGAAAGGAGAGCAGCAGAACGGGGGCCCTGGGCTTCAGAAAAGCAGACTTCAACTCAGGGAACTGATGGACAGCATTCCTTGAGAAGCCCATCTGAAGGGAAAAGGATTCAAGGACAGCTGGTTGTATTTTAAAGAAACCTTACAGAGAGTGCAGGAACAAACCATCCACATGCACAGGAAGACTACAAAGTATGGCAGAAGACTACCTTGGCTTAGCAGGGAACACTTTAATGAGCTAAAAGGCAAAAAGGAAACTTACAGGAAGTGGAAACTTGGACAAATGACTTGGGAGGAGTATGAGAGTATTGGTTGAGCATACAGAGATGAAATCAGGAAGGCCAAAGTGCAATTGGAGTTTTAGCTAGCAAGGGATGCCAAGAGTAACAAGAAGGGTTTCTGCAAGTATGTGAACAGCAAGACGAAAATCAGGGAAAGTGTGGGTCCATTACTAAATGGCGAGGGCAACCTAGTGATAGACGATGCAGAAAAGGCTGAAGTACTCAATGCCTTTTTCACTTCAGTCTTCAGAACACTGGAGGATAGGGCTAAAATTCAGAGAGTCCTCAGCAAATTGGAGGACTGAATGAAAAACATCTCATGAGGTTCAATAAGGACAAGTGCAAAGTCCTATACTAAGGCCAGACCAATCCCAAGCACCAGTAAAAGCTAAGCAGCCACTCTGCCGAAAAGGACCTGGGGTTTACAGTGGACAATAAGCTGAATATGAGCTAACAGTGTGCCCTTGTTGCTAAGAAGGCTACTGGCATACTGGGCTGCATTAGTAGGAGGGTTGCCAGTAGATTGAGGGAAGTGATTACTCCCCTCTATTCAGCACTGGTGAGGCCAAATCTGGAGTACTGGGCCACCCATTACAGAAAAGATGTGGACAAATTATATAGAGTCTAGCAGAGTGCAATGAAAATGGTGAGGGGGCTAAGGCACATGACTTATGGGGAAAGGCTGAGGGAACTGGGCTTATTTAGTCTGGAGAAGAACAGACTGAGAGGGAACAGCAGCCTTCAACTACCTGAGGGGTGGTTCTAAAGAGAAAGGACCGGGACTCTTCTCAGTGGTGACAGAACAAGGAGCAATGGTCTCAAACTGCAGCAAGGTAAATTTAGGTTAGATATTAAGAAAATGTTTCTCATTAGAAGGGTAGTAAAGGACTGGAACGGACTACCCAGACAGGTTGTGGAATCTCCATCATTGGAGGCTTTTAATATCCAGCTAGACAAAGCCTTGACAGGGATTACATAGTTAGGGATGGTCCTGGTTTGAGCAGGGGTTTGGACTAGATAATTTTCTGAGTTTCCTTCCAACCCTAATTGTCTATGGTTCCCTGATTCTATCAATGAAACAAAATAACAAATAAATCAGTGATCTATTAAACAACATCTTAGCCTATATTAAAAGCCTACTAAATTGCAAAGGTTGTACAGTGCTTTTTAAAGTTGTCCAGGATTTGGCTTTGGCAGTCTTCAAGAGGGAGAGAGTCCTAAAGCTGAGGAGTGACTGCCAAGAATGACCACACACATTTTTTTGCCATACTGATGTAACTTGCAGGCAGTTGCTCCTGGCTGACCCTTGGGGATTGTAACAGACACTGAAGCAGAAGCCTGTCCTTAGGTATGTAGGACCCAGATCATTTAGATCCTTACAGATAGCCTTACTACCTACTACAAGGTGTAGCCTTACTACACCTTGAATTGCATCCAGCAATCTAGTGAGAACTATCATACACTGGGAGATTGGAGTTATGTGCTCTTGATGACCCACTCCTGTCAAAAGAAGGGCAGCCACATTCTGTACCACCTACAACTGCCAAGAAATGTTCAAGGACAGCCCTATGTAGAGCACATTGCAATAGCCTAGCCTTGA
This sequence comes from Caiman crocodilus, assembly GCA_030014935.1. Taxonomy (NCBI): domain Eukaryota; kingdom Metazoa; phylum Chordata; order Crocodylia; family Alligatoridae; genus Caiman; species Caiman crocodilus. The sequence continues at coordinate 122,875,781 of JAGPOW010003316.1, forward strand.
GGTTAAGATGATATAGATGATGATGTCCAGCTTGAAATCTGAAAGAAAGCATCACAGTCTTCTGACTAGAAGAAGTTGGTGAAAGGGTCTCCTAGCTGCCAACATCACTACCCCCACCTGAGGATCTAGATGAAGCAGAGGATCCAGGAGCACCCCAAGGCTAAGAACCTAAGTAACAAACAGATGCCAAACTCCATCAATTATAGGTGTCTCAGTATGATCCGTCTCCCCAAAATGCCCTGTCCACCACGATCCACCTCTTGTCTTACCTGGATTCAGTTTTGATTGGTTAAATTACATCCCATCCCTAACTACATCCAGGCACTGGGAAGGACTCAAACTGTGGGCCAGGGTCAGAAAAGAAGGAGAGGTAGAGTGGGTGTCATCAGCTTACTGATGATACCTCGCTCCAGATCTCTCCACAATCTTACCCAGCAGCCTCATATATACATTGAATAGGAGGAGACAAAATGGAGCCCTAGGTTATCCCACAGAAAAGATCCCAAGGGGATGACAAGCACTTATCCATTTCTACCTTATGAGACTTCTCTGTTAGGAAAGAGCAGAATCAATCTAGAGCTGTCCTGTGAATACTCATCATGTAATGTAAATGCTTTATTTCCACCTCATGGTCAACTGTATCAAAGTCCCCCTTAAAGATTAAGTAAGAGCAACAGGGTTAGTTTGCCCCATTGAGCTGCATAAGATCATTGGACAAGACTCCGTGCTACACCAAGGATGAAAGCCAGACTGACAAGGATTCAAGAAAACTGGAAATTCATGGAAAGAAGTACAGAACAGGTAGAAAACAAAAGTCAGCTGACAAAAGATTTTTACACACAATTCAAATTTTTATGTTGTGAAAGAAGTCACCTTAGAACATGCCTGTTGTGTAAAGGCCACCTGTCAACTGCATGAGTTTGTCTAATAAAAGATATCACATTTACCTAAAGAATCTTGTCTGATTGCTGTGATGTCACTCCATGTGCTTCATCCAGTGGAACAGTTTTGTTATATTTGCATAACTTCTGACTTGTCCATATGTAGCAATTAGAACATAATAGCTGCTCTCCTTTTGAAACATTACTTTTTTCAAAGGCTCCAAGTGTACATGTGTCCAGACTCTTTGTTCTTAAGAAACACAAAGAGACTTTATTTTCAAGCTCGTTCCTTTTGCACATGGAAGCTTGATGAAAAAAAGGGGCTTGAACATACAAAAATCTGAGAGCTTCCTGCATTTGTGTTCTCACTGAATTACAAATAATCAGCTGCCTTGTTGCAGCTTGCCTTGTCTCAGTTCTTAAGAAGACCTGCTGTCTGTTTCAATTATCAACAGTATGCTTTAATGAACTGTATGCAAGAAAGACAGATTTGGGCCTGAGTGATAAACGTATCTGTACTGTCTTGTCAGTTAATATGCAGAATTCATGCTTGAAGAGACAAATGCAACATAAGAATAATTCCAGAGTTATAGTTAAGGGTCTACCTAATTTGCAGGGGGCTTACCAATTTTCATAAGTTGATCACAGCATAAAGTCCTAATTCCATGGTTATTTCTCAGTGAACTTGCCCCTTTGCACTGACTGGCGGAGAGGCCTCAGAGGGCAAGAGGAACAAGGGAGTGGCCACCATATTGACTGCTAGCTGCCCTTCCTGCAGCCCCACCCTTTGGTGCTGATAGACCAAGAAGCCGTGACAGGGGGAAGAGGGAGAAGGGGCTATCCATCATCTTGTCCGTTGCCCCTCATGCCACCCTGCCACCCAGTGCCTTCCCTTCCCGGCAGCATTTTATTTTTATTAACTTTTTTTGGTTGTTGATTTCATGGATTTTGCAGGCAATCCTGCATTTTACAGTTTCTGCAAAATTCACGAAACTGAAAATTAAGTAGATCCCTAGTTATCATTGTTTCACAAATTATGCTCAAAAAGCATCTTTGCTATAAGGCCATTTTGGAGGGCCAATATCTTCCCCAGGAAAGTTGTGCTTTAGACTAAAATTCTTTCTGCCTCTTTTTAGCTCAAAGTTAAATTATTTAAAGATAGAGAAACTGACTGCTGTGAAGAGATGACAACAGAAGGACTTTGCATCACTTTTTGGCCTTCTTCTTATACCCTTTAAGGAGCTTTGTGGCTTAGAGGGTATGCCTATATCGCAATTTCAAGCCTAATGGCAATGGGAAAGGCTGACCTAACCCTGGGATTACCCTGTGGGCACATGCCCACATAGCATATAGTGGCAAAATGGGAAGATGTTTTGCTAGAGCTCTAAAGGCTTGTTCTGGATTCATGCTAAAAGCTACAGTCAAAGCTTCATGTCTACAGTCAATCTAACTGCAAAGGAGTGTTTGGTTCTTCAGGCTGAGCTTCAAGTCGATGCACATCAACATGTGTGTCAACATCTGTGGTTTTTGTTGGGGTTTGTACATATTTTTACAATTACTTTCTGAGGATCACATGTGGTGTGTTTATTTCAGCACATAATCATTTCAATTTTCCCTGTGTACACACATGGCATTTATTTAGATAAACATGTTTCAATTACTGAGTTGCTTTATTCTTTAGGACTATTCCTGAGGCCCCCAACTTTATGCAAATTAAGTATTCCAGCACCTTAAGGACATGAACAGATGACACTGACATGATTGGAATAGACTTCAATGAGCTTTAGCTCAGCCCATAAAGAAAGCATCTAATTACTACAGCAATAGAGTGTAGAATAAAATACATAAATAGTCAGAAATGCACAATGTGATTTATGTCAAAAGGCTCAAAATAACAGCATCCAAAGGACTGTAATTTTATACTTTCCGGTTTTCAGCTATGTTAGGTACTTATAGTTGCTGTTGACTTCACTTCATTCTGCAGGGTTAAGGTTGCTTAGTATTTCTGAAGTTCCTAGGCATGGTATATGAAATATCAGTCATAAGATTTCACTGAGATGTATCACTGAATTCAGTAGTGCTTAATTAACATGCAAGCACAAATATTCATCTGTATTTCTGCAATATTAAGCTTGAGCTCTCCCTTCCACAGTAAAACCAGGGGAAGGAGCCTGAGGGGGAAGCAGACTTCATAAGAATCACTATTATGCAGGTTTACCTATATAAACTGGGAAGATAAGCCTCAAATCATTCTGTTGGAGTTAGAAATCCCTCAATCATTATCATGCAACAAGGTTTCAATGTGTATTCTTAGCAGGAAGGAAAAACTATCATTTTAGAAGCCCTGAACCTCTGGTCTGATTTTAAGGTCCCACCTCTACTGACTGTGGCTTCTCCAATAATTTCTTTAAAATAGCTTCTCCAATGTGGAAGAGGTTGTTGGAAAAGGAAAGCTCTGCAAAGGATGCCAGAAATAAGAAGGTGGCACCAATGAGGCTTTCTTTTCTGCGGGAGAGACAAGATCCACATAAGTTTCAAAAGGATAGATTATTTTAACAGGACCCTTACTGGGCTTGCTGCATTAAAGGACAAATGTGGCACTTGCTTAAATTAGTTACAGAGATGAAGAATGGAAAAACAATATAAGGCAGGTCTGGGCAGAGGAAAGTAAAGGCCACAACAAAATCAGCTGGTTATGCAGTTCAATAATAGATGTGCATTTGTATGACTATTAAACGTGGCTGTTTCTAAAGAAATAATAATTATTATTGAGTCAGTTCTTGGGAACAGAATGCAACAATAGCATCACAAGCAGGGCACTGAAGCATATTGTCCGTTATCAGACAGTTTAGATGTTTAAATCAACATGCAAAAGTGAACTTGTTATATAACACCCTCCCCAAAGAGAGCCTTTGACATGTATTTCCAGTGTTACATAATATCCTAATTTCCATGACAGCCTTTCCTGCTGCACAATCTCAAGTGCTCCTCAACCTCTTCCACATAAACAGTACTTCTAAAAGTCACTGGTTCCTGCTAGATCTTTATCTGTGGTTTGTCCCTGAACCAACTTTGCTTGCAGCAAGCGGAAAACAATTTAGGTGATAAACTTTTATCATTCTTGCAGGCCTTGAGAGTGAGGCAGAGCCTTCTCCTGTGCCTTGCAGGCACTATGCTAGCTTGCTGAATCAATCATTTTGTGAAGACAATGAAAGAGGGCTCTCTAAGGAAGAAACACAAACCCTAAGCAAGTTACCCATGGGTGGATCATGGGAAAGGTTGTGAAGTTATATTTAACTGTAACTACATTTCACCTATGATTTGTTTTCTGTTGACAAGTTTAAAAAGAATGTACAATACATATTGATAAGATATGGGTCAAATGTTAGATTTGAAAGGAAAACTGATTTTAAAAGGCTCACTGAAATCAAAGGCTAATATCCTTTTTTTGATAAGAACAGCAAGCTATTTTGAGACAATCACTTGCTCTTCTGATTCCTGAAAGAAGTGTCAGGAAGTTGATGTCCTTGGGGGGAAATTTAATTATAAACTAAAAGCTCACTGAATGTATAGCAATCCTGCTGAACCACAGAAATACCCTTTGTGGTATTTGTTGCAGCTCCCATGTTTTCAAATGAACTACCTGAATTACAGTTGCCATGTTAAATGACCAAAGCTTGATGCAATCTATTTTATACAGAAAACAAGTCAATGAAGATTTTTCTCCCAAATTCAATGCAATTAAGACTTTTGCACTGCAATATACCCCGTGCCAAGTTGCATTACCAAAGTTTTAAATTTTTTCAGAGGTAAGTACCTATCCAAGCAACTACAGTAGTCAATATCAACATACTAATGAATCTCTGCCTTTAAGGCAGGGGTGGGCAAAACACGGCCCAGGGATCAGATGTGGCCTGCCAGGCCATTCTATCCGGCCCTTAGGGCCCCTAAAACATTTGGAAAATTAATATTTATCTGCCCCTGGCTACCTATCATGCGACCCTCCATGGCTTGCCAAAACTCAGTAAGCAGCCCTCCACCCAAAATAATTGCCTGCACCTGCTTTAAGGCATGTGTTTACTCCTATTCATAGCCATTCCATTGGATGGGAATGCAGAATCATGCTCCTCTTGAAGAACACCAGAGTGAATAATCTGTTTGAGGATGCGAGCATTATGAGTTCTTAGAGATATGCAGGTAGCCGGCTCTGACATGCTGGAAATCCAGTGTGTTGGAGCAGACTCAACTAACTGAGTCTGCTAGAGCACGGAAATTACCATGCTCCAGCAGATTCCAGCATCATGTGCATCAATCAGCATTCCCACTGAAAAATTGTGGCAGGAGCACTTTAACTGCCCCACTGACATTTTTCAGCATGGGGGATGCTGACACACGTGACAATTGGGTGCCTTTAATTAGTGCCGCTCGCGACTTAAAGCACACCCCACTCTTCCCCTCCCAGGGCACAATGTAAAAATGTCCTGTGTTTTCTGAATTTTGGGATTAAATTTGTTCTATTAACAAGTGCAGCTCCATTATGAAGTTCTTGGCAATCCCCTGCTTTGTAGACAGGAAGAGGGAACTATACAGAGGTGATCACCCAGAATTAGTTCCATCAGCTTGATAGAGACGGAGAAATGGAGTAAGGATTGATGAAATGATGGGAAACCCTTACTAAAGACCTCTAAATCTTCATCAGCAGTCAGCAAATCCTGCTACACTTGTTACATCAATAGCAAGATGCAAAATGAATGCATTTCACACAGGAAATTGACTATCTATTTTATGCCCCTTGTTTTTCCTCTTCTTCAACTGACTGTTGTACAATCTCACATTAATCCCTGTGGACAATATAACAGAATTTCACCTATCTTTAAAATATGCTAAAGATAAATACAACTAACAAGTTATAAATGGTCAAACAATTTCTAACATAAATATTTGGTCTTTGCTTTCCTGATGTACCAAGATAACATTAACTAGCATACTCTTTTTATGAGTCTATGTTAATGGATACATGAATTTACATTAGATATGAGATAATGTCCTTTTCCATCCTACTTCCATTTATAGGTAGAAAAGCCAGTCCAATGAATGCCAAACTAAATCAAAATGATCACATATTTCAAATTTTCCCTGGGTAAACAAAAAGAATATTCCTCAGTTGTCCAAACAACGGTGTTAAATCATTTGGTGTGTCTAGACTATTGGCATTAGGAGGGCAATAACTATAACAAAGAAAACCCAACTGTTCATCCCTCTGGCTAGTGGCTATGTGTTTTTGATGTGTTGATAATTTTTGTACACACATGCCAATAACTTTGAAGAAAGTTCAGATACCAGCTTGAGACTCAGTAGATACTAATTCAATTATTTGCTTCCTGTACAACCTTGGACAAGTCTGTAAGGTTCATAGACTCAAAAGTATCAACCTTCCAATGATTTCAATGGATGACAAAGAGTTTGCACGTCTTTCCACTAAAATTATATATTTTTCCAGGCTCTAAAAAAGTTATGTTATGGCTGAAATTCTCACTGTCCTGTTAATACTGAGTCAGCGGCAACTCGGTCTGTAGTCCTAACAAGGTATTCTATGATGCATTAGAAGACATAAAAGGAGTCAACAGATAAACCAACAGATCAATGAATGTTCTATGATCTGTGTTTCACTATGGTCACATGTGGGTCATTACAGTAAACCCACTTCTTAATGTTATTTTTTGACCTACTGACTCTTATTCCAAGGCTATTGAACCATGTGCATGTTAACCAATCTTTCTCTGCATAACTATAAGCATTTTTATGTCCTCATTAAGTGTGTAGAGGTGTGAGTACCACAATTGAACTAAGTTGCCTACATGTATATGAAAACTGGGTCTTGAGTTGCTACATACTTCTACTCCCCATCAGCAAGTGTGAATGATAACACTGCCCTACCACTTAAGAGCACTGTGAGAATATATACATTTGAATGTGAGACACCAGATACTGTCATGAGAGGAGGCCTGATAGGTATAGATGTTAGATGTTTATATATATATACACACACACACACATATATATATATATATATATATATATATAATATATAATATATATACACACACACACACACGTAATTCTTTACCTTCACCTCCTAGAAAAAAAAACATTATGAGTCTATCCCTTGTACTTTTCTCTGTAACACAGTGATGTAAAGCTGCCCTGACAAGCTACTATTAAAATATTCCCAGGAAAACTGTACTAGTAAGATGTACCTATGTAAGAAAAGCCTTGGGCAGGGTCAGGTGCCATTTTTATGGCAGTGCCTTTAGAGTACTGTATCCCAGCAATCTTGAACCATACTGTTATTCATTGTAATCTGTCACTGGTGAATTCTTTTACTTGCTTTGATCTCAGCTCTAGGTTCTTGAATAATACTGCTATCTCTGCCACTTCGTTCTCATTTGTCCCTGACCACCAAGATGGTCCGTATCTCCACATTTTCTCAAAGTGTTCAGTATTCCTCTCCCCTGACATACCACATTCTAGTAGGCATATTATGTCTGCCCTTACTTGGTTCATCTCTGGTTCAATCTGTTCCCATCTTTTCTTTGTTATGATACCCCTGACATTAAGCAAATCTATTGTCAATGCCATTTATGTTCTTTTTTAAAATGAGTGCACCCTTCCCTTTAATGTTCACTCATGCTTGCTTTGAGCTGAATGCACCTACCCCTTTAAGGTTTATCTGTGCCACTGCTAAAGGTGGTCAGCTCCTCCTCCTCCCTCACTCACATTCCAGTAGCCCAGGAGTGTCCAAACTTTTTGAATGTGGGGCCAGATCGCAAACTTTTTATCATCCAGTGGGCCAGCGAGCCATATTCAAAGACCTCACAGGAAGTGACATCACATCAGAAATCGGTGTCACATGACCTTTGACACCAATGAAGTTGCAGGAAGTGACAATGAAATGGGTATGGAAATGTGCACATGTGTTGTGGCAGACAGAGCCAAAGCAGCTACTGGGATGTGCTGGGAAGCACATACGCATGCACATGCATTCACACACACACACACACCCCCCTCAACCCAGCCCCGAGGTGCCCCCAGCTCTGCATGGGAGCTTACCCCGTGCCTCTGTCCACCCTGGCCCAGCCCCAAGGTGCCCCCAGCTCCACATGAGAACTCACTCCCTACTTCCATCAGCCCTGGCCCAGCCCCAAGGTGCCCCCAGCTCTGCACAGGAACTTACCACATGCCTCCATCTGCCCCGGTCCAGCCCTGAGGCGTCCCCAGCTCCGCATGAGAGCTTACCCCATGCCTCCATCTGCCCCGGCCTGGCCCCAAGGCACTCCCAGTTCTGTGTGGGAACTTACCTCATGGGCAGGGCATGAGCCATGCTCCAGCTCCCCTTGCCATGTGCTGGAGGCAAGGAGAGGATCCCATCCCCAGCTCATCAAATTAGGCATGGCTGGGGCACCCCTGCTCCCTGCAGACCTAGGGGCAGCTGCAGCAGGACCCGGCTCACTTATGAGCTGGCCACTGCAGGGGTATGTGGCCCTTCCCTCGCTGCTAGCTAGGGCCCACAGGCCAGCCATGATGGCCTCACCGCTGCCCCGCCACCATGGCTCTGCGTGCCACTGCCACCGCCACAGCTCTGCGCTCTACCATCATGGTTCCACCGGCACTGCCACCATTGCCACTGCCACCGCAACTCTGTGCTCCGCCACCAGGGCTCCACTGGCACTGCTGCTGCAGCTCCACACTCCGCTGCCATGGCTCTGCCGCCGCCGCCGCTGCCGCTGTGGCTCCGTGCTCCACAGCCACAGCTCCGCGCCGCTGCCATGGACCTGCACCATGGACCTGCGGGTCAGATGAAATGGCTTGGCAGGCCGCATGGCAGCCCACGGACCGCATGTTGGACAAGTGTGCTGTAGCCTTTGTAAGCTGCCAGACAGTAGAATCATAGATTCATAGAAAATTAGAGTTGAAAGGGACCAACCCCCTGCTCAAAGTAGGACCATACCTAAATAGACTGTCCCAGTCAAGACTTTTTCTAGCCAGGTTCTAAAAATCTCCAAGGATGGAGAGTCCACAGTCTTTCTGGGTAACCTGTTCCAGTGTTTTACTACCCTCCTAGTGAGAAAATTCATTCTAATATCTAACTTGAATGTCCCTTGCTACAACTTGAGACCATTGCTCCTTGTCATCTGTCACCACTGAGAACAGTCTAACTCCATCCTCTTTCAAAGCCCTCCTTCAGGTAATTGAAGGCTGCTATTAAATCCCCTCTCAGTCTTCTCTTCCTAGACTAGATAAGCCCAGTTCTCTCCACCTCTCCTCATAAGAAACTTTTGCATTTCAGGAGGCTTATATATTTCCACCTCCCTGCCTCTTCCCAGCTTCTGGTCTCCACTCTGGGCTGCAGCCCTGAGGTGTTAGTGGCAATAAACTGCTTTGCAGTTCTTCTGACTCACCTCCCTCTTTATCAGGTTTTTTCTTTCTGATCTTCATCCTCTGAATTTTTCCAGCCTCTCTCTCTAATTCTTTCTCTTGCCCTAGCTCCACTTCTGTAGGGTGCCTTCTTTCTGCCCCAAACCTACCTCCTAGTCTGAGTTGTTTGCCATTCCTGCCTTCCCTTCCATTCTGTCTCCTATCTCCTCTGGCACTGCTTCGATCACATACATTTTGCACACCACCCCCTCCTTCCTGCAGGGTTTCTTCCACAACTTCTACCTGTGTCTAACCCTTCCTCTCCTCTGCTCTTTCCTCTGGGTTTTGCTGTTGCTCAAGGGGTTTGACTAAACTTACTTTGGAGCACCCACAATACAAGTGTCTTTCTTCCTTACAAATAGTTCAGTTTAGGGACTCCTAGCACTCTACTGCTCTATGCCCTACCCGTTCCCATCTGTAGCACACCATGAGGGACAGTGTGCGGACAGGTGCCACACTTTTCCACATTTGCTACACCATTTAAGTTGCCCATGGTATATTATAAAACCCCAGTGTGCCCCAATATAGATCACTGATGGGAGATGCATCACTCCACCTGTGCTCCCCTCATCTGTTTGTAACACTACTTGTGCCCTCCAAGATCCCATCTAGATATCATATTTATCCCTTACTTTCTTTAGCAACATTACCCTTTGGATGTATTTTTCCATGCATCTTTCTATGTCTTCTGCCTCTAGTACATCTCTGTACATTCAAACTACAATCATTCTTTTTTTTTACTTTTCCCCTGCTATGAACTTTTTCCTCCCTCTTAATTCCTCCCTCCTATGTTCCTCTTCATATTTCTTCCAAAAGTTCTCATACCCTTCTCTATCCCGTAAGTCAAGTCCCAAGTCTTTTGGTTTGAGAAACCAGTCAGGCTGGTGAGATATTCTGCCTGCACCTCCAAGAGTACCTTTTCCAGATAATCATATCTGATCCTGCCTCCCTTCACTGGTTAAATATGCCTTTATCCATAGTCTCCGCTCCTCACTAGTTTCCCTTGTTTTCTCTTCCATGTTATCCTGCCCTGCCACTCCCAGTGGGCCGGGCTGCCATCCCACTCCCACTGTCCTCTGCTTCTCACATGACAAAACTTGCTCTGTCTCCCACTCTCCTCTGTTTCTGTCTTCCTTCTGGCATCACCATTCTCGTCATGGCTGCCTCCATCATTGCTCTTGCTGTTACCTTGTTTCTTCTTTTCTTTTTCACTTTGTCTACTTTCCATCTGTCTCTAGATCTTCATTTCCTCTATGCAACTCTTTTTCCACGCTTACTTGCTACCACTGCCATCGTTTTGAGCATTGGGTCTCCCTTTTCCATACTTTATGCCCCAACGCTCTGTTGATCCCTTCTCTGTCTTTAAGATATTGATGAGCACAGATCCTGGTTTTCTCTGATAAAAAAATCCCCAATTTTCAGATTTAAAAAGTAAGCAAAAATCCACATGTCTCCATGAATAAAATGAAATACCACCACATATACATATATATGGTATTTCACTTTAATCATGGAAACGTGGACTTTGGGTTAGTTTTTAAATAAAACACTTTCTGTGGGGGGGGGGTTATGTAATAATATAAGGATAGCAGTTGAAAGGGCGGTCCGTGCTGATGTTATTCCCACAGGATGGGGGAGGTCCGCCCATCGGGATGTGAGCCATTACACTGAATACAATTCAACAGCCCTCTTCACTATCACGACTGAGCTTTTTACCCATTTCCCATTACACCTTTTTGTTCCCATTACACATTTTTTTTATCATTTCCAGTGATTCCTGTTTCTTCACCAGCCTTAAATATCTGGCAAATATCACCAGCAAGAGCCCTAAACATTTTGCCCAGAACCCCTCTGTCACCCCTGCCCTCAGCCTGTCACATATGATTAGTGTGGCCCCACTCTCTATAAGGTGGAACTGGGCCAGGCTTCCCTCTGCCCAATCTGCATATACATTTTTACAGGATACCAGGACTCCTGATAAGAACACATGGTTTCTGTCATGAGTGGGACACTAATTAGCACATGGATAATTTGTGGGAGATATCTGGAGTACAAATAGAGATTAAGCAGAGCTGAACTGTGGGGTCACTATGGCTTGAAACACTGTTGACTGTCAGGGCCCAGCCCAATGAATTATATGGTAAATCATAAGCAGAGATCCTGATTTTTCCCTTGATAAAAAAATAACATATTCTCTGAAAAAAAAACAAATCCATAATTAAAGCCCCCCCGCAACCCCCTCCCCCTGGCCTTGCTGGTGTCCCTCACTTCCCCCACTCCACAGCCTCCTGGCCCTGCTGGTGCCCCTCACTCCCACCACAACAATCCCCTTGTCCTACCGGTGCCCCTCACACTCCCACAACATCCCCCCAGCCCTGCTGGTGCCCCTCACACCCCCACAACATCCCCCCAGCTCTCATGGTGCCCCTCACACCTTTCAAAGCCTCCCTGGCCCTGCCTGTTCCCCTCACCCTTGCCACAACAGCCCCCCAGCCCTACTGGTGCCCCATACTAACCCCGCAGCCCTGCTGGTATCCCTTGCCCCTCACCCCAGCCTCTGGCACAGATCTTTGAGAGCTCCTGGTGCTTTGGTGTAGTACCTGAAGATTGGAAGAAGGCCAATGCGGTGCCTATCTTCAAGAAAGGCAGGAAAATGGATCCGGTAAACTATAGGCTCATCAGCCTGACTTCTATCCTAGGGAATATCTTAGAAAAGTTTATTAAAGAGGCCATCCTTAATGGACTGGCCAACACCAACATCCTGAGGAACAGCCAGCATGGATTTGTTGCAGGTAGGTCTTGCTTGACCATCTCATTTCCTTTTATGACCAGGTGACCTATCACCTGGACAAAGGAGAAGAGATTGATGTCATATATCTTGACTTCAAAAATGCCTTCGATCTGGTATCCCATGGTCACCTCTTGGCGAAAGTGGCCAACTGTGGCCTTCAGTCCACCACAATCCACTGGCTGGACAATTGGCTCCATGGTCAGACCCAGAGGGTGGTAACTGACAGAAGTCAATTGTCATGGTGCCCTGTAACCACTGGGGTCCCCCAAGGCTCTGTCCTTGCACCCATATTGTTCAACATCTTCAATAATGTTGTGGACATTGGAGTCAGAAGCGGACTGGCCAAATTCACCGATGACACCAAACTTTGGGACAAAGTATCCACACCTGAAGACAGGAGGGCGATCCAGGGTGACCTAGACAGGCTTAGCAAATGGGCGGACGAAAACCTGATGGTGTTTAACATTGAAAAATGCAAGGTTCTCCACCTTGGGAGGAAAAACCTACAGCATCCTTATAGGCTTGGCAGTGCTATGCTGGCTAGCACTATGGAAGAAAGAGACTTGGGGGTCATCATTGATCACAAGATAAACACGAGCCTGAAATGCGATTCTGTGGCTAGTAAAGCAACCAAAACACTGGCTTGCATCCATAGATGCTTCTCAAGCAAATCCCGGGACATCATTCTCCCCTTGTACTTGGCCTTGGTGAGGCCACAGCTGAAGTATTGTGTCCAGTTTTGGGCTCCACAATTCAAAAAGGATGTGAAGAAGTTGAGAGAGCCCAGAGAAGAGCCATGAGCATGATCAGAGGTCAGAAAAACAGACCTTACAAGAACAGGCTAAGCTCTATAAGGCTCTTTAGCCTGGAAAAGCACAGGCTCAGGGGTGACCTGATGGCCACCTACAAGTTTATCAGGGTGACCATCAGTATCTGGGGGAAAGTTTGTTCACCAGAGAGCCCCAAGGGATGATGCAGTCGAATGGTTACAAACTGCTACAAGACCATTTCAGGCTGGACATAAGGAAGAATTTCTTTACTGTCTGAGCCCCCAAGGTCTGGAATAGCCTGCCATCAGAAGTGGTTCAAGCACCTACATTGAACAACTTCAAGAGTAAATCGAATGTTTATCTTGCTGGGATCCTATGACCCCAGTTGACTTTCTGCCCTTCGGGCGGGGGGCTGGACTCGATGATCTTCCGAAGTCCATTCCAGCCCTAATGTCTATGAAATCTAAGTCTATGAAACCCACAGCCCTGCCACCTGCTGGACCTGCCAGAGGGGGCTCCCAGGTGCTAGGGCTACGAGGCCAGGGACTGAGGTCTCCAGTCCCCCACCCCCGACAGGTGGCAGCTGCTGCAAGAGAAGGAGCACAGAGCTGGCTCCCCTCCCACTGTCTGCCTGTTGTGGACTCAGACAGAAGTGGGGGTGGGTCTGGCTCCCAGCCACAGTGCACAGTCCCAGAGGCAGGAGAACCCGCACCCCCCAGATCTGTGCATGGGGTTGGGATGGGACAGGGGTAGGCTGCAGGCTCATGCTCCCCACCCTGCTGCCCTCCCTCAGGGCCTCCTCAGCACAAAGTATGTGACCCAGCATGGCAGGGCACAGTGGGGCCACACAGGAAAGCTGCTTGACCCTGTGAGCTCTGTGCTACCCTGGTGACACTTCCATTATGTGCACAGGCAGCACAGGTAGTATCATGGGGTTATGCCCTTCACTGCTGCCCATGCGTGCAGGGGAAGTGTGGCCAGGGAAGCATGGAGCTCACAGGGTCAAGCAGCTTTCCTGCACAGCCCTGCAGTGCTGTGTCATTCTGGGTCACACTTGCTGCACTGCAGAGGCCCCGGGGGAGGGCAGCAGGGTGGGGAGCATGATTCCATAGCCTGCACCCACCCTGTCCCTGCCCCATGCACAGATCTGGAGGGCGCAGGTCCACCCTGCCCTCTGGAAATGCATACTGTGACAGGGAACCAGACCCACCCCTGCCCCTGAACAAGCCACCCATGGCCTTGCCCTCCTCCTTGCAGGGTCTCTGAGGCCACTCATTGTGGTCCCAGGCCCCAAGTCTCACAGCAGCCCCAGCTCTGTCCAACTCCCTCCCTATGGAGGCCCCAATCCCCCACACACTTACCTGCAGGAGCTGCCTAGGGCCATGTGCATATACATGCATGGGGCACCTCCTGCCTAACCACCCTGTTCCTGCTCCCTCCAGTCCCTTGTAGGCTGGAACTATGCCAGCCTACAGATGGCTCACTGCAAAACTACAAAATTGTGGGTTTCTCTGCTAAAATGAGAAATCTGCATTTTACTCAGTAAAGAGGGAAATCTGTGGCTTACTCTGTTTTTCTGTGGGAAATGGAAATCCCAGATCCCTGTCAAAATCCTTTTGGCTTTGAGCTAATACCATGCATAATTTGCATAATTGCTGTTTAAAGGTGTGTTTATGGAGAACCTGGGCTAAAACTTTCAGCAGTTTCTAAAAAGTTAAAATGCCTCAATTTGGGAGGAAGTGAATTCTTAAAGTCTTGTTTGTTTCAAAGTCAGTGTTCTCAAATTTGCTCCTCACTTCCATATTCTCAGGGAGAGCATGATATGACAGGAAGGGGGACGGGATGGAGGAGCTGGGGGAAGGGGCTGCACAGGAAAGAAGTTGGAGCAGGCAGAGGGCAAGGTTGGAGTGGGCAAAGCCCCCAGCCCCTCACCCAGATTTATTTTCCCTCCTGTAGCAGTGGGAGGGGGACAAATTCAAGGCAAATCTACAATAATTTAACTCTATACCTGGAAAATTAAAACAAATTTATAAATTTTCCATATATAAAATCTAATTATTGGGAGGTTGTTTTATATTCAGTGTTGTCTTATATTTGAGTAAATATGATAAATCTTGCCCTATACTGAATAGGAAGCCAAGACATCTATCCGAATGAGGCACTTAAACTAGTTATGATGCCTAATTTTAAGGCACCTGCATTCTTTTCTGGACCATGATCACCAAAGCCCCCAAAAAAGAATTCAGTATGTTAGTGTCTTTGGGAAGCCAAACACAAGAAGGTTTGGAAAATGCTGCCCCCCCTATACATTCAATCTGTGGTTGATTCTATTTTCAAAAGTTGAAATTACACAAAAAAGACTCTAGCACCGGCAGTTTATTTTTCCACTTCCATAGTCTCCTGATCAGGTCAGCTGGTTTAAGAAAAAAACTAGAGTACTAAATACTGTGATGAAATATACGTCATTAGGAAAAAACGGGTGTAGGCATCCTATTGACATCAAAATAAACATCTGTTAAGACAAATAGTTTACAAAAACATCTATTCATAGACCGTCTCTGATAAACATACTTTTTCTAAACATATCCCATTGATGTCTTTCTGTTGATGAGAGGCTGATGAAAACTGAAGGTCCCAAAAAGTACTGCAGTCAGAAAATCTAATGAGTGCATAAACCACCAGGTGGAGTAAGGGAGTTGGGAAGTACTAGGGCAGATGGAAGATAAGGTGGAGGTGAGTTACATGTTGGAATAGTAATTTGAATTTCCCACCTCCATGGTGAGTTCTCAACTTGCAGGCCTTCCTGAGAGGAAAAAGGGTGGGCAGAGGAAGAGGGAGGAATGTTCAGTAGGGTTATCATATTTCCAGTTTCAAGAAAAGGGACTCCTGGGGGGGTATATGATTGTGGGGAGGCAGTGATATGCCTGTGCATTGCTCCTGCCCCTCACTCCCAAGCTACAGCCTTACCAGCCCCGCTGCCCCTCACTCCCAAGCCAGTACCCTGCCCCCCAGACCATGCCAGTGCCCCTCATTTCCAATCCTCAGCTCTCCTGTCCTTGCCAATACCCCTCACTCCCAACCCACAGCCCCCTGTCCCCCAGCCCTGCCAGTGCCACTCACTCCCAACTTGAAGCCCCGAACTCCCCCAAAGCCTGCTGCCCACCCAGCTCCCTGCTGCCCCCAAAGAACTCACCTACACCCTTTCCCTGCTGGAGGGGCAAGTAGATCCCCCATCTCCCTGCCTGCTGCAGTCCCACCACCGACAGGCACACACAAGGACACAGATGTGCACATGCATACACACACGTGTATACGCACAAACACATATACGCACATGTATGCATGCACACAGATTTACCTGCCTGCAACTGCTGGGGCCCACATGATGGTCCTGCCTCCAATCACCCCACCCACCCGCATCTGAGCCCCAAGTAGCTTTTGTTAGGGCAAGTCAGGAAATACCGTGAAAGCAGAGGCAGAACAAAATCCCAGACATTTATTGATATTTTAGAAAACCACCCAGATGGATATGGGAGGCGAAAAAATGAAGACATGGCCAGGAATACCTGGACATATGGTAAACCTGGTCTTTGGACAGTTAACTGAACACAATAGCAAATGCAAACAGGATGCTTAAAAAATAAAATTATGCAGAAAATCTTAGAGAAATATTACAGAGAACATTGGTACACCTAAATCTGGAGCAGTTTCTCCAAGTTTTGTTGTCTTACACCAAGAAAGATATACCATGCCAAGGGTGTTGAATATTTATCACTGGCTGATTTGGCTTGTTGGTCTTTTAGCTATGATCATAAATACCTATGATTTTTTACATTCACAAATAAAGTTTTATATTTCTCCCAACTCTATAAAGCTATGTCAAAGATTGTAAAGTAAGGTTCTTACACCTGAAAATAAAGCCTTTAATAAAATCTCTCCACCTTAATCGAGGCTGAAAATTTGAACATCCATTCATTCCCAAACCATTTGTTCCAACACCTCACCCAACAAAGGAAAAAGAAATATATGTTCTATCTCTGTAATGAAACCATGAAATCCACTAGGTTCTTCACTTTTAATACTTGTAGCAGCCTTTAAAAAATGGACCCACCTGAACAGAATGGGAAGAGCTGCCCAGCAGAGAGACAGAGTTTGTCCCAGGGAGGACACTGTAGACTCTGAGGGCAAGTGAAGCTGTTTGGAAGCAGCCCTGTTGGAAGTGGGAGGGGTGATGTAACCCCAGCACAGTTTGAAAGAGAGCAGTTAGCAAAAGCTTGGGAAGGGCCCTGAGCTGGGATTGGCTGAGAAGCTTGGATAAAAGGGGAAGCAGTTCTTCCTGCGGGCAGGGGGGGAACAAGAGAGAAAGAGGGGGCTGAGGGTCAGGCTGGAGACCAGATAGAGAGTCTCAGAGCAGTGGTCCCTCAGAGCCCCTGAGGCCTGATTATTTATTATGATATAAATAATTAAATCTTGTAAATAGTCTGAGAACTGTCTGCAAGGGTGCTTGATTGTAAGGGGAGGCTCTCCACTCAGGGCACTGCAGCAGTTTCCCAGAGGGGCTGGGCAGGGCAACTGGCTACCGGGTATGGCAGGATCCCATTATTCAGGTGAGGGTGCATGTAGTGTCGTGCCCAGAGTTACATACTGATTTTACCTGAAAGACAATCATATACTACAGAGATAATCATTAGTATAATATTCTAAGAATATTGCAGTCAGAATAAGAGTGATCATTTATATAACTCTTACATTTTTCTTTTATATCAACATTTATCCTACTAATTTCATTTTTTACATAAAATATCTTAACAGTCTGATATAGACTCTAACATGTAAAAGCAGGCTTTCTTCATTTGTAGTAAAGAAAACATTTTCCCCCCAAAAAGAAGCAATACATTAGGAGAGTTATTAAAAAAGCAATTTCTAAGCTACTCCCACCATTGCTAGCATGCAGAGAATAACTTGAGTTAACTGTGACCTAGTTTTTTTTAAACACTATAAATTAGTCCTAGAGTACATAATACAGTGATAATAAAGCAGGTGGCCCTCTTCGAGTGCCAATAGATATATTTAAAAATTGAAATATTTTGATGGGGGTATAACTTCATAATATCTGTATAAGATTATCATGGATGTTATGGATCTTCTTTGTGGTACTACATGCTGGAGTGTTTAACCCATCCATGTATTTAATTGTGTTAAATAACACATTGCATTCTGAGTCCTAATAAAGACATGACCTTGAAATGCAGCTGGATTTTTCTACTTAGCTGAAAACTTGGAAAATCATGGAACAATACTGAATGCTACAAAACTGTGGGAGTATGGGTATGCAAGGATAAAACAGGTGTTTCCTGTTGGTGGTCCAAGTTCCCATGTGGGAATTCAAATCCCATATGAGAACAAAACTTATTATGCCCTATTTACTTAAAGGTAAGGTGCTACACATAAGTAACAGACTGAAAGAACATGTTTTTAATAAAGATCTGGCTATGATACAATCTAACAAAAAACAGAGTATTTAAAGATAAGTCCAGTCTCTGTCCTTAAACTGCCTTCTTCATTCCAAGAGTTGCAGATTATGATGTGATATTGTACTTCATATATATATGCTTCAAAACTTGTAATGCTACAGTAGCCTAGATAAAAAACAAATTAATTAATAATTTGAATTTCAGTTTAAAGAAAGAATAAAATGGTGTATAAACTAACATTGTATGTGAAAAATGCCAAGATAGCTACTTCTTTTTATAGTTATAAACAAGGTTGATATGTCACCAGAGTGAATGCTAGGTTCATTCCTGGTCAACAAATATGGGACAGAGGGACAAACCACTCAATTTTTTAGCAATCACAATAATACCAACTCATTGCTCATATCATGGCCTCTGCCTGCTTCCCATGTCACCTTTCCTGCATATTATTGCTGTAATTAATCTCCTTTTTATAAAATTTGCTAAGTAGAGGGCTCTGAAAACAGATTACTTTTAGAGAACAGAAACAGCAGGGGAAAGAGCATTCGTTACATGACTCTTACATTTTATTTTAAGAAATATTTTCCCATTTACAGACACAAATGTCTCGGTATATAACAATTAATAAAAACTCAGCTTCAGAATGCTTACTTGGTGCTAAGATTGTATCTAGGATGCAAATACATATGTAGACATTATATACAGTATGAATTATATAATTGCTGGCCTTTACAAAAGGATTTGCACTCCCCACAAGTAATATTAAGCTACCAGGTATAACCTAAATATATTATCCTGATTCTAGGAAGGTAAAGGAAGCTTTCAAGCATAGCCATATACACATTAGATACCATCACCTTCTCACCTCTGAAAAGGCATCCACTTAAAATTAAAATTAAACAGGAACTCTGAATGATGAAAATGGTACTGTTCATGCTAAAGGTATAAAGGTCAGATGTGATCTTCTGTGTGTTTGTGCAGGGAGATGATGGATTTCTCAGTCCTGCATTATCCTTTTATGGGGTAGTTTTATCTACTTTCTACAGTTGTTTAGAATTTTTTCCAGGTTGTTTCCATTCTTTTCCTCAAGTGTTCCTCAAGTGTTCATAAAATGACATTTAACAGTTGTTACTGACCCTCACTTTACTTCTTTATGTTCTCTTAGCATACAGAACCCTCAACTGCAAGTTTGTTTGCCTTCTCTAAAGTGAGGTTAAGAAAAGAGTTTTAAAGGAAGCAGCTGTATAAACGTAGAGAATAGAGTAACTTTGCCCATTTTTTCATACAAAATTCTTTATTTCTCTTAATCTTACATATATTTTGAGGAAAACAATATTCTGTACCAGAACCCTTAACCCCTTATATTGTTATTAGAAAGAGAAAAATATCTAGTTCAATATTGAAGAATATTTCCTGTTATCGAGAGAGATACTTGGCCATGTTAGTCTGAAGTCAGTCAGAAGTCAAGGTAGATATGTAGCTTTATAGACTAACAAGATAAGTTGTATACGTATATATATGTACATATATGTATATATATGTGTGTATATATACGTGTGTGTGTGTGTGTGTGTGTGTGTGTGTGTGTGTGTGTGTGTACATATTAGGGCTATGTGATGTTTCACTCCCTGATTCGAGTCATCAGAGATTTGGCCCGATTCAGTGGTCAAATCTCCAAATCCAAATCGAATCAGTGGACCCTTTAATCTCTCCAGATAGAATCAGACCCCTCTGAATTGATTTGAAGAGATTTGGAAATATTTGGTGATTTGGGCATAGACACAGCTTTAAATGTTTTTTCTACATAACTCTAGGTAGCAGGTTTCTTGTGAATGCTGAGATGCTGGGGCTCATGGAGTGTCCCACAGGAGCATGGGGGGATCCCCAGTGCACTCAGCAGCAGACCCAGAAGTGGCCCAGAAGCACTTCTGGTCCACTTTAAGGTCCACCAAGGAACACACTGGGCCCCCTCCCACCCTGCGCCCCCCCAGCTCAGTGACTGGTGCCTCCTGAGTCCCCCCATGACTGATCACTGAGCCAGAGAGGTGCGGAGGGGGCAAGTGCGCTCCCCAGAGAACCCAGAAATGGTCCAGAAGTACTTCCAGTCCACTTCAGGGTTCACCTCCGAGCACATGGAGGCCACCCCCTCCCCGGCGCGCCTGTGGGACTCTCCATCCACCCCAGCATTGCAGCATTCACAAGCCATGCTGGTACCTCGAAGTATGTAGAAAAAACAAAGAAAGCTGTGTCTGTGTCTGAATCGCTGATTCTCCAAATCCGTATTGAGTCTTCAGATTCAGATTTGGCTGAATCGAATCAGGGACAGTGATCCAAGTCAACTAATTGAATCACTGTCCCTGATTTGGGCTGAATCTGAATCAAATAGGGCCTGCTTCACACACCCCTAGTACATATAGCTCATCCACAGCCTCCTTAGGAGTGAAAATCTTAGGTCTTCCCTAAGGCAGTGAAATCACATTGAGAGTATTCCTTGCCACTGCTCTCAAACACCCTAAGACAAAGAGCTCAAAATAATGTTGGCAGGTGTTCTCAGAGTGGTTCCAGTATCTCATTTTCAGGTTTAGCACGTTTAGTGTGTTCAGGTATAACTGGTGGCTGGGCCATGCTTGAGAGCAGCGTCCCTGAGAATTCTGCAGAAGTGATATAAACATACATTTATAGACACAGGAAGATAAGACAGATTCTCTGGTGATCTCTTGGCTCATATTCCTAGGGGGCAGGACTAGGAGCAATGGCCTAAAGCTGCAACAGAGGAAACTTAGATTGAAGATTAAGAATAACTTCTTGACTACAATGGTGGTTAAGCATTGTAACAAGCTACCTGAAGAGGTTGTAGAATCTCCACCTCTGGAAATTTTCAAGGGAAGGTTGGGCAAACACTTGACTAGGATGGTTTAGCAAGGATTGGTGCTCCTTTGTCTGGAGGGCTGGACTAGATGAACTCATGAGGTCCTTTCCAGCACCACTTTCCTATGTACCGAAAATCACTAAGTTGTAAGTCAATGGTTGGAAAGTTTGTTAAGTTTTGTACAAGCAGAGACAATTTAAAGAAATATTCAGCAACAGAGCAAACAATCCAGAGAGGAAAGGACCAGAAAAAGTAGGTAAGAAAAGTCCAGAGAGCCACAGGACAGCAACAAGTGATGCAACAGGGAAGCAAGGAGGTTGAAATGCAAAGTATGTCCAATGTATGTATACAAATGTGATAAGCATTGGGAACAAACAAGACAAGCTAAAAGTCACAGCCTGTATAAAAAAACCCTCTGTTTTGATTGGTATCACAGAGCCCTGATGGGATAGCTCTTATGATTGGAATGTCAGCACTAAGGGCTACATTTGGTCTTCGAAAGATAGGTTTGGGAAAAGAGGTAGTAGTGTCAGCTTGTGCATCAAAAACACATACAACTGTTCCCTGGTTCAGAAGGAAGAAGATAGCAGATCAGAATTCATTGGAGTGATGGTAAAAGGTAACAGATACTAGCACTGATATAACTGAGCGTGTGAGCGTGTGCCCATCCTGGGTATCTGGTTTTCAAGTAATTCCCCTCGATTCCCGCCCACCATGACTTGATCTCACCTAATTTGTGAGGGGTAAGGAACAGTTGTTAGCACCTGGTACCCTGGTAAAGAAGACGCCCAGGTCAGATCTTCACCGGTAATGCTTTATTTTATGTGGTCTGGCTCTTTCTCCAGGACTGACCCTTCTCCTGAGTGCCTGCAGCGGTTCTCTCCACCTGCCCTCAAAGATCAAAGCGGGATTACTGATTGTCCCTCTTCTCAATGATCAGCCGCTAATAGCTCGGTTAGCGGCTGATTACCGTCAACCCCGGGATTCCCCGGCTGCAACTCATGTCGGCTTGGGGAGCACGGCATTGTATCCTTACTCTTCTGTTACTTTCTTTCCAGCTCTCTGTCTTCTCCCTAGCTGGCTGCTTGCTTGATAATTGGCCGCTCAGTACTTCATTGGCAGCTGTTCAACGCCCATGCCGGGATTCCCTGTCAGCGGCTCGTGCCGGCCTGCGAAGTGCGGCCTCATTTATTTCCTTTTCTCTTAATACTTTTGCTATGTTTACCCTCTGGCACAGGGCCCGGGTTATAAAGCCTGCAAAGTAGGGTCGGGGTTCCTTTGCCCTCCTGCTCTGTGCCCCTTTTCTTCACGCTTCTTCCCCTCTCCGCCTCTCCAGCCCAGGGAATCCCTCCCCAGCTCTGAGTCCTCGGAGCTATGGGTGTGGGGAAGGTTCAGTGTCACTGCTCGGTTCCTCACTCACCGCCGTGGCTGTCTTCTTAAGGTAGGACGGGATCCGTAGACGGGTGCATCAGTCCCCGCAATGACCCCCATCATCTGGGTGTGCATCCCTGTCTCCTGGTCCCTCTCGCAGGCTCCATCACTGTAGGGGCCCCTTCCATCTCGATCTCTCGTCACCCGAAGGCATCTTCGGTAAGTCTCCTCCACTCTTTTATTATCCCCTTCCGGCTTCGTATTGGCCATCTGGGTTATTCGTCACTTTCTTCATTGTCTTCCTCCGTGGCATCTGTTCCCCCTCTTTTAGTAACCACGACGTAGCTGCAGCGCTGTTACAGAGGGGTTTTATTATATGTCACCAAGTCAGGAAAAAGAGGTAGATGCCATTCAAGCAATCCCTTAAGTGCAAAATTATCCAGAAGTTATGAGATGGTATTGATGGGAGACTTCAATATTCCAGACATCTGCTAGAAGAACAATACAGCCAGAGAATGTTGAGTCCTTTTCAAACTTGTGCAGAGGCCAAAGATTGGTTTCAGAAGGTTAAGGATTCAACTAGGGTATCATCTGTCTTGGATTTGGTCCTAACCAAAAGGGAAGAAATGGTGAAAAGTGTGAAGGTGAGGGAGGAAGTAATCATGACATAATATAATTAAAAATCCTAATACAGGAAAAGCATGAAGTCAGCAGAACTAATACCACAGATTTCAAAAAGGTGGATTTCAACCAACTCAAGGAGTTAATAGGCATGGTGCCATAGGAAAACAGATCAAGGGGCAAAGGTACCCCAGAGGGCTGGGAGCTTCTGAAGGTCACAGTACTGGAAGCTCAACAGAAAACTGTTTTTATACAATGGAAGAATAGGAAGTAGAGCAAGAAACTAGTGCAGGTGCACAAGTTACTTCTAGGATCCCTTAAGTGCAAAAGAAATATGTACAGGCAATGGAAAAATGGGCAGATTACCAAGGAAGCCTACCAAAAAACACCAAGAACCTGCAGGGACTAAATAAGAAAGGCAAAGATAAGATAAAGAATGAGCTGCACCTAGGGAGGAAGATTTAAAAACAAGAAAAGGTTCTGTGAAAGTATGATAGCCAGAAAAGAAAGACCAAGAAAGCTGTGGGAAACTTTTAAATAGATGCAATGAAGGCAGACTTCCTCAACAGCTACTTTACCTCTGTCTTCCATAAAATTAAGCTGCAGCTAGACATGTAATAAATATCAGTTGGATGAGGATATGTTTGACAACTGGCTCAATAGCCATAAGTGAAAGATAATTCTAAATAGATCTGTGTCAGAATTACAGGAGGTTTCAAGTGGAGTCCCATAGGGGTCTGTCCTGGGCCCAGTGTTGTTCAACATGTTTCTTAATGATTTGGATGCTGGAACTGAGAGCTTTTTGGGAAATTTTGAAAATGACATGACAATATGAAGAACTGTGAGCACACTGGATTATCAGATCACATTTCAGAAGGTATTTGACACACTGGAAAGTTGTGCAAGAGCTGAAAGCTAAAGTTCACTGTTGAAAATGCAATATACTACACCTCAAGAAGAATAATCAAAAACACAATACAAAATGGCTGAACTACAGAAAGGAATGTGGGAGTCTTGGTAAATCACAGATTCAGTATGAATCTGCAGTGTGATGCAGCCTCAGAACAAGCAAATATGGTTTTGGGATGCATCAATTTAAGCATTAGATGTAAGACATGGAAGATGATCATGTCCCTTTACTTGCACTGATTAGACCTCATCTAGAATATTGTGTGCTGTCTTGGGCTCCACATTTTACAAAGGACATAGAGAATGTATAGTGCATTGAGAGGCTGGCAACAAAAATGATAAACCCCTTAGAAAGCAAGTCACACAAAGACAGGTTAAAGGATATAGTCACATTAGCTTTCATCAAAGGTGATTAAGATGGGTCATGATAGCAGTCTTCAAAGGGCTGTAATAAAAGAGAGAGAAAACACATTTTCTCTCTTGCTATTGAGAGTAGGAGGTAGACCAATGGTTTGAAATTGTAGCAAAATAGGTTTAAATTGGATATCAGGAGAAACTTCTTCATTGTTAGAACAGTGAAACTGACTGCCTTAGGGAGCTGTTGCCTCCGTTACTAGAGGTGTTCAAGAAGAATTAGACAACCACTGGTCAGGGACAATCTAGGCATAATTATGCCTATGTTCTACTATGAGTATGTCCCATGCTTCTGGGTTTAACTAGTTTCTGTATGGGTCTTGGAAACCATTTTTCCCCTTCTGCTGCTGCAAGTGTTGGGGGAGAAGAAGTTCCCCTTCCTCAGGAGCACTGACTATTGGGTGCAGCCAAGCAGGGGATTTTGAATGAGGTATGCCAGTGCTTCTTCTGGGACTCAAACCTGGAGATTTCTGGCTATAGTGTCTTGCCTCTCTACTCATGATCAGACTGATTTCCATATTTGAGATCAAGAAGGAATTTTACCCCACGGTAGCCTCAAATTGGTATAGACTGGATGGCAGGGGGGTGCCTTCCTGTGTAGTAGGGGTGCATGGCCCTCTACCCTGAATTTCCTAAGCATATTTTAACAACCTTGCCAAGCAGGACATTGGCTCTCATGCCCCCGCCCTGCTTAATCTGTGACAAGTAAGGGAGCCATATCCTGTAGTTGTATCAAGGTTCATTGTATAGTTTATTTAATATGTTAGCCAATGGATTTATAAAGGATGGTTTGCATAGGAATGATCCTGCCCCATGCCACGGGTTGAACTAATGATGTCTGGAGGTTGGTCCCAGTCGAACTTTTCTACAATTGTATGATTCTGCCTCCACTTTAAAAGCCAACATAGACAAATCTTTGGGAGGGAATGAGGGGGCAGGCTATATTCTTTTTTTTCTTTTTAATTTAACAGCTATTTTGTGCAGTTATTGGATATTGCTAATTATCTCCTATTTGTTTTGGAAACACAATGGTTATCTCTACTGCACTGCACAGTGCTTAAAAAGATTAGTATCTAAAGTTCCCAACAGATAGTTTCCTTATTTTTAGTGGAAGGCTCTAAAGAAATAGCTGTATTAGTGCATATTACAGGTGGAGGCAAAGTAGGTATGGCACTTAAATCTAGACATTTCCTTTTACTCTGAGCAATCAAGGTTATTCCTTGAATATATGGTAAATATTTTACAGTACTTTTTCAGCTAATCCCTTTTAAAATGTGTAAGTATTAAAAGTATGTGCAAATGACTGAGCTGTATGTGTTCACTTGAGAGAGAAAAACAGGATACATAAATGTCTTGAGAAGATTACTGGTTTCCCAGCCAGTTTTTTATAAGCTCCAGAACAGATACCAAGACTGTGCTTCATTTGTGACACTCTACAAAAATAAGAATAAAATCTGACCTGTGACATGTCTAGTGACACAGGACATCTTTCATACTGAACTTACTTTTACTTCTGAACCACTTAGTATTGTAGAAGGATCTCGTCAGCTAAACAATAACTTATAATTACTCCTCTAGGGCATATAGACCCTCATTGAGCAGTCCATCTCAATTCAGAAAAAGCACTTAAGCATCTGCTCGACTGTTTTGCTGAGCTGGGAGCACGGTTGCTCCCAATAAAGATAGGAAATTCCACAATTTTATTGTTCAGTGTCTCTTACTATTGAACTTTAGAAACACCAAATAAAACAGTCTTTTGGAACATTCTTTGTTTCTTCATAACTATTCTAGAGACAGACATTAAGCACAATGAATAGATGGGAAAGTATTTGATTGATTCATGAATTAGAGACCTATTGTGTAGCCTGCAACCTAGTCACACAAGCATCCATATTCTGAGTCAAATTATTAGATCATAGCTTGAGGGAAAATTCTCCAAACATTGATATATAGCCATCCCTGCGCTTCCTCAAGGAAAATTCTTCTCTCCTTCAGTCTCCATTAGTACAAGACTTGACCATGAATAATGGCTTTATGACTCTCATAAATATTATTCAGTATGAGAAATACAACTTCTGTTTTATATTGGGTGTTCTCTGCTAGTCATTGGGAGGTGGTGCACATAGTGAGTAGAGCAGCAAACAAAAATGTATTGTAAAAGTTTTCTCAAAATAGTTTAAACTTAAATAAAAATAGTCATAGACAAATCTAAGTTGGCAACTTTGTCTAGTGAAAAAACCTCAACAATAGTGGAACAAGGGTTTGATGAAGTCTATGGGTGCATAAGATAATAAAAATGGTTATTATCTTAAATTAAATATATTCAACCTGAAGGAATTAGCAGCTGTCAGAAACATAGCAGCACTGAAATGTCATCAAGTCTGAAGAGAAGGGAAGCAGGCTCCCGAACAACTTGGACATACCACACACATTCAACAGGAAGGGAATTGTGGCCAATGATATTAGCCTCCTATTCTGGAAAAAATCTTCTGACATCTTTAAAGCCCAATATTAAAACCTGGAAGCAAAGTTTCATGCCTGATTTGCATTTGTCATCACAGTTATTCCATGTTCATATTAGGTAAATTGTTTCATATACATTAAAAAAAATCAGGCCTTCTATAGCTTACTGAGCTCATCCAAAACAGTCGTGCATAACAAACTATGTGGGACTCAATGTATCGATCTCAGAAGAATAAAAGACAGCTATCCTTCAACTCCCTGATGCTTAGATCAGGAAGGCAGCCCCTCCTGTTGTTGGCTCTAACTTTTAAGCTCTATTTCTCTTCCTTTTATACAGTACGTACAAAGAAGGACAGAAACTTTATTCTTTTCTCCATCTTTATCAATTTTTTAAACAAACACATATATACATAAACATCTGATTTTTCCATTCCAGTTAATATAAATCACTTCAGCAGCTGCCTTAACAAAATGTGAAAATCTACTTGTGGTCTCTTTATTTTGGTTGCATTTACTTGGCAATACACTCTATAGTATCAAGTGCTTTCATCAGGCCAGAAGGAAGAAAGAAAAGAGTTAGTTTACAAAACCTTGCTGCTGTTGGCATTAACAGTTTAGCAGTTAGGAGTGGGTATAGCAGGAAAAGATAAAATACAAAATTTATTTTAGAAGTTAGTATTTTTTTAAGTTAAAAAACTCAATTGAGTCATGAGTCCTACATTAGGCTGTATTATCAACATAGTAACATCGTAAGGTATGAGGATGTCTACTGAAATCAGTGGCAGAAATTCTACTGATTTCAGCAAGAGCAATAATGGACCCAGGAGTGCATAATTGATTAATACAGTTGAACAGTGCTATTTACAAAACAAACAAACAAACAAAAAAAAATCTGCAGTGTTGATTTAAATTTATTGAGATTGCTATTAAAAAATATTATGGTCATCCTTAACTTGACCTTTGCCATCATAACTAAGGACCAAATGTTGAGCCATACTGCCCCTGCCCTCATTCTGCCCGCTTAGTAACTTAACTCTTCAAATACTCACAATAGTTTCTATAAATATATTTAGTGTTTTATAAATATATATTTAGTGTTTGGGTATTCCAAGAACTGCCAATGCTAAGAGTAAAAGAAAATAACGTAAGAACATAATAACTCAAGAAAGGATACTGTGAAGTTTTATTCGAGGGGAAATATTTTAAGGAATTATAATTTTTAGAACAATAAATTTAGCTTCATTCCACCCTACAAAGGAGGGAAGTTTGAAACAACTTCAGTTCTTAAACGCTGGTGATGCTGTGGAAGTAAGAATGACATAAAGCCACCCTAAGCCTTAGGTTAAAAAGTTCATGCTTACAAGCACTCCATGGTAACAGATTCAGAGTATCACTGCAGTCTAGACTTAGAGGAGTCTATCAACCTTCCCTACTAAAAGGTCAAATGCTTCAAAGAAACTGTAGCATCTACTGAACAGAGCTCCAAATGAACCAATGAATGAAAACCTCAACACTGAATATCCTCAACTTATCCTGATCCAAAAGTGCCCAAAACTCATGTAAAGCATGACCATTACAGATAAACAGTCAAAGTGTACTGGAAATTGAAGCCAAGCCCTGATCTCCTGCAGCAAAAGCAAGCAAATAATGCTATGTCTGTGAGCATCCAAAGGTGTTTTGTTTCATTGCACTTGTGATCAATAGTTGAGATAATTTCACTAGTCGAGGTTTAGATGAGAAAGAAAAGTAAAATTGCATAACATTTAATTCATATATAGAAATCTGAAATGATATTCAGAATAGCACTTCACATGATCTAAGTTTCATTGGTTGAGACATTAAAATTTGACTGGATGAAGTACTAGAAAATCTATGAATAGGGAATAATATTTCATTCTCCTCTCCCCTCATCCCCCTGGATAACCAAATACCTCTGACATTTTTCACTCTTATCTATTATGTGAATAAAGTTTATATATGATTTAAGTTCTTTCATTAAGGATGAGATTGATGATTTGTAACCAGGGATCCTGGTTTTCTCTGATAAAAATAAAATAAATCCCCAATTTTCAGATTTAAAAAAGTAACCCAAAATCCACAGTTTTCTATGATCAAAAAGAAATGCCACTATATACATTTTAGATTATCTATCTGTCAGTAATGTTTCATTTTAATCAGGGAAAAATATGGAATTGGGGGTTACTTTTTTTAATACAAAAAATTGGGCATTTTTTTTATCAGAGAAAACCAGGATCCCTGGTTATAATTATTAACCAATGATTTTACTGTATACTTTGTTCACCTGTATTTTCCTGACAATCATATTGTATATATAATATACAGCATATATTTAAATATGTGATGTACTACATGCATATTCAATATACATTAAAAGCCCTGTTATATGGCATTTTACTAACCGGCATTTCTATTAACTGGAATTTCCGGCCAGGCGACTAGATGCAGGGGTGGGGGAGTTCACACATGGCAGCCACCACTGCTACCCACCACCCTGCGCTGCTCCTGCCCTGCATGCAGCTGCCAACACCCCCACCCAACTCCACGGCCGGCCGGAAACCCTTGTGCCTCAGGTAACCAGCATTTTTAGATTACCAGCACTCCTCATTCCCCATTCATGCCAGAATACAGGGCTTTTACTGTATTCTGTTTTAGGGCAGCAAACATTTCTCAGTGATTAATATTTACATTTAAGTGACTTTTAACCCCTATTTAACTTGCATGTATTTCAACTTTGAAAAGACGGTTCTTTTATTGAAGGATTTAGTTGTATCTATTATGCAGTTGTCCTAACTATACACAACTCAAATGATTACCACTGACATTTTTTTGTTTATCTAAATGAGAAAAATACACATCTCTTTTGCACTCATTTTCATATTTTTGAGCAACAAAATTCAAAATCTATGGTAGCTGGGCTATGCACTTTCACCAAAACAGTTATAAGAATGTCAACAGCTGCAGACTCTGCTCTGGTTCTCAGAAGAGCTTTCAACAGTATACATTATGAAGCTCCAGTCAGCTCCGTATGGGGTAATGGTTGATCTTTGACCATGTCAACAGCCAGACCTCTTATAATCCTGCTGAGCAACAAGTAAAACTGGGCTTTAATTAGTGTTCAGAGAACAGTGCGCAATTAAACATGCAACCACAGAATCTGGGGCAAAGAATGTCAAGGAGTCTCACTAGACAAACCTCTTTTTGATGCTTTAGCTAAAAGACAATGTGAGTCTGTATATGAAGCAAAAACATATAAAGGTTTATAAAGCACCACCACTGCCTTTAAAAACATCATGATGATTAACTTTTTTCTTAATTTAAAATATATTTTCATCAAAACTATACTAAACTCAATATTAAAATGGATGCTAAAGTTATGATCCAGTCAACATTATGAGGACACATCTCTTTTGTCTTCACTTGTCATTAACGCTATCTCTTCAGGTTTGTCTACACAGGAACACTCAGATACATTAAAACAAATCAACTCATTATTTGATTTATTGAACCTCATTTAAAGTTCATTAAAATCTTGTGTGGACACTTTCATTCAGATCTTTGCGCACTTTCTATGTGGACAAGCTTATACTCAGCAAACTCAAAAGTTACTTCTCCTTCTTACTTCAATTAAAAATAATGGAAATGACTTTGTGGCCACTGTAGATAATATAATGATAGAAGTTATAATTTAGAGATGCTCCTTTACTTAAGCTACAGAAGGTAGGAATTGGGAAATGGTCCCTCATGTATGGTTATCTTAGGGATGAGAAATTATTTTGGCCAGAGGGAGTTTTGGCCACTTAGGGAGTTTTGGTGGGTTGTCATGGGCTGGTTCATTACTCTTCCCTACCCAGGTGCCAAGCAGGGCCAAATTAATACACAGGCAAACTAGGCACATGTCTAAGGCCCTGAGTTGTGGGGAGGTCCAGTCCCTCCCTCCACGATGGTGATGCAAACCATCCCATTTGCCTCCCTTCCATTCCATTCCCTTCCCCTCCCCTCTGCCCGCCTCGCCACTATGGCAGCTGCTTCCTAGCACCAGCTCCAAGCCCTGCTCCCCATGGGTGGCAGCACCAGGGTGCGGAGGGGGATGGCCAACAGCCCATAAGTTTTTTGCCTAAAGGGTTAATCCAGCCCCAATGTCAGGTCAGCACTTCCCTCCCCTGCCCACTGAAGTACACCAAAACTCCCTAAGTGGCTCTGCCCCATGCTCAGTCAGGCAGAGGAGATGGAGATGCAGGGTTGGTTGGGGTTGGCATCTGGGAGTGGAACATGCTGGCAGGGTTCGGGACAGGAGCAAAGCTGGGATCAGGATCTTGGGGCAGTGACAGCATGGGACTGGGGCTAGGGGCAGAGCCATAATCTGCTCCCTGCACCTTCCTGAGATGGGTGCTGGTTCTGTGGGCAGGGACATTTGGGGAATAGATCGTGACTGCCCCAGGCCCCACCCCCACATTGTCATCACCCAGCAATTCCAGGGTCTCTCTGGAAACCACCCTGGGACCTGTGTGGACATGATGTGCTTAGCCAGGTTGGGGTGATGAGGCTGCAGGCAATCAGGGAGTGGTATCCAGGAGTGGGAGGGGCAGGTGGGGCCGGGCCCAATGCTGGGGCTAGGATTAAGATCAGGATTAGGATCTGAATCATGGGGTAGTAACAGTGTGGGGCTGGAGCCTGGAGCAGAACTGAGATCTATTCCTGACACCCCTGTCCACAGAATTGGTGCCCATTGCAGTGACATGCAGGCAGCAGATCATAACTCTGCCCCAGGCACCAGATCCATGCTTTCACTGCCCCACAATCCTGATCCCAATCCTGGCTCCAACCCTGACATCAGCCCTGGCCCCACCCACCTACCTACCCTGCTCTTTGATATCACTCCCTGCCTGCCTGGGGCACGTATGACCTCTGTCCAACCAAGCTTACCCTGCCTATGCAGGTCCCGGGCCAGTCTTCATGGTGACCCTGCTCACCCACTCTGTCCAATGCCCCCAGTGGTGGGTATGGGACAGAAAAGCTCCAGTGCCCAGGCAGTGGGGCCAAGTCTAGAAGCGGTGATGACTGTCAGCTGAACCTGGAAGGAGCTACTGCTGCAGGGGCTGCTGGAAAGTGAGTCTAGCTGCTGCACATCCCCAAACCTACTTGTGCACCTGGGGCCTGGGCTGCCCTCCATGTCTAAGCGGGGTGGGGCCAAAGGCCCGTGCAGGTTGGACAAAATTTCTTGTCAGGACAGATCCAGCCAGCTGGCTGTTTTTTTCCCACCCCTGGGTTAGTTAGCGAGATAAAGGGACTGCAGAAATGGCCTACTGCTCCACAAATAGTGTGTATTATTTAGTTCTTCTCATTCATTGTAAGTCTGTATTTATTGAACAAGGTGATCCCTAGAAACTATATTGTCAACCCTCTTTTTCTCCCTTATTTGTCCAACAAAATATACCTACATCCACTTAACAAAACATACTGGCACATGCAATTTAGCATTTGTATTTTTCCTACAGTAAATATGCTTTCCAGATGCAAATTTTAGGCACAACTGAGGCACTAGGCTTCAAAGATACTGACTTATACAATAAATATAACAGTGCATAATAGGAGCTCCTGGAATGTCCTATACTATAGCTATGTAGCCCAAAATGTAAAAGGCTAGAAAACTGAAAAACAGCAAAAGGTCAATCAGTTGTAACCAAAGACCATAGCAAAGAAAATAATAATAAGCACAAGGCTGAAGCAGGCATTCATTTGTAAAACAGAGGCCAGATCATCCTGGTGTGTTAACTCAGATATGGTAACTGAAGCGAGTAAAATGGGACTGTTATCACCACAAAAAAAGAAAGAGCTACAACATAACGCAAGTTCAGTGCTCATGAAGTCATCTTCCTGCAGATGACACGGTTTGGAATCCGATTCATTCCTTAAGTGATCCAAACCATTCAGCTGTTCAAGAAGTGGCCGGTCAACCTCATTAGCAGGGAACTCAGTTTTCCATTTCCCATGGAAAAACAGGGACAACCATGGATTTCCCATTTTTAATTGGAGAAAATGCAGATTTCCCCCTTTTAGAAGAGAAACCTGTGGATTTCCCCCTTTTGCAAAGAGCTCTGCAGGGTGGCTGAGTTCCAGCCTGAAATGGCTGTTTGCAAAGGTGGCAGGGAAAACCCCTAGCCTTGCCCGGAGGAGAAAGGAGCGGGGCAAGTTCAGGGCCTGAAGCTCACACTTACCAGAGGCTGCTTCAGGCTTTTTTGCTTCCTGGAGGTAAGTGGGTCTTGGGAGTGGCAGGGCAGGGCAGGGTTGGTGGGGAGCTGGCTGGGGGCTGAGAGAGTTGGGAGGTTTGCAGAGTGCCCAAGCTGGCTGGGGGACGAGGGAGGGTAGGGGAAGGGAAGGGGGTGTTTGCAGCCGGCCGGGCACTCCAGCCGGAAGTGGTGAGGCTGCAAACCTGCATCCCCAGCTGGAGTGCCCGGCCAGCTGCAAACCCTGGGTCACAAACACTGCACTCCCCACCCTGCTGCCCTCTCCCAAGCCCTCCAGAGAGCAGCATGTGCAAATGGCACAGCAGGGAACAGCAAGGCCATGCAGGAAAGCTGCTTGTCACTCTGTGCTGCAAGCTCTGTGCTGTCCTGGCCATGATTCCTCTGTGTGCACTGGGGCAGTGCAGGGTTGTGCCCCTTGCTGCTGCCCCCACCTGCAGGGGAAGCATGACCAGGGCAGTGCGAAGCTCACAGCAGCAGGCAGCTTTTCTGCACATGCCCCTGTGTGTTGCCATGGTGTGTTGCAAATGCTGTACTCTGGAGGGCCTAGGGGAGGGCAGCAGGGTGGAGAGCACAATCCCACAGTGTGCATCTGGCCTGGCTCCCTCCTCCCCCACATCTGCAGAGTGTAGTTTCCCCTTTCTCACCACCCTGGAAGTGCTGGGAGCCTGCCCACAGTATGGGGGGAGCCAGGTCATGCTCCTCCTGCAGCAGTCAGTGCTTTCCACTGGGGGCAGGGGACTGTGAACCTGGGTCCCTGGCCCTGTGGACCTGGCAGATGGGCCCCCTCCAGCAGGGCTGGGGGGCAGGGGCTGTAGATGGGAGGCAAGGGGCACAGGCAGGGCTATTGGGGGAGAGGGCAGAAGGGCAGTGGGGGACATTTAAATTTTAACCACAGATTTTGGGGGTTTTATCAGAGAATTTGTGATTTGTTTAATGATAGAAAACCAGTAGCCTTGCTCATGAGACACAGAAGGCAGTGGCATAACTGGAGGTGGACAAGTGGAGCATCAGTCTCAGGCACTGATTTACAGGGGACCCGGCAGCTGCAGAAGCTGAGCCCACACCAAATCAGCAGCAGCTAGAGTACTGCAAGGCCACAACCTGGCAGACAGGACCCTAGGTGCCCTGCTGTTGCCCTCCTTTCTGCCATCCCCCCCAATTCCCTAGTGCTCTGCACAGTACCACCCATACCTTGCTCTCCTCAGAAAGTCACATTTGCCTCCTATAATTTCTTGTTTACCATGGCCTTCATCTACTGACTGATTTCCTAATGAGAATTATACCAAACCTTCTTAAATAAAAGACTCTTCTGCTGTATCCTCAGGCAAGTCAGTTCCCCTTTTTGTTTCTCAGTTTCCACTTCTCAGTAGTGCTGCAAGGTTTAACTGGCACTTGGAAACCTTTATTTCTTTTAATGGATTTGGAAAAAGCTACACTGGAGAGTTTACAAAAGGGGTGGCAATATGGCAAATCCTGCCATACAGCAGGCCCATCCCAGCACTGCAATCATTCCTACTTCACCTCCTTCCTCTCTCTAATACCTCATAAAAGATGTAACCAAAGCTTTTTATTTAAATGGGATCCTTAGGATGTTTAGTGACAGTAAGTATAGCTTTGAAATTCAACAATGCAGAACATTTACAGTCAGCCAAAAAGACAGTACGACTGTGGAAAGATACTTCACCACATCTAGTTAAAATGTAATAGATAAAAAATAAGCTCTGGTAATATGATTATATTAAGGGAAAGTGACTCTTAGTTCATTAATTTTATAGCCTGAAAACTGGGTCTATTTACTAAAACCTAATAAAAATGGATCTGACAAATAAGGGTCTATTAAAATAAGACATCAGTTACTTATACTGATAAATTGAAGCCATATTCAATGAAAACTACAATAATTTTCTGGACCTAGCCATGCAGGTTTTGAAAAAAAAATCGTTTTTTGCATTTTAAAGCAAGTGGACAGAAACTAGCCAAATTGTCCTTAACATAAGTCTGCCACTCAGACTAATTAATGTTTTCTAGTAGCTTTGAAGATGAAGAGTGCTATGCTTGCCACATTAAGAGGCTGATCCTATACAATCTTATTCACATGAGTAACCTCCATACAAAGAGCCTAGTCAAAATCATTGAGATTTCTTGCTTGATCTATAGTTGAGTGAGGATCTATAGGATAAAGCTGGCAAACCTTTCCCCTCAGAGGTTTTAGACCTGTGATGATGGATGTTGTTCCTCTATTTTTCCTTCTCATCTTGGATAAAGTTTGGGAGAAATTATATTTAATGCAATTCCTAGTAGGGACAATAATATGCTACCAAGAACTAAATGCATAAAAGTGGGTCTTCAAAGCAGACCTGGAAAAAGTAACACAAGTATCTCATTTGGTCTGCTCAAACCCTGCCTAAGAATCAAGGCAGGGAAGTGTCACATGATAAAATGGCTGTTTAACTAAATGCCTCCCACATCAAACAAAATGGATGATGATTGTCCAGTAATTTGGATATAAAAGGGAATTCTTATAAGATTTTTCTAACAGAATGATCACAGCTTATGCATATACATAAGACTAAAGTATATTTATATAAAAGATTTCATATTTGAATCAACATTTTAAAATAACACAAGTTTTTTATGATCAAGATTATTATTACAGTAAAGAGAAAATATAATATATTGTGCTATTTGTCTAAAAGTTCAACATTTTAATCAAATATAAAATAAGTTTTCCTAGAAGCATTCCAAAATCCCCAAATAGTGTAAGAATATAAAACACGAATTTCAAAATAAAATTGATGGGCAAAAAAAAAATCCAATGATGCTCTAATCCCCAATCCATGCCCTAGCCCTTGTCCACAAAAGCCTGGATATTCCCTGGTTATTTCTTTACGTTGTTCATACATTAGGAAACAGACAAGAGCTTATTTAGTCATTTTGGTTTATTAAATATGGTTCATATATTTTTGTAAGTACAGAGTAAGTACTTTTTAGGGAAGTAATTATCAACCTTTTTGGACTGAAGGCATCCCACTTTACACTCATGTGGCATCCTGCAGCACCCTTGAAAAAAATCTCAAGGCACCCCAAGATGCCACAGCACCCTAACTGAGAATCACTGCTTCTGGGGTATGACATCTCAACAGATACAACATACCTTGCTCTTGATGCTGAGAATGTTTCTAATAGTCATATTTTTTTTCACCTGGACAAACAAAAATCAAAAATGTTTTAAAGACACATTTTCTTCAACGCTTTACTACGACGATCTGAAATAGTGCAGCTGTTTCAAGCCTGAGATTTGTTTAAAGGATAATTCTGCTCTGGCATGCTTAATCCAATGTCATGTAGTGCTTTGGTATTGTCATAGCACACTGAAAACCGCAACAGTTTTTTCTTCTTCTTTGGCAATCCCTCACAGTCTGCGATGATTATCTTCCATGATTGCCTTATCGGCAACTGATGGTGGCTGACAAGACTGATCCAGGATCAACAGTCTCTGCTGAAGCTGCTTAAGCTGACAGAAGAAATGGGAGCCAACTCATTGATTTGCGATTCTTATGTCATTTACTTTAAATCACAATTTTCTTTGTGCTTACACACCTCCTATTAAATGAACTAGTGAACATATAGTATGGTGAGACAGACCAGGAGTTCAAAGAATTTTTCTCAAAATATCTTTTTTTGTTAATTTTTTATTGTCATTGAAAACCTAGCAAAAGAAGAGAAAAAGTAATGAAAAAGGAACCAGGGAAGAAAAGATGGTCTCATATTAAAGGTATAGAACAGTAGTCAGCACTCATGCCAGAGCGTGGCACGTGAAGGCATTTTGCTTGGCATGCATGCATTAGAGCAGACAGTAGGAAAGGGGCCAGGGCTCTGTTGCCATAACAAGGATCAGGCTCCTTGAAGCTGCCACAGTGGGCAGCAGGAGTCTGCCCAGAGCCCAGGCAGGCTGTGGCAGGCACTGGGGATGCTACAAACTACTGCACTGGGGTCCATGGAGGCCTAGCCCAGATTACTGCTGGTGGTGGATGCACATATGCCTCAGAGTGGATGGCAGGAAAGTGGGCTGGGGTTGTGCTGTCCACTACTGGAATGCCAATATTTTCCAAGTTGAGGCTGGGGTGTTTTTGGCACTCTGCCCAAAAACATTGCCCACCCTTGGCATAGAAGTTTAAGTCAGGAAAGGTGAGATGACTTACTGAATCATTTGTGTTATTACTGGGGACAGAATTAGCCCTGAGGTTCTATTTTTGGCTTGAACCTGGATTTCTTGTGAGAAGTTGGACAAACAACCTCTCTGTGCCTCAGTTTCCTCCTTTGTAAGTGATAATAAATCTACCTGACAGGGTTACTGCAAAGTTATGCTCAGGAAGCACATTTTCATGCAGCTTTATCCTAGATATTCTACTAGTGTCAAACAATTTTATTTATACTGCTTTCATGTGATTAATATGCCTTTCATACCTGTTACATCACAAGTTATACAAATATAGATACACATATACATGGATACATATACATATATATATTTTTCAGGATGACAACTTGAGCTAAATTCAACAAAAGTATACATAGCAGTGTAACATACACATGGCACTGGCAAGAAGTAAATTGATGATCAGAGAATAGGCAGACACAGTGTAGTTAGCAGGCAATTAACAGGCAACAGAGGTATGAAAAGAGAAGACAGAGGAAAACCAACCAGTCAGGATCCTCCTGGATATGTGATAAAGTAGCAGGGAGTTCTTCCTTATCTTTTTCCTTCTTGTCCGCTTTTTCCTTCCATATCCTCTACTAATAGCTTACAGCGCTCTTATTTTATCCAATATGCAAGTTTTCTGATCAGTGAAATCTTGACTGAAGTGAAGAAGAGTTTTGCTAGTGACTTCAATAAGACTAAGCTTTAAGTTCTCATGTGTAATTTCTACAACTATTTATATAAAATTTGTCCCAAGTGATAATTCAACTGGCTTAATCTGAATGACCCTACCCCTTGACTGTGCATCTTTTCTCCTTTATATAGCCATGAACTAAAAATGAGCTTTCATCCTTTATTTTCCTGGGAGGTGTCAGGTATCATAACTTCTTGTCCCATAAGTAAACATATTCCTATCAGTAGTTCAGCACATTAGATAGAATTACAGTTTGTTCTTTAATGTGAAAAATAATGCATCAGGAAAGAAGGTATTTTCTGTTTCATCTCCTACGTTGTCATATGGTGTCCTTTTCATTTCTGGAAAGTATCAAAGAAAAGAGGTCATTGGTATCCTCATTCTCCTGAATCGTAAGAATTCAGCCACACAATTTTTTTTTTCTTTCAGGGGAAACAGAAGTTAGCCAGTTACTAAGATCTGAACTCATACAAGCTCTGCATAATCATATGAAAAGTTTTAAAGATTAAGCTGCCTGAGAGCAACTAAAGTATCTCTCCTTATGGATTAATCTTAAATAATAAATAGTACAGATATCTTTTTAACAGACTATTTAAGTCAACCTACACATTTGGAGGTCTCTCTGATAACAGGACATTTGGGAGGTAATCACTTACAAAAATACACAAAAATGGCAAAAGAACAGGAACAAATGAACAGGAAAACCTGTTCTCAGATGCTAAGTGACATCTTTATCAGGGTAAAACAGAAGATCTGATGGATATATTCATCCATACAAGGCAGTCAAACAACTGCAACTAATAACAAGAGGAAAAGCAGGTCACTGTGCTCTGGTCAGATAAATAGATTATGGGAACAGATTTTTCAGTCAGTAGACCTTTATAATATTTCCTAGATTACTTGAGACTTGACAGGTATATTGTAGAATCAAGTCAAAGCAACAGTTACAGCTTTAAAAGCTTGTAAAGGATTTAAAGAAGCATTACTGGAATATGCAGAACTTTCTCCCTCAGCCTTCAACTTGACCAGCTTAGCATATGGTTATAGTACATACTGTCTTGCTTCCAGATCACTTTAGTTTGTTAAACTGTGTGATTTAGCATTGGTTAGTTAATATAGTCTAAAAAGCACACAGTTAATATCTAGTTGTGACAACTTTAGTGCCATTAAGAACAAATAAAGTTGATTTACCAATGACAGAATGGGGGGGGCAATAGGAGCAACTACCCCAGGAGTTAACTGGGGGGGGGGGAACAAGGGGCAAAAAAAATGCAGGTGCTGCCAGCTGCTGTGCATTTGCAATCTCTCTCTGTCTAGGTACCATATCCAAACAGGATGTTGGTGACCATGGTATTCCACACATCTATTCTCTTTAAGGCATAAAAAATTTCCAATGTGGATATATTCATCCTTTTAGATAGACTCTTGACATGAGTCAGCTTTTGTCTTCCATTATCTCTCCTTGCACTCAGCTACCCAAAGCCACATGAGCCATTCCTTCCTGTTTATGTTACTTTCCTGCAGAAGTATGCAGAAGGCATAAAAGGAGATTCAAGTCATGACCACACTGATTTTTAGGCCACAAAGTGTTCTATTAAAAATTAAAAACAAGAACAGAAGAGTGGGTAATCATGGGCAGTAGAGACAGGAAATAGAATAAGTTTACCAGTGGACCTTCTGTACCCTATAAGATAAAGCACCCAGTTCAGTTCTGAACACAGGGAAAGGAGGACAGAGAGGTAGGCAAAAATCTCAGCGTCTGTCCAGATACTCAGGGGACAGCCTGGACTGCTGTTGGAAGGCATTTGTAATGTGCTCCAGGGTTTGTAATGTGGAAGGTTGATAGGTACAAACTCAAGGTTTACAGATATTTGCAGCAGGATTAAGTACCAATGTAGACATCCCCTGAAATCCCACAATCAGGATCAAAACCCCTGAAACTGTATAGTAATAAGTATAAGATAGGTAAAAGCAAGCTCAGTATTGTCTTCCTGTAGCAGATTTTGAAATCTACGTCACTGATTTATATTAGTGTTTGACCATAGTGATCCAAGAGCCCGGAGAAATTCTTTTAAGTAGCTTAGAGTTGTCTGTATTTCAAATCTACTGCCAGTTCTCTTGAGCTATTTTACATTACAGTGCCTTGCTATTCATTCACTAATCATTTCCTTTTGTTGTGAGACAACTCACTTTTGAACGGATGTTATTAACCTAACTTCAGAAGGTTGTGAAGGGTCAAGATCTGCCCTTTTAGATTCCATCTCATAGATCTCTGCCATACTCCCGACTGAGTTAACTATGCCTTGTGTATCAGGGTGGTACCATGCTGAGGTTTCCAACTTTGGGTATGAACAGGCATTCATTTCTAAATACTAGAAATCTTTCCAGCAGATATTTCTCCAGAAGGGTGTCCTACAGCAGACAGGAACACCCCAATTAGGGGAACAGGCAGAAAGCAGATCCTTTCTTTGGTGCTGGTCTCCAGGAACAAAGGGAACAGTGGATCAATATTCCCATGCTTTCTCCAGACCATGGTGACCTCAGCTTTGGGAAGGATCAGAGGGAAGCAGCAGTTCGACTTTTCCATGATCAGGAGGAGTCAAGCTGCAGGGAAATGCCCCCTCCCTCACTGCAAGGAAATGCCACCCCCTCACCCTCAACACAGACCTTCCCTGAACTGTAGTCCCCCTGGGAAGCTCCTGCTTGACTCCTCCCAATAATGTAGGAGTCAAGCAGAAGTATACAGGCATTCATGTTGGAGAGAGACAGTCTCTCAATTGAAATGTCTTCCACATGTCTTCCAGAAGATATTCCCCTTTCTAGTGGAGGGGCCATGTTTCCTCTGGGAGAAAGTGAATAAATACCTGCACACTGGCAATTTCTACTGGGAGACCAGTTTCATAGTTGGTAGGGTCAGAAGGGAACTGAGCAGATCATCAAGTCCAACCCCCTGCCATGGGCAGGAAAGAAAGAAAGCTGGGGGCAAATGACCCCAGTCAGGTGATCATCTACCCTCCTTTTGAAGACCCCCCAGGGTAGGAGCAAGCACCACTTCCCTTGGAAGTTGGTTTCAGATCCTAGCCACCCTGACTATGAAGTAGTGCCTCCTCACATCTAGCCTAAATTTAATGTCAGTCAACTTATGGCCATCATTCCTTGTTACTCCTGGCACTGCTAGGGGGAACAGGGACTCGCCCATAGCCTGCTGGTCCCCCTTGGCCAGTTTGTAGACAGCCTCCAGCCCCTCAGTCTTCTCTTGTAGAGACTGAACAGGTTCAGGTCCCGTAGCCTCCTCATAGGGCCTGCCTTGCTGCTCCCGATCATGTGAGTGGCCCTCCTCTGCACCTTCTCGATGCTGTCCACATCCCTCCTGAAGTGTGACACCCAGAACTGGAAACAGTACTCTAACTGCAGCCTGACCAATGTCATATAGAAGGGGAGGATCACTTCCTTGGACCTGCTCATGATGCATTTGTAGATACATGACAAGGTGTAGTTAGCCTTCCTGACCACGTCTCCACATTGGCAGCTTATGTTCATTTTGGAATCAATAATGACACCAAGATCCTTTCCTGCCTCTGCTGACTAGAAGGGAGTTCCCTGGCCTGTAGGTATGCTGCTGGTTCTTCCTCCTCAGGTGCAGTACCCTGCACTTGTCAGTATTAAAATCCATCCTATTCTTATCTGCCCACCCCTGTAACCTGTCTAGATCTAGTTGCAGCCTGTCCCTCTCCTCTAGAATGCCCACTTCTCCCCACATCTTAGCATCATCTGCAAATTTGAACAGGGTGCTTCTTGCCCCCTCATCCAAGTCACTGGTAAAGATGTTGAACAGTGTGGCCCCAAGGACTGAGCCCTGGGGAACTCCACTGCCCACATCCCTCCAGGCTGAAAATGACCTGTCTACCACCACTCTCTGGGATTGCCCCTCTAGCCAGTTTGCGATCCTTCTGACTGTGTAGGCATCAATGCCACAGTTGCCTATTTTTTTAATGAGAATTGGGTGAGAGATAGTGTCAAAGGCCTTCCTAAAGTCCAGAAAGACTATGTCCACCGTGGCACCTGCATCCAAGGATTTTGTGACCTGGTTGTGGAAGGCCACCAGGGTGGTCTGACAGGACCTACCTTGAATCAACTCATGCTGGTTGCCCCTAAGCATGATCCCCCCTGCTGGTCCCTCTCAGATGTTCTCCTGGATAATTTTCTCAAAGAGCTTCTCCAGGACCGAGGTATGACCAACTAGCCTGTAGTTTCCTGGGTCCTCCTTCCTCCCTTTATGGAAAATGGGACCAAATTGACCCTTTTCCAGTCCTCTGCCACCTCACCAGAGAACCATGAATGCTCATAAAGTTGTGCCAGGGGTCCCACAATGACCTCTGCTACTTCCCTCAGTACTCTGGTGTGGAAAGCATCAGGACCTGCTAGTTTGAACATGTCGAGTCCCACCAGAAGTTCCTTGACTAGGTCCTCACTGACCCTGCGCCTGGCAGCACCTCCCAGGGTCTGTCAGAGATCCCAGTGTGAGGGATGCTACAGTCCCTGCTCAAAAACATGGAGGCAAAGAAATTATTAAAGAGGTTAGCTTTGTCATATGGATGACCACTAGTTTTCCTAGCGTATCCTGTAGAAGCCCTACATTACCCAGTACCTTCTTTTTACCTCCTATGTATTTAGCAAAGGACTTCCTGTTATCCTTGATCCGGGACACTATTCCCAGATCAATCTCTGCCTTAGCCTTCCTAATGGCCCCCCTACAGTCCTGAGCAATGAAGGTATAATTCTCCTTGATAATGGCACCTCCCTTCTATTGGGTATATGCCTCCTTTTTGGCTTTGAGACATTACCGGAAGCTTTTGGTGAGCCATGGGGGCTTTTGAGCACTCTTGCCCCCGTTGATCCACATAGGGATTGTCTCCCTTTCGACTTGGAGAATCATCTCCTTAAGGAACGACCACTCTTCCTGGACTCTCAACTCCCCTCCCCTCCGGGACCTCAGTGCCTCCCCAACTAGTCTCCTTACCTCATTGAAATTTGCTCTCCTGAAGTCCAGGGCTGTTGCCTTGCTGCAGGCCTTTGACATTCTGCACTGGATGCTGAATTCCGGTAGGCAATGATCGCTATCACCCAGGTGGTCGAGAACCACCTGTGATCCATACCTATGAGCCACAGTGATTCTCACAGGAGAACTATATCACCTGTCCATGGCCTTATTTGTACTTTTGGGATAGAAGCTTTCACAAGTGTATCTACATTTTATAACAAAAATACATAAATATGTCACAGTTATCCAGTGACTGGAGAGAGGACACAACTAGGACCCAATCCAGTGCCATATTAAAGAAAAGGAACTCTGGCTGAGTTTCAGGAGTGTGAAGAACAGGACCTTTGGTGGGATATGGAGCACTATTACATTCTCCTTTATATCTGAGATGGTCCTGGATATGACCGTGAACTACATCCAACTTGAGGCCTTGTGGCAATCTGAGAAAGGCTCATAGAGAAATGCAAAAGGAGGCCAAAAGATATATCTAAAATTTTTGGCTGAAACTGTGTGATGATATTCAGAAAGCAGATGATGCAGGTGATAGCTATGGAATTTACAAAGGAATCGAATGAGCAATTGGTGTCCAGTCATGAAGAAAATAGCTGTACTGAAAGACTTAAACAGAAATGTCCTT
Organism: Caiman crocodilus; assembly: GCA_030014935.1. Classification (NCBI taxonomy): domain Eukaryota; kingdom Metazoa; phylum Chordata; order Crocodylia; family Alligatoridae; genus Caiman; species Caiman crocodilus. Next base: position 122,919,658 of record JAGPOW010003316.1, read on the forward strand.
ACTGATAAACAAAAACAACTTGAGCGTTGGATTTAACACTATGAAATTATATACTGCAGTGAGACTAAAATCAGATACAAAACAGCTCAAAGGACTACCGCAGTTCAATGTGATGATGGATTTAGACAAAAGGCTCATTAGACAATTTTCAGAAAGCTATTAAATTGATATCTGGGAAAGATGTCACCACTAAATTATTGCATTGTGTATACACCATTGAATAAACATGCCCTGGTCTTGGATGGCTAGGATGCCAAGCATTAAGACAATGATCTTAGCCCTCTCAGGAAATTCAAAGGAAGAAACTATCCATTTCCAAGAGTTGACCAAATCATAGGTAGATGAGCTAACTGTACAATAAGGGAGGATACCCAAACTGTGAAGCAAACCACATCCACAGTTTTCCTAGAATTTTAATAAAAGTTTATGAGAAAGGTTTTATAAGCAACTTAATTCTGGGTACTTTCATGATGCCCATATCTCAGTCTACAGTCACTGCTTTCTGTGCTTTTACATGCCCCTACACTTATTGCTCAAAATGGCAGCTACTTGAAAGAATGAAGCAACTCTCCTGCTTTCTTGTCATTGCTCTTTCCTTTCCCACATCCTCTTACCGCATGATGTCTATCCTGACCAATCACTGTACACGATGGGCAAAGTTTGAGACAAAAATGATGCTCTCTGCCCTTCCAAACCTGCCTGGAACTAACTTAAACATGCTTTTGATAGCATGCTTTTGATAGCACAACATTAGCTACCGCTGTCCTTAAATATAAAAGCCAAATTGCTAGTCATCCCTTTCAATCATGGTCTTCATCCATGAACTCAGGAGGTTGGCATGGCAGAACAGTTTTAAAGTAAAGCCATTTTTTGACTGTAGAAGCAAATACAATTTGAAAAAAAACAGCTGAAGTTTTTAAAGTCCATAGTTTCTTAGCCAAGTGGATGATTAGGAGGTAACTCAGGAAAGGCATAGCACACAGATATATTATTTTTCAATTTTGTAATAAGGCACCATAAGGATTTACCATAGGACACCTGTGCTAATAGTAGCAGTGGAAGTAAAAGTCTTGTATTTTAGGCCAGATACTCATACAATACAAAAGAGAATTTAAACCAAAAGGTAATACTCCAATTTAAAATGAAATTTCACATCACTGTAGTAGTCTTAACACTGCCCATATCTTTCATAGTTCCACTCTTCCAGAAGCTTTGCTGGTCTCATTTTATTTCCTGGTACAACATATTTTTTGATACAACATATTTTCCTGGTTTGCCCACTGCCTGTTTTAATAGAATCCTTCTATAAATTTTAGTAACGCATCTCAGGGGTGCATTCTCCAAAATAAGAATAGCCTGCAGATATGTGCATACAGTTGCCAAGCTATATTTCCTATTCCACCACACATAGACCTTCCTTCTTCCCCATTGCATCAATAGCCCGCAGAAAAGCACACTGAATTATTATTCCCCCATCTTTTCGATCTCCCATTCCACTGGCAGCATGCCAAGAGATATTAAATTCTTTCTCTGGTCATTTGCATTGTTCTTGGTTCCATTAGCAACCTGCCTATGCTGCGGGCACCCAATCCATGGATGCAGGCACCCCTGTCGACGTAGTCTTTTTAGACTTCAGGAAGGCGTTTGACATGGTCTCCCACCCCATCCTCATTAAAAAGATGGGGAGCTGTGGCAT
>JAGPOW010003316.1:122926751-122964108 GCA_030014935.1 Caiman crocodilus
TCCTGTTCTTGTCCGCCCACTCATGCAGTCGGCCCAGATCCCGCTGCAGCCTCTCCCTCTCCTCTGGTGTCCCCACCTCAGCCCACAGTTTGGTGTCATTAGCAAACTTGGAAAGCTTACTTTCCACCCCTTCATCTAAGTCCGCAATGAAGATGTTGAACAGCGCAGGCCCAAGGACCGAGCCCTGGTGGACTCCCACTGCTCACATCTCTCCATGTTGAGTACAACCCATCCACCACCACTCTCTGGGAGCTCCCCATCAGCCAGTTTCTGACCCACTCAACCGTGTAGGGGTCAATGCTACAGCTCCCCATCTTTTTAATGAGGATGGGGTGGGAGACCATGTCAAACGCCTTCCTGAAATCTAAAAAGACTATATCAACTTTACTATGGAGCAGTGTGGACAAAAATGAAGTGCTACAGTTTCTGGCCGATTGATCACTCCAAATTCCCATGTTATTCAAACTCCTCTGCCACAGTAGCACTTACCCAAAACACTGTTTTATGACTGCAAAAGGGGGTAAAGGTGGAAGGTTTTCATATAATGTGAAACTAGCTCTATGAGGAAAATGCAAGAGATATTTCACATCAAGAAGAAAAGTCTGTAAAGGTGCTCCTCTAAATTTACTGAAGAAAGAACAATCAGACTGTGTCCATGTCAAGGCTATTTTGGCAGCTTGCCAAAGTCCTGAAGCTCCAGGACCCGGAGGTCACATCTACACGTGACACTACTGAGCAGTCATTACTGCACATTTATTTAGTACTTGTTACTGCACAGTAGTGCTGGCAAATGTCTTTTAGGTGATGCTACTGCACAGTAGCTTAATAATACTTTGCCATAACATTGGCAATGTCCATACCATAACATTTTACTGCACAATGTTTTTCAGCTATTGTGTAGTCAGTGTCTCATGTAGATGTGCCCATTTTGGACAAAACAGGGAAGATGAAAAATATCCTCAATTTGAAGGGGAAATGTAGCCCATAGGACCAACTCCCAATTGCCCCATTCCATCTTAATCTGAAAACATTTCTATCTGGTACAAGTTGGATCAGTGACCAACACCTTCAACATCAACACCTCCATATTAAAGAGGAGAGTCTGATTTTTCATAACGTTATACCAGCATTATTTTTGTATGACTCCATTGAAGACCCAAATGTGTGTTGGGATACACTGTAAAATTCTGTTCTAGATATATCTACAGTGTCTTTATAATGAAATGCTTTTCATTACTTTATATACTAATGTCCTTACAATTATGGTAAATATTTCTTGTCGTGTCTAGAAGTCTACAAAAAGAGACTAGAAGGATCCTGGGACTCTGACAAGTTATAAACAGGGATCCTGGTTTTCTCCGATTAAAAAAAATCCCCAATTTTCAGACTTTAAAAAGTACCCCAAGATCCACATTGTTCCATGATTAAAATGAAACACCACAATGTATATATCTGCTGTTTCATTTTAATCACAGAAAAATGTGGATTTGGGATTAGTTTTTTAAAATCCAAAAATTAGGGATTTTTTTTATTAGCGAAAACCAGATTCCTGGTTTATAAATAATACTTTTTTCCTCTAAGAAAAATGAAATATGTTCTGCATGAAAAATACAAGCACACGTGCTTACAAAAAGCTTTAAAACAATGTTGTATACATCACAGTTCAGAGACAGAATACATATGAAAGTTAAATGTTAGTCAAGACAAAATATCCTGCAATTTATGTATGGGAAATATCCTCCCATGAGGTAAAAGTTTCAAACAAACAAATCTATTAGAAGGAAATATAATATTTATTTGATAAAGAGAAATGTAGAAAATGGAAACCTGTACAGAAGCTGGTAGCCTTTAAAGTTTACATATTCTTAATTGTAAGAAATTAAATCCACACTTTGACCTGTAGAATAGAACAAAGAAAATGCCAGAATTACTCAGTAATCATTCTAGCAGAGACAGGAACAAATAAGAGAAATGTGATTTATTGTTCTGTTAATCCAAATGTAAAACTCAGGCAAGAAAACCTGATTTTACATACACACACACACACATTTTTGGCTCTTCATACTTCATGCAAAAGAATAATCTAATCAATTTACACATGAAACCTCCTTATATGGCCCACAATAGGAATAAGTGAGTTCACCAGATCCTAAGACTTTATAGTTTGCTCCCAATGCACATTCTTTCTCTTCTGAAACAACTGTACGTCACAATAGGCTGAATTAACTATTGCATTCAGGGAAGGATAAACTTTCACAGAGTGTATACCAAGTTCCAGTTCTTAAGTTATTTAGTTTGCCAAGCTGAAACACTTCTTAAAATAGTTTTCTTTAATGAAGACTCTGTATATATGCTAGTGATATTCTTTAGTTTCCGCTCTGTATATTGTAATAAATACAAACAAATAGATGAACACAGTACAAGTTGTAATGCTCTGGTTTTAAGGTAGGAAACAAAAGTCATTGTCTGGGTTTTGGTTTACATTACTCTGATTATGTTATGTCATTAGCATGGAAGAGCTTAGGAAAACATATATGGATTTCCAAACTATGCTCTATAAAAATAGTATGGTTCACTTATATGGGGAAAAAAAGGATTAATTTGCTTAATGAAAGCCAAATTTCTCATCTCTGCATCAATTTTTTTTGAAAAACTACAATAAAAGAAGATGAAACACCTATTTTATGCACACACACAAAACATTATGTACCTGGTCTTTTCTGCACAAGGGAATGTTAGACAATATATACGCCTCTACCACTACTAATCTAGCTACAAGTTATGGTTCTATAATGCAGATAAGGTCCTGGCAACTTCTGGTGTTTTCACTCTTGAGTCACTTCATTCTGTCTCTCTGTGGCAAAAATGTAAAACATGATAAATCTAACTTCCAGCTGGCTGATTTTATTCCAGTTTAAAATCAGAATTATGCTAATTGTTCAAGTATTTTAGACTATAACAATATAATACCCTTACATTTTTATAGGTCTTACTTTGCTCACAATAGTGTGCTCCCCTACAATTCCACAATGTATATAGAGGCTTAAAGTGATGTCAATCAGTTTCATAAATACAATGCATATTAGTAAACTGTCTTTCATATGAATTCTCCTAACATATTTTTAAAACTTAGATCATATCAAGCAATATGTTAGTATAGATAATACAAGACAGTATAGCTACATTGTCCTCACATGCTGCATGTCCTCACATGCAGGGGCATGCATTTGCTGCAGCACAAATAACAGCAGCATACATTTGTGCAGTTGCTTTGTGCCCTAGGGCACACCCTGGGGCATGCCAAATTGTCCCAAGTAAGGTAGAAGAGGCTGGGGCCAGCACCTGGGCTGTCTCTAACAGTCTTACTTGTTGCACACTCACCACCTGCAGTTTGCAGAACCACAAACTGCACATACATATTCATCTGGACATGCTCACTGCATGCACAAAAATATAAGACCTCCTGTTGACTGTTCCCTTCAGTAGAAATATCAGCTGTACAAGGAATATAGACTAAGTCCTTCGTGTGATGAATGAGTAAAACATCAGGCCATTCTCATGACTTATTTCAACAATTACTCTCATCCATAAAACTACATACAAATGCTGTATGTTTAAGAATCTTAATGAATTGAAAAATTAATCCTCAAGCCAGGCATGATGATGGTAAAAAGGGAGAAACTTATGTGCCAGGAGACTTTAATTGACAGGTAAAAAGATAGAGACATTTCTGCTACCTGCCATGTGAGAGTCATGATATTCCTAAAGTGACTTGTTTATTTGTACATCCCTCTCCGACTGATAGCAGCCTCTGTTCTCTGCACTCCTTTTACTCTCTCCAAAAATGTTGAGCTATTTTAGTTAGTAGCCATTGAACAAGTTCTTCTGTAGGGTTAGAAATCAAAGGAACGGGATATTTGCAAGATCACAAAACAAACGCAATGCAGGATTATGCAGAAGGGCTGACACTGTACTGCTGCCCAGATGCAGCCAAAATTTGCCGGGATAGTTGTAAAAAGCAAGGAACCAGGTGTTCAAGCTTGGTGCCAGGTTTTACTCTCAACTATACTCCACAATTTCAATTGAATTCATCTGGCACAGTTCTTGTGCATTAGAAAATAGAATTTGGCTTGAGATTTGTAATGATATCACATTAAATATAAACTTGTTCTTCAGGTGCAGCCTGGGGTTGAATGATTTAGCGTCACAGATCCCAGAATGTAAATAGTGTGCACGTTAGTTTTCCTTCTGTAAAGCGCCTCAGGATGAGCAATGCTTCCTGTTACACTATTTGTCTAGTTTTTGAGCGTATTTCTGGCTGCTGGTCAGAAAAGAAAGCACAGTTTAAGAATGATGTTGAGGACTGCAGAAAAAGTATATAACATTGTGATTCACTCTGGGAATTATGGTTTCCTTCTTTGGAAAAGCAAAAAGGGGATTAATAAATCTGGGATAAATTATTCTAATGTTTTATCTTAAGTTCTGCCCCATTAACTGATAAAAGAAATAAACCAACTAGGGCACAGCACTATCATAACAATTAGCCAGCTACAGATCTCATGCGTTGTTTTTCAAGAACAACCTTAAAATGACTAAGCCAAATTCTGATTTAGCTGAAATAGAAAAAGGTTTTTTAAGGTGTTCCTATGAATTAGAAGTGAACACTTCTGTTAGAAAAATACTCCCTTTTTAATTTCTCACAGCCCAAGTGGGCAACATTGTATATGCAATCTTAGTCTATACATATATTAATAAATTCTCAGATATAAAAATATTGTGCTCTAATATTTTCATATGATGAACCTAACTCTAATCTTACATTGAGGTAAAATTCAAAATAATTGAAGTTACACTAGTAAAATCTGGCTATGATTCAGCTCTTTGCTTCTGTTATAGCATACGTTTATGCGCTTCCCATAGGAGACATATATATTGAAAAATTCCTTAGGTTTCCTTTACATGGAGATCAGTTCTTATAAAATATTCACTTTAAAGCTCTCATAGATGTGTATAGTTTCAGCAACCAAATAGAAGAAACTGGGGGTGAATAACTATATATCTGCTAATTTCAGCCTCTGCTGTCTTCCATTAATTTGAAACCACAATTTGGCCCTATATTTTTACTTTAAAAATGAGATAAATATTAATAAAAATAAGAAAACTCTACAAGCATAGACTAATGTAAGAAAGTGGACTGTGAAATTTCACCTTGTCATATGATCATCAAACAAAGGCAGAGCCCAGAAAAATTTATTTTAATCTCTGGGTCAACTTATTCCTGGCTTTCTGCCAAATAATAATTAATGGTTCATACCATTGGTTAAACAGAACTGAAATTGGAGTTCGTTTTCACCTGAAGCCCAATTGAGGCTATTAAATTGATTGTCCTTTTTTTTTTTTTTTAATTTCACTCATAGTTTCATTCACTGTTTAAAAAAACAAATAATTATTCAGTAATTATAGCATGGGCCCAGTTCTCTACTAAGTTATACTGATATACACTCAAAGTAGCATCAATGAAGTCAATGGACTAATACTGATGAAAGGAAAATCAAGTCAATATAGTTGTCTTTACAAATGTGCAGAACTTACAGTTGATGTGCAATATGCATGTCTATAAGAATTAAAGTAATCTGATCAGGACCAGACAGCCAGAATCATCATAACAAATTTAGAAAGAAGATCCTGATGCCATGGAAATGTAATTGTAAATCTTCAGCATGTGTAAATCATTGGGAGTCCATTGATTGCACTAGCCACAAATCCTGGGCTTCATTCAGTTAGGTACTGAGTTCTCAACTAGTGTGATCTCAATTCAGCAAAGTGCTTGTGTTAATATTAGCATAATTAAAGAACCACTCATGTTCTTAAAGTTACACACTTACTGAATTGGGGCCAGAGTAGTAATTTACAACTTTTCAGGATCCAGCTATTGACCACCTAAGATTTTTTTAACACAGTTTCTCTATCACTGAATTTCAGAAAAGGACTCCAAGGTCTGGATGGTTAGAAGAACTCAGTACATTTGTCCAAAGCTCAGTGGAATGCTGCAAAATGCATTTCAGCCCCTCTGGCCCCCAGACATTAACAAAAGCAAGAATAATTCCCAGAGCAAAATAAACGGAAAGAGAATTTACACAACTGCATTTTCCATGAAGTGAGTTCCATGTACTATATGTCATACTTCTTGGACTGTAGCTGTTTTATTCCTGGAAAACAGGGGTTAAACAACACAAGGACTTGTTCCAGGGCATGACTTGTAAAGGAAAAGTTGCAAATATAACAGAAAATACTCCTATTAATTTAATGTATGAGTCAAACAGAAACCACATTTACAATCAGTTTACTTTGCATGGACTTTTGGGTTTATTATCCTGACATATTTTAAGGATTCTAGTTTCTAGCAGGTGAAGAACCTACCAGAAAAAATCCTTACTCAGCTAAAATACATCAAAGCTGTTACTGTTAGAAATCACCAGAACAAAGACTCAATACTGAAAATGAATAAGGTACATCATGTCCAGATCATGTTCAGTCTGAACACAGTGGTTTAGGATGCAGGAACACTGCAGTATAACAGGGAATAATTTCCTAGCGAGTGAGAGTTAAATCACTTCTTCCCTCAGAAAACCCAAGGGAGACTAGGCAGCACTTCTACTTACTTCCCTCAGAGATTATTAAAGAGGAAGACCCTTAACAATTTCCAAATGGTTATAGACTCATAGACATTAGGGGCTGGAAGGAACCTCACAAGATCATCAAGTCTAGTCCCCCTGCTTTGTCAGGAAGTCTGCTGAGGTCAAATGATCCCAGCAAGACAAGCACTTTTTGAAAGGGTCCAGAGTAGGTGCTTGCACTATCTCTGGGGAGAGTCTGTTCCAGACCCTGGATGGTCAAACTATAAAGAAGTTTTTCCCAATCTAAATTGGCATTCCAGAAGTTTGTGGCCATTAGACCTTGTTTCCCTTGGGGAGCCCTGGTGAATAACTGTTCTCCCAGATCCTGGTGCACCCCCTTTATATGGTCTTCTGTACTATATGAGATACTATATAGTGAGCTTTTCCTGTGCTGGTGATCTGTCACATGTTGTTGCCTGCTCATGGTCTCCAACTCCTAAATGAATTTAGAACAAAGTGGAAGACATAGTAAATAGTTTTCTTAAATCATCTTTCCAGGCAAGCAATTGCCCTAGTTCTCACAGACATATTATGGAGCTACAGATGGGAAGAGAGCTGGTCTATGTGACTGTGAGTAAGAGGGAAGGCAATTCCTCTAGACAATCTCTCTCTCTCAGAACACTAGAGGAGTTCATAGCCCAGCACTATGATAAATAGCGTGGAAACAATGAATAATTGTTAGCTTCTTAAGGTTGCTTCAGAGCTCAGAGTTACCATGCAGATAAATGACCTCTGGTTTCACCAAGTCAGGAGGAGGTAACTAACTGAAAGGGCCAATAAATGGGACATTATTGTATAGAGGCTGCCTGCACTATGTCAGTTCTGTAGAAAAATAAAGGTTTCCTGTGTTCCTTCTCTATGGGCTTGATTGTGCCCTTAAAGGCAGTCATAAATTGGGGGTTGTATGGAGCTGCACTGCCACAAGCAAAGTACAGGAATACTCAAGGGAACAAAAAGATTCCCAGTGGCTTGGCTTGGCTTATACTGGGAAAGCCCCATTCTATAGAATGGAACATACTGGGCACATCTACTTGTCACCCAATGCCAATGTTGTTACTGTGTCATGCTTTAGTATTTCCTTTTGGAAGTACTAAAGCACAGCGGAGTAACCGCCTGTATTGCACCATGCACATGGTGGGGGTTAGGTTTTGCTGCTACTTGGCTCTAGTGGAGTGCTAAAACAGGAAAGCATGCTGCTATGGTGAGGTAGCTGCCAGTCACATGTAGACCCACATCACTCTATGCCACCATAGCAAAGTGCTATGGTGATGTAGCACATCGCTACAGCAAGGCGGGGTGATGTATAGCTGCATCCACTGTCCAGGTAACAGCCCAGGTTCAAACCAATGTAAAATGTCCCTGTGCATAGTAAGGATAAAGTCTTGTCAAACCTCTTATGATAGTTAATGTTTTTTCTAAAAACCCCAGTTCCTAGTGTCAAGGGATTGGTGCATGTGTACAGGGAACTGAATAAGCTAGCATGGGAGTACTAAAAGCAGTATAGCTACATTGACATACCACAGGTCAACCCAACCTGTTTATCCTTGGGTGTTCTGCTAGGACCCATTCACCCTATAGGGGTTGACACCATATTTGAGGCTTGATGCTGCAAACCTTTTCCCTTGTTAGTAAACATCACATCCCTGAACGTACATACTGGCCGTGTCTACATGTACACTTAACTACAGAATAGACTGATTAGCTGTGGAACAAAGCATCACTGTCTACACATGCAATGCTATTAGGCTACATTACCCTATTTAATTCTGTCATCAGATAGTATAGTCAGGGACACTACTATCTTATGGTAGGGTAATTAACTGTGATTAAATGCACATGTAGATGCTGACCATGGGTGAAAATTGCAGCCGGTCAGCCCAGCCAGCAGGGGGGCTAGACTCCCGCCTGCCGCCTAGCCACACTGCTCTGCAAGTTCAGCACCCTTGTGCCACAGCCAGCCCCTCCACTACCCAATGCCACCATCTGGAGCCTGGAGCTGAACCCCTTGCCCCCATGCCTCCAGCCCTGGTATGAACTGCTTTGCCCTGGCTCAATTTGCTGCTGTCCCAGGGACACATATAGATGCTACACCTGGGAGTAGTTTAGGCTGGATCAAACTGCTCCAGAGTTTATTGCTTCAAATTAATTGCACTTGTAGATGCACCCACTGGTATCAAAAGGGCTATTCATGTAAATAGGAATCTGTAAAAACAGGCATAGCTAGGCAATTCTACTCCATGGGCAGCAGCTGTGCATGGGGCATTTTTTGTACTCCTCTTCCCCCACTAAGTTGGTCCCCTGGAGCTAGTGTCATGTTCATGCTTCCTTACTGAAGTTGTCATGTATGATTGATCCCTTACTTTATGAATTCTGAAGTTCCTTTTGGTTTTACACCTAAAATAAATTAACGTATAAGTGCCCCACATATACCTTTTTGAATCTCCATTTCTGATTTTGACCCAATGGCTATTATGGTGAGCTAACACCAGCAATAATAAACCCTGTTTATACTTCGAATCTCAGTCCTGCTCCACCCAGCTCTCTCAGGAATAAAGATTAGCCATTTTTTACAACTTACTTGAATGTAAGTGGTTTATCCCACAAAACTCCACTTTTGAGAAATGAGACAGCAATTTTCCCTTTACCTTCCTGTTACAAATGAATTATATCATTTGCATTAGTAAAAAGAAACAAATAAACTTACAGAAACATGACATAGAAAACTATTGACATGCAGCACAGATTTGAGCTGCTTGAAATTGTGGACTGAGGCTTTTGGTTCCCTGTTTTGTTTATAGCTTGTTGAGACAGTTGGCCTAAATACAAATTATAAAACCTCTAAGTAATGAGACATCATTCTCATGTGAAAGAGTAGAAAACAACTAATAATACCATGTTTACAGGCAAAGCTAGCCCTGAGACATGCAGACAGTACTGTCACTTGTGGCTTCTCCTGAGAGTTCTCCTCAGGTGAATGAAGTTAAATCAGGCTGGCCATTTTTTGCTCGATTTAAACTCCAAAAATGTACGTACAGTTTGGCACTTAGATCAACTTACCCCTAGTTCGGTTGATCTAAATGTAATAGCTGCACATACCCTTGGGCAGTTGTTGTACTTTACAAGACCAATTGCCTGTAGGACATTGACCCAGATGTGGGAAACATTCGGGATCAAGATTGCCTTGGTGATCGTTTATGTTCACATCTGGGATGTGTATAAGTTTTATCTAACAGTGGCTCTCTGTGTAGTGACATTTTATGAACAGTAATAGCAATTAATTATTGTTAAAACAGAACTGCTATCTTTGAAAAAGTCTGAAGGTGTGGTAATGATTATTCAGTGAAGACCAAAAAAAAGCCCTGCTTAGTTGCATATTTCAACCCATGCTCCTCTTTAATGTTGAATCTGCTTTGGGATATTTGTATCTTTTTTTTGTTTGAAAGTTAAGCCAGAGATACAATATATGTTTTGCTTACAAGTATAGCCAGTTGAATAACATTTGGTGAATACAAATGTTAATTGTTATTATCTATAGAGGAATCGAACAAACAGAAATCAGAGAGATTGCAACACACTTAAGTAAATATAAGCCTCAAGTCAAAAATCACAGAGCATGGGGTTTTAGTTTGGGGTACAAGTGGAGAGGTTAATTAGAAATAGCCAAGAATTAGTCAGAGCATGTTCCTGTGAGCCTTATATCTACAAGTACTCCTTACTAAGGCAAAGAGTCCCACAGAAGCACAGGCAGAATGCAGAGGCACCAATTAATCTTAAGCCTCCTGTCTAGAGTCTCAGCTTTCAAAGTTCAGCCTTTTTCCCTGATGGAAGATTTAGTAACAACATTCTTAGACGCACAGTATTGCCACCTGTGGTAGCAATAGAGACAACAGTAGCCAAAGCAAATACAACAAAGTAGTATTTTCACTGGTATCAGCACAAGTCATGTATACATGTGTCCGACAGAATATAAAACACAAATGTACACAATACAAATTTGTGTTGTGTACACAAATGGAACTGTGACACAGGTGAACACACATGATCGTGTAGTCAGGCAACATTCTCACCCTGCTCCAGCTGAGGTTCACAAGCTCTAGATATGATCTAAGTATGGGTACACAATGTTAGTGTAAATGTCAAAAAATGCATTCCAACTTGAACTTGGCCCCCACAACATTTCTACTGCTAGCTTTTGCTTTAGAGGGAATCCCTGATCTACCGAGTTGGAGATACAAAAAATTAACTTGCCTTACTGCCAGAGAGAATCAGAATAGCTCTGATTTTCTATACAGGGTTCTAGCACCTGGCATGGTCTCAGAGGACTCCATACATCTACTGAAGCTTTACACAAAAGCCATGCATCTCTAAATATTCTGCAGAGTATAAAAAAAAAATAAAAAAAAAAAAATGTGATATATGGATCTTTGATATTCCATTAGTGCTGACTCTTTTTGTAACCAACAATGCTCAAAACTCAGTGAAGGACGATCTTAAGAGGGGAAGGGGTTGACAGTGTGTGTTGATGTATATGCAGCTGAGAATCTAGCCATTAGTAACTCATTGGATGGCACCACACGTGTGTCATTTTTTAAAGTAATTGGAAATGGGCGAAAGATTTGTGCACACTTATCTTCTTATCAAGGATGTCAAAGCCAATCAACTATCTAAGGCATTTTCAGACAGGAATGATAGTGTCCCTGCCTCACCTAATTCAGGTGAGTGTGAATAAGTAAAGCCTTTTACAGTACATGTCAAAAATACTTGAGCATATATGCCGAGTATAATATTGTATTTTTTCCTGATATCAGATCATCATTTAGGCTGCACTGGCTTTGCTAATGTAATGTAAGCAGGTAGTTTCTGGACCTGTTCCCAGTGCAGTTCACTTTGTTTATTAAAACTATCAAGTATATAGTTTTAACATTAAGTTATAACATATCAAGTATATATGTTGTAACTTAAATGACTGTTACTCAACCTACTTGGTGATCTTAAACATGCACATATATCCAGCATCCTAATATCAATTCATTTTAATGTATACCTTGTTGACCATTAATACTTTTGAGATTATTATTTATTATATAAAAATTAGTAGGGAGCAGTCTTTGTACTCCCCCACAGGAATGATAAATCATCAATTATTTAAAAGGAGGGGGAGCATATTTATTAGCATGTTCTGACAGCTTTTATTACTTCAAGTTTTGCAAGGCAGCTAAAATTAATGTACAGGCAGCCGTTGGACTTAAGATGCAGTTCTCAGGAACCAGTTGAGTCATAAGTCAAAATGTTGCAGCTCAGAACCAATTTTCCCATAGGAAAAATGTTATAAATGAGGGATTGATTCCTGAACCAAGGCCTGATACCCTATTTTCCACCAAAAATACCCCAGAATTTTGTACTCAATTATAGATGAGTAATATAGCTACATTAATGTATTTATATTGTAAGTAGCAACCATATTGATTTGGAAGGACTTCTTTGAGGTGATTTGGCTGGACTTTTTGAAGCATTCTTGGATGGAGTCTTGGCTGCAGGTTCTTCTGAAGTCTTGTCTGCTTTCTTAAAGGAAGGTGTCCAAAGAAGTTTGGACAGATGTTCTTCGGAGAGATAGGCAACGCAGCAAACTTGTTCACTGGTGTGGCATCACATCAGATGAAGCGTCATAAACTCAAAGTGGACATCAGAAAGTCAAAACAGGGTGTCAAATTATAAACATCTCAACTGCCATTCATTGCAACTCAAAACATTTTAAAGTCAAGGACTGCCTGTAGTTACTTAGCCAGTTACTGATCTTTTGCATGACTAGAAAAGCTAAGAATAGACCAGGAGACAGAGTGAGTGTACCTGCAAATGCATCCCCAAATGGTCACTTGGCAATTGTTTCAAATATTGTCTCTTGTATTAGGGGACTGTTTGTTGTCAGTGTTACACAACTTTTACTATATTATGAATGCTGGTATATGATGGAACAAATTCACCCATACGTTGTAGATGTAAGCTAAGCAGTCACATTTCGAGTTCAGTAGGTCAGTTAAATTGGATTTAGAGATGTTTTGAGTTCCCAGAGTAATGCATGCAAGATGGAATGTGCTACAAAATTTAGCCAACTATATCTACTGTTTTTAAAAGTTCTCTGAAATAACTTCCTATAGAATATGCTGTTTCTGTATTGAAATTAGGCACCTAATTGGGATTTCTATCCTGACATGTCAAAAAAAATTAATAAAATTATGGTTGCAATAGAGGAATAATTGTTCAAAAGTCATGTTTCTTTAAAATAGGAGCATATTTCTGTTTTACCTCTTATTTATTATATTATCATCATCTGTTGTTGCTGTTCATGGTAGAAGTATGCAAGGAATAAAAGGAGCATTCATTACAATTATAAAATTAAAATTTAGATCATAACAGGATAACAGACATTGGTAAGATGTGGAAGTAGATGTGGATATTGGCTAATAAAATATTCACTTTTAGCTATGTTCCCATGCTAAAAGCGGAAGGCGGAAGAACTTGTTTATATAGATCTACAAATATGTATTTGTGCGTGACTAGACTCTGGTTCAGCAGCCAGCCTTAAATGAAATGGTAGTTGCTCATTAATTGTTTGATAAGAGTGCTGTTGTTATGAAAAGCTTCTTTTCTTCATATTTCAGTGTGTTCTTAAGGGAGCCATGACAGTGCACTCCTTGATCATAAAAGGATTTGAAAAACATAATAAGAGCAGAAATTTTGCCGTGTTCAGGGTACATCTTTCTCTAGTGCTAACTGACCTGAGAATGCAGGGTTTCACTTCTGTTTCACTTTTATGGAAGCCAAAGCTTAAGAATGCACAGCAAGAAGGCATTGTCTAATCCTTTAGTATATATTCTGCTAGTATTCCTAACTGGATGATGTGTTTGTTAGCATCCGTAGTGTTAACTTGATGGCATATAGCTTCACCAAAAACCAGTCTAAGAGGAAATTTAAAAGAGAAAATCAGTGGTGTAGAGATAAGTACAATATTCTGAGGTGTTTCTGAGAATTGTGCATGTTTTCATGTGTTCATTTTACTGATACAGTTTGTGGTTGCATTGAAAAGCCAATGTTATGCCGTATTAATTCATGTTGCTGTTATAACTATTTAGAGTATGTTATGCTGTCTATTAGGAGTGTGCAAAATGGCCCGTAGTTGATTCAGATTTGGCCTGAATCGGGGACATTGATTTGCTGATTCAGATCACTGTTCCAATTCAATTTGGCCGAATCCAAATCTGAAGATTCAATGCCGATTCAGAGAATCAGCAATTTAGCCATAGACACAACTTTAAATGTTTTTTCTGCATACCTTGAGGTACCAGAAATGGCTCATGAACGCTACAGTGCTGGGGCAGACAGAGCATCCCACAGGAGTGCGGGGGGGGGGAGGGACCTGCATGCTCCGTGGTAACCCTGGAGTACTTCCAGTCCACTTCCAGGTTCTCTGCCAAGCACATGAGGGACTGCCCCCCTCCCCCATGCCCCCTTGGTTCAGAAATCTTCTGTGGGGGGAGCCTGGGTGCTCCCCCAAATACCCAGGAGGCACCAGTCACCTGAGCCAGTGGGTGGGTCCCCTGGGCACTCAGCAGCAGATCCAGAAGTGGACTAGAAGTGTTTCTGGTCTACTTCTAGGTCTGCTGCCAAGCATACTGGGGATGCCTCTGCACTCCCATGGGACACTCCATCCACCCCAGCATCTCAGTGCTCATGAGCCGCCTGGTACTTTAAGGTACATAGAAAAAACATTTAAAGCTGTGTCTGTGTTATCAAATCTCTGAACCTTTCTAGATTGAATTGGAACTCTCTGAATCAATTCAGGGAGATTGTAGGGTCTCCTAATTTGATTGAAAGATTCAGCCACCAAATCGGGCCAAATCTCCACCAGATCAAACTTGCAGCCGAAGCTTTGCACAGCCCTACTGTCTATGCATTTTTATGATTTTTTACATGGTTTAATCAAAAGAAATGAAGGATGGATATTTAAGGAAAAAGGAGTAGGCAAAAATGCTAAGCATTTCATGTCATTGGGTGCAGACAAAAGAGACATGTGTCACATTATAGGCCCCTTGAAATCACTCTAAAGCCATGCCCAAACAGAAGACTGTGGATGCAAAGCCCTGTGATCATGCCAACATTAACCTCATTGTATGAGGGTTCAAGTGAAACGTCTCCTAAGTGGGGCAACTTAATTCATTTGTCTGTTCCAGCTGCAGCACAGTGAGCTGCAGCTGTTTTCTCTGGATGGGAGGGGGAAAGGCAGGGGAGAAAGGTCTTTTCTGAGGTTCTCAACACTGCTGGAGTGAGGGAGGCAGTGGACTAAAGCCCCTCACTTTGCAGGGCTCCAGTCTACCCACACCCACATTCCAGTGGGTCTGAGAAAACCCCACAAGATATCCTTCCCCTGTCTTTTCCCTCTTCCCATCTAGAGACAACAACAGAACTTGGAGAGGTGGGGAAGGGACAGAGCCAGAGGAAGATGCAGCCTCTCTTCCTGGATCGGGTTTGGAGGCAATCCTCCACTCTCCCAATTCAACAGCTAACATCTATTGGATTGGAGGGATCAGCCTAACTCACAGCGATTTCTGTGAGTCACCATGAGTTAGACAGAAGTGCAGCTCCAGGGTCTGGGTCCACTCTGTTACTGTAAGGCAAGAACAACTACATTCTTAAATACAGGCAAAAGAGGCTATTATTGGTGTGAGGGAGAAAGAGCAGGATGGGAGAAAAACCCTGGGAAATTTGAGCAAGAAGTACCTACTGCAGGAGCAGAAGGAAGCCTGACCAGAGCAAGGTGCATGCTGCCATGTTTCCACAGCATGTGCTCCTGTCCTACCAGTCATCCTAGCCTTTTGTGTAGGAAAGTCGGGGCAAGAATCCAGTTTAGTTAATTTGCACCAATTATGGATGCAGCTTCAAGGTGCTGTGGCAGAGCATCTTTGGTGCCTGCCACTTTAAGGGCCAGAGCAGGCAACAGGAAAACCAGCAGGTGTGAGCTAATGTAACAAGCCTATCACATGACCACAGGAGAGCCCTGGGATAGGAGGAAGGGGCTGAGCAGCCTCCATTTTTAACCCAGACCCTCAGGGCTGGGTCAACAGGCTGCTGTAAGAACACTACCCAGCTGGAGCTGCTGCTCACAACATCTTGGAGGTCAGGGCAGGAGAAATGGGGATGGCAGGAGGCTCCTGGTCCTGAGGCATGACAAAATTACACCCTGCTGGGGTAGGATAGGCTGGTGGGTCTGCCTATGGTGGAGTGGTCCCCAGGAAATGCCAAACCAGTTGCCTCCCCAGTGAAAGGCAAGGATGAGGCACCCCACCCTTCACAAACTGGTGGGTAACCCAGTAGTAGGGACAGGCAGGAGCCCGAGAAGGTGGACCCATGCAACCAGGAGTGGGCCAGCAGCATGAGAGCCTAGACAAAGCCCTTGACTGGTCAAGGGTGGAGCCAGGCTCAGGATGGTCAAAATGGCTAGAGTTCCCACCACAAGGGATGCCCAGAACCAGGGGCCTGAAATTCCAACTGGCCTGGAGGTGGGCCAGGGCTTGTGTGGCCAAAGTTCCCAGAGGGGAGCCATGCCTAAGAGGGAAAGTGGTCTGGAGAGCACTGACAATCCCTGCCATCATGCAGGGCTGAGTCCACTTGATTAGGAGGATCTAACTGGGGTCCAAACACCAGACTTTGGAGCCCAATGCGGGGCAGAAGCCACACAGTTGATGGCATCTTCAAGGCACGAGACATGGTATAGTGAAGGTCAGAGCCACGTACAATGCCCTAGGCATCATGGCACTAAAATGGGCAGCCTCCTACATCTTACATCAGTTATTTATTCATCAAGTTGTGGCAAGTGAGACAGGGTAGACTGCCCCTAAAATGGTGGACAGGCTGACACAGAGACCCAGCCCTGACCTAGTCCCTGTCAGAGTGCCCTTATCAATTGATGTGACTTGGAAGTTGGGGAGCTGTCTGTTTGGGGTTTTTTTTTCCTCCTTTTCTGTTTGGATCCTTGGATATGCCCTTAAGGGAACCATTGGAGTTTTTTGGTTTGCTTAAAAAGCCTGTGGGGTTTGGACTGAAGTCACTATAGTATAACTGAAGGACTAATTATTTGATGGTATCCTGAAGGGACTGACATAGATGGATCAACCCACTTGGTCTGTGACAAATTGATTCAGGTTTATCCATTTTGAAGAATTGATCGACATACAAGCCAATAAATTATTTCATTTTTAAAATTACCTTATAAAACCAAAGGACTTTATGTGAACTCCTAAGAGTTCATTCAGTAACTCCCTAGCTGACCAGCAGTCACATAAGGGGTGGCAGGATCCTGAGTCCATCATGTGTTAACTGGAAGTGGTATGTAGGATGTAAGGTGGGGAGGAACCCCACAAATAAAGCACTCCTGGAAAACCCAGTAGAATCATCACCAACCCTACATCCAACTCTCAATAGTTGAAAGTTATCAAGATGTGGTGGGCAAGAGAACATCTGAGGTTAGCAGTGATGATACTATCTTGTTTCCCCAACAGCTTACTCAAGTAAGTTGGTGGGCAGGTAGGGACCATGGCCTTACTGCACTCATCCCTGACAGTTGAGATGCACACCTAAAATACCAGCCCCACAATACGGAAGGCATCACAGAGCAGTGGGGCATTAGCTAGAGGAATCTCAGATGTCCCAGGAAAGAAAATTTCTGGAGGATTCTTGGATTGCTCAGCAATTGGGACGCAGCTCATGGTGGTGGCTGGCTTCGAGGAATTCAGGGGTTATTTGTGAAATGTAAATAGGAAAGGTCTTATCCTCTAAGTGCTATCCATTCTGATCAATAAGAACAAAGATTAATCCTACAATGCCAAGAAAGAAGATGATCTCCCTTCTGCCCCCAAAATACAGGGACAAGTTTTCATTCCCTTGAAAGGGTTTTTGGCCAGAGAAAGGGCCAACGTTTGCTGTTGCTGTGGAGCAGTTACTTTGGTCTATATTCTTCCAAAGTTTCTATTTTTTTTATTTTTTTTTTTATTTTTTTTTTTTTTAAAGAAAGCACATCTTGAAATAGGCCCAGCAGTGTTCAAATTGCTACATAAAGTTGATACTGGGTCTCTACAAAGGAGTTTATTAAAAGGTCATGAAAAAGGACACACAGCAGTAATTAATTTATAATTGAAATTAGGATGAAAATAAATTTTAGCCCAGTGTCACAGCGGAGTCCTGCAGGAGGGCCGTGATCTCCTCAAGGCCCCCTTCCTGTGCCAAGTTGGCTCAAGGGCACCCTCAAAATTCTCGCCCACCACATCTTTAGTGGCACAATATACAAGGGAGGCTGCCTTTTATGCCTGCTCAGTCATGTCTTGATGAACTCTCAGACCCCATGGTTTCCCAGACCCCCATAAGTCCTGTTCTGCAATGGGTGCTGCAGGGGCACCCTAGCCTTGTGGGCTATGCATGGCTCCTACCACACCTTTACCACACCCCAAGCCTTGCAGCTGGAATAGACATTGTTCAGTCCAGGTTTATACCCTCTCTCTGGTCCTCGGACTCTCCGTGGCCCCATCTCTCTTCGTGCCCTCTCTGGCACTTCTCAAAACACTGCCCTTTCTCTTGGGGCTCTTCAGTACCGCTTTTCTCTGGGGCCTCCTCAGTAATGCTGCCCCCTCCTCTGGGCTCCCTATGCCCACACTGGGGCTTCTCAGCAACACCCCCTTCTCTGGGGCTTCTCAGCTGCCCCTCTCTGGGGCTGGGGTCTGTGCACTCCAAATGCTGCACCCTTGTTGGCACTGGGGTTCTGATACTGCTGTAGACCCCTATGAGGCCTCCTCCAACCCCTAATAGCCTCACCCAAACCACCAATCTTAAACAATAAACAAAATGCAAGCCCTTTGTCTATAACTTAAATGGAAGCCACCCAGCCATAACAACATTCCAGCCTACCAGGAAATACTCCATTCCTCAACTGTGTCAGATGCTGTGCGTCGCGTCGCGTCGCGTCGCGTCGCGTCGCGTCCAGTCCAGTCCAGTCCAGTCCAGTCCAGTCCAGTCCAGTCCAGTCCAGTCCAGTCCAGTCCAGTCCAGTCCTCAGCTCCTGGGCTTTATATGGGAGCCAGGCCCTGCCCCTTACAGCTAGCTGACCGCTGGCAGGTGTGATCTCTGATGGCTCCAGTTGCCCTGGCAACCAACAGCTGGGCTCCTTGCTCGCTGGTAGGACTCTTTCCCTAGCAATTTCCCCTTTTTAGGAGCAGGGCACCTCAGTGCTCTGCGACACCTAGTAAATCTTTACACCATCCCCACAGATTTATTTTTCAAAATGGACACCCACTGCTTTTTCATGTGCAAACCTGAACTTGTATGTGTAATTGCAAGTTAACTATTACCAGCTTGCAAATTGCATGCACAATTACTTATTCTGCATGCGTAGCTGAGGACAGAATTTGGCCCCAGGGTGGTTACTTGTAAAAAGCATGTTGTTCCATATGTCTGTTTTAAACACAATCCTATAAATAATCTACAGCAGGCATTCTCACCTTAACCCATGATGAGGCGAAACCTCCACTGCAGTCCTGTACCTCATGTCTCCTTTCAGACCTTAACACCACAACTAAGCTGGTGTCATTTGGCACCCTATGTGACATTCTACCACCCACACTGCAGATCTCACCTCTCTGCTCTTGTTGCTTCCTTTTCTACATGTTTCACTTTTCCTCATTTGGACAAAACATTCACAAACTTTTTTGGTGGTAACACTATTTTAAAACACATGGTCTATAAAATTGCATGTTCAGCTGTGACAGATACCAAATAGTTCTTTTTCCTAAGGCTGTTTCCCAAAGTTTTGATACCTGAAGTGCACTTTTTTCTAGATTAAAAGTGTTGGCACACTCAAAAAGTTGTGTGCATGCATGCAAACAATATATTCCATTCCACTGCCAGAGGAAACCATACCAAAGCAGAGATGTACTGTTAAAAAATAACTTGGTAACTTGTCTGAATGTTGCCAGTTCAAAAATCACTGAGATAGATCTAAATTCAAACAAAATATGGAGGGGAGTCTAAAGAATCACTAATCTAGCTGGTGGCACTAAGCCAGGGGGAAAGCAAGACCTCATTTTGCTGTGCCCTGCTCTTTCCACTGTCTTCCCCATCCCATCTTCTGATCTGTACCTCAGGGGGCAAGGGCAGCCTCTGCTGCTGACACTGCTGCTTCAGGGTCTCACCCACTAGCAACTGCCCTCACAGCCCCTTCTGCCAGCCCTGGGAATATGGGAACAGTGAAGGGAATAAACTGGGATGCAAAGCCTGGCTCAATCTGTGCATCAACCCACCTGCCCACTTGCAGCAGAGCGCAGTGCTGGGAGCAAGAGGACTAGCACAGGGGTTGCCTGGGAGTGGAGAATGGTAGGGGAAGGCAGCAACAGTGGAGCCATCCCCTCCCCCTCCGAGCAGTTGCAGGTGCTGCCAGAGTACCTGGGGCACGCCCAGGGTGCCAGGTTGAGGAAGAGAGCATTTACCTCCTCACATAGAGGGATCTCAGGGAACACTTCCATCACTCTCCCAAAACACTTGCAGAATCATGGCACATCCTTTGGGAATCACAGATCTAGGATATTTATAACCCTACAATTGCTTCAGAAAAATTCTAGTTTTCTTACATTCGTTATTTTGATAGACTCATGGCACTTTCTATAAAATAATTCTAAGCTCACTACTATGTTTCACAAGATTCAAACAGTTTTTTATGCTTATTGAAAGTTCCCTCATGTACTCTGCAAGACAGTGATACCGCATGATTTTATTATAAAGTGATCATGTGCTCTGCAGCATTCACTATTTGGCAGCTAGGTATGCACTGTTTGGTCTAGTTTGTTCAGTTTCACCCTTAGGCTGTGAAAGTACATGCAGGGAACTTGCATGCTGATTCCATATTTTGTTCCTTTTTAGGTTGAGTTCCAAAGAACACAAAAATGGTGATGGAGACAGTTGCTTGGAACCAGTGGAAACAAAAGGTGTCTGTTGTGCTACCCTGCTCACACCTCTTCTGAAAGAGCCTCTTAAGAGGCAATGTTCGGCCTTCTGCCACATCAGTGCATTGAGGTGTAAGAAAGAGCGTACATCAATGCTTGGCATAGCATTTAGTCTAGTGCATTTAAAGCACTAAATGGCATCTAGAAGGAGGGTGATGACCTAGGATCTGGTCACTGCTTCTGCAAGCATATCTACATATCATCAAATGACCTTTTAATATAAGATACACAAAAAATTCTTGACATAGGGATTATAGCCAAGGACTTCCCCTAAATTGAAGGTCCAAAGCATTAGGCTAGGTAACAGAGTCATACTCTTTCTTTCTTGTTTTCTTTTTTTCAGTGGCTCTTGAATTGTTTGCTGCACAGTGACACATCTTCAACAAGAGGGATGAAGAATACCTCCAGCTAGAATGGCATATGGCCTGGTGGTTTAGCCACTCTTCTAAAGGGTCAGGAATATGAGTCTGAGCTTTCTCAGCTTGAAAGGGAAATTTAATTTAGCTATATTTCCTTGATACGTGACCTATGCATTAGGACATAGCACACAGTCAGATGAGTTCTGAAAGAAACTGGCTACAACTACATTTTATACATAAACTAATTATGTCCCTGTGCATTCAGAATACGAAGAGCAAGCATGGAAAACCAGGAATCCCTTGGGAAGATATGTGAAGGATTTCTAATTTGTGATTAGAATAGGTCTGATTGGGATCTATAAGCTAGATGTTAAACTGCTCAGTTCTGCCAAGTCTGGGGCAATGCTGGATATGTGTAGAAGCAGAACTCTGAGCATCCAGGAAACTTCAAGTTTAAAACCCAAATGCCCAGGGAATCTAGATGCATTTGTGATTAGGCATTTCCTGAAGGGAGCTGTTTAGCACTCACTTTAAGTACTTATGTCATTCATTATCACCAGGGATCCTGGTTTTCTCTGATTTAAAAAAAAATCCCCAATTTAAATGATAGTTTAAATTTAAATTATAGTGTTTCATTTAAATCATGGGGAAATGTGGATTTGGGGTTACATTTTTAACCGAAAACAGGGATTTTTTTTAAATCAGAGAAAACCAGGATCCCTGATTATCACATTGGGCCATATTCTTGCCAGTCATTTTCAGCCATGTTTAAATATTTTTCATGCTAGAATATGAATGACCATGTCCACATTAGCAACAAGGCAATGACAAATCAGTCCATCTCAAAGGCAGCATTACCTTTCCAGTGGAATAGCTTCAGAGGATTTTCTTCTCTGATGGCAAGATATCTGCAAAAAGATGGATACTGACTAGGCACAATAGTTTCCCGGGTCCAAAATACAGAAGCATATGTACAAAGGATATTTTATAGCAAATGTTTCCCACCCTATGGAATTTTCCTAACATTTGAAGAAATGTTCAGGTTCAGAGAAAAGCTCACTCTGACAGGCCTAGCCTCAGTGTAAACAATACATTGGTAATTTAGAGCAATCAGCTGAAAAGTGTAAGACCCAGCCTCAGGTACATACTCTGCCATTTCCCTGAATCCCAGAGTCAACTAGGAAACTCTCCTTTGTGGGTGGTTGTCTGGAAGTCTTCTGTTGGAGTGGTTCCACTTACATATTATGAAATATTAATGTAATATATTAATTATGAATGTAAGAGTATTGTCATACCCATGAGGTACATCTACATGTGAGATTATTTTGACTGAATAAACTCCAGTGCAGTATGCCCTGGAGTTTATCTCCTGGGCATAGTATGTACATGAGCACATGGGACCACAGCACATTGACCTGGCTAGCAAGGAGTCCCAGAGGTCAGCCTCCTAGCCTGGGGCTATACCAACATGGCTCAACATGCTGCAGAAGGATTGGGTGAGGCAAAAGGATGCTTCAGTGTGGGGCTAACCCATAGACGGCCCCTGCACTGAAGCACCCTGTGCCCTAGTCAGCCCTGTCAGCATCTATAGATGCACTGTGGTGGAGTAAATAACTCCGCCTTAAGATAGTACTTGTGTTTGGCAGTACTATCCTACGGTTCAGTTAATTAGCTTATTCCATCCTAATAGCAGCACATGTCTAGACAGTGACATTTTACTGCAGAGCTATTTAGTCAACTCCATGGTAAATGTCTCATGTAGATGCACCCATAATGGCTGAGCAATTTTGCAAGAGGCAAGGATTTCTTAGTGTGACATCTTTTATTGGGTAATATCTCTGATAATATTGATAAGAGACCTCAGGAAGAATGTCATGCATTCAAAAATGTGTCTAAATTTAGTTCAACTGATCAGAGACCTGAGGAAGAATATCTTGCATTCAAAAGCTTGTCTAACTTTATGCTAACTACATAGTTGATCCAGTAAAAGATACCTGCCTAAGAAATCCTTGCATCTCACCTAAGTATTAATCAGAATAGCGACATGAACTTGGATCTCTTGTGTACCAGGTGCGTACCCTAGGTCAGCCTGTGGCTAGTCTGTGATAGGGTGATTGTTTCCTCATTTACTTATACTTTTTGCCTCCCTCTTTCTTTCTTTGGATGTAAATAGATGTTACATTTGTCATAGGAAAAAACTCAAAGTCCATTGTTCCATTTCATGTCCCTTTGAAATATGTGGGATAAAATGTGCTAACAGTTTTCCCAAGACATGGCTGTGTGTGTTTGTTAAGTTATTGCACTTTTTCCTGGGACAAGCCATTCAGGCTGCGTGCTCTAATCTGGCGGAGGGGCAGCAATGCAGCTTGCAAGGGTGAAGTGTAAAAATGACTGTGCCATGCCTGTTTTGATACAGATCAAACTCCAGGACAAACATTTCTGTCAAATAAGATGTCTGTTTACTGACTTCCTCTGATTTTGACCAGAAATTCTGTCCTGGAGCTGAGAAACCTTTCTTGATCAAAGTTTCGTTAAGAATGGTATGTTCCCACACCAGTTTCAATAAACTGGCTTTACCAAAAAAAAAAAAAAAATGCCTTGCTCTTCTCATAACATCTTTTAAAGCTGTATTGCAACACATAAAGTGGATGGAACATGTGGGAAAATCAGCAGAAAAGTAATTTGAAAAGTTTAAGAAACAGATTGTTATTTTACTCCAGCTTTGAAAGTGGATTGGTATGTGTAAACCTTGCAGCTGCTTTCAGTGCTACTCTGTCTTTACTAAGTGCTTATTGGGACTAGTGCACATACTAGAGAAAACCGTATACAGTTTGTCCTTAGTCATCATGTAGTCAAATTCCCACCGAGTTAGCATTACCATATTTCCAGTTCCAAAAAAGAGAACACCTGTTGAGGGGACACCTCACTCCCAAACCACAGCCCCCACTTGCTCCCAACCCACAGTCCCTTGCTCCCCGGACTATGCTGGTGACTTTCAGTCCCAACATGCAGCCTCCACCCCTGCCAGTTCCCCGCACTCTGGACCCATAAACCCCTTGCCCCTCCCGTGCCCTTGCTCCCAAGCTACAGCCCCCAAACCCTGCCAGTGACTCTCACTCCTGACCTGCATCCCTCTGCCCCCCCAGCCCTGCTGGAGGGGCCCCCAGCTGCCCCTGTCCCGACCAGAGTGGTGTGCAGTGATTCCAATTCAGTAGGGCAGCAGCAAAGCATGTCCAGCCCTGGGGTGGGCAGGAGGGAAGGCCTGTGGCATCCCCTGCCCTGGGCTGGGACTCCCATGCCACACTAGGTAGCCTGGCCACGGCTCCTTACCCCAACCTTCCCCTCTCTCTTCTCCCTGGGCAGTGTCTCTTGGCTACCTCATTCCCATGAGCACAGGCACTGGCCCCTGTGTTGCCAGCTTCACACACACACCCCCTCCACAACCCCCTGCCACAAAAACACACACACACACAGAGTCAAAAGGAAGTACTGAAGCATGGCACCATAGCAACATCACTGTATGGTGTGTTCAAGTTTGGTTTTAAGGTTTCATTGTCTAGAAACAGCTGCTCGGGCCAGAGGTGGGATGCTCAGGGTGCTTAAAGTGTTCTCCCACAGGCTTGTGTGACTTTCTGAATTGATGCCATATCAGTGTTCCTTCATTCATACACATGAGGTTTATACCACCTCTCCAGTGTAGACAGCTAAGGGACACTCTAAGATAGTGCTGGAATATATGATGTTAGTAGAGGAGCAGGTGACATTGATAATGGGGTAAGTGAATAACTTTAGATGTTATAATACATGCTATTTGGTCCAGTGATGATGTAGCCTGGGTTGATAAGGGATCATAGCTGGCATCTGGTTCCAAAGCAAGATCAGGTACCTTGGTGAGAATAGAAGTTAGACAGACACCATTTGAAGTTGGGGGGTGATGCCAGCGAACAAACTAAAACAGATTAGTTTACAGTGGCTACCTTGAGATGGTCATCATTTTCCAGTGTGAGGAGGAATTGGGAGGAGGCTTGACCTCCAACCAGACAGGACGGGGATGAAAGGGTTCAGGAACGTGGTGCCCTGTTTCTTATTCTTTCCTGTCCCACAAGAGAGACTCCGAGCCGATATAGAAAAGAAATATTTTACTTAAATAGACCGCAGACAAGCTGTGTGAAATCACACCACGAGACACCTAAATGCCTCGCTCAGCGCTGCGTACCTCACTCCGTGCTGGCAGTTCCCTTAAACTTCGCAGCCAATGCTGCAACCAAAAAGACTTTAACCAGGGGAACTCGAGAGCTCTTTAACTGTATCTGCTTGCAGACTATCCATTGGGAGCGCCCGGGGGAAGAGGGAAACCATGGGAGCAGGACCACGGTGAGGGTGATCAGTCCTCCCGATGCTGTGTGTGGTCCCACCTTTCCTTTCCCGGGCTTTGCCCTTTATACTGCCCCAACAGCCAATCAGATCAGATCTTTCATTTGCGTGCTTTCTGAGCAGCATGAGCCGGGGGTTTTGGAGCATGCATGCTTCGCACGGCTGTTTGGGCTGCACTCGCTGCTTCCCCTTACAGTGAGCACAGTTCTGCTGGCATTTGGTCACTCTTTATTACCCACATCCAGGAGGGGTTGGAATGGAGGTCATTAATGGTGTCTCTGTGACAGTGATACCCAGTTTTCTGGGTTGCAGTCCCTATGGGTCAATTCACAGGCAGTCATGTTCAGGCAATGTCCTGGACCCCAGACAGATTTAGCTCTAGCCCCATGCACACCAGATTGGTGCCTGGCTTTGCATGCACTAAATCAGACCTCATGCTTCCACCTCCTGAGAGTCAAGGCAAAGCACATTTTCTTTACATACCGAAGATCCACAGCCCTGGTAGCCAGGGATATTCCACTGTCTCTGGCACTGGCACCATCACTGAAGGAGTTTCTGGCTATGTTGACTCAATACTGTTCCTATATTCTGTAGGAGCTTCCAATTATTTGAAAGATACCCCATATTTCATAAAGAAACTTGTTTCAATTGACAAACTTCCAGCTACTACCATGTTAGCTGCTATGGATGTACCACAGGCAGACAAGGTTCTTTGGGTAAATGTGATATCCCATCAACAGATCAACTGAAACAGTTGGAAAAATTGGTCTTTGTAACCTTTTGGGTGCAAACACCCTTCTTCAGGCAGGGGGAGCACCTGCAATTGGTGCAGTTGCTGCAGTTGCTGCAGACACTGCCTCTGCCTCAAGACTGCCAAAAAACTTCTCTGGGACAGGGAAAAAGCAGTGGTACATCAGGTCCTACTGTTCTGAGTTATATCTGCTTTTATATCCCCTTCCTAACATGTTTTGCTTTACCTGTAGCTTCCAGGGTTTATCTGGACAACAGCATCTAGAAGCTGTCTATTTTAGGCAAAGTCCAGGAACAACAATATGTTGCTGGACCTGTGACAGGTTTTGAAGCACCAGCACATCCTGTTAGAGCCTCAAATCCAAATGTATTTGACTAAATGCCAGCTGTTGGAACATAGGCACCTTGTTGCACATTAGTTTACTGATCATTTGAGTTAGATATGTAAAATCACATTACAATCAATTGTGATGGGGCTACCAAGTCATATGAACCTTAAATTTGGGAGCTAATGCAGCTGGAAGTTTAAAGACATATTTTCATGGCAAACCTTGAAAAGTGTGGATTAGCTACCAGAAGGCTGAATGAGCGTCTCCCTGAACCTATTGAGAGATCATTGTGAGCAACACCTTTCTGACAAGGGTGTCTCTCAAGTATTTCCTGTGATCAGCTAAACCAAAATCATTGTCAGAATAGCAATTTCTTGAAAATGTTTACATTCTGACTTCTAATCCCAGTTGAAAATAGAAAGCCATAGCTATTTTAAAACTAGCTAGTTTGCCAGATTTCTGCTTGTTTTGATTGTGACCTTAGGGGGGAAATGAGCTCAACTTAGGCTGTATCTTGAGTGAAGATGGCAGCATAAGCCTATTTTTTATTTATAAAAAATAAAGTTGGTTTTAAGGAGGGGAATCTAAAAATTAGTTGGTAGCCAAGGTATAGGAACTTCCTGAAAGAACTTGCAAATATTGTTTTTCCAAATGGTTTATAGATATTTCTGCATATTTTAGATAAATACAAGAAGAGAAGACACAGAAGGGATGAAGAGAAATGAATGAGAAAAGAAAAGAAAAGACGAATAAAAAAATAAGAGGAGGTACAGTGGGACATAGTTTACAAGTCTAAGTGCTGGAAATGTTCCCTGTTGACAGTGACTGCCCTGGTGGCCTTGCAGTCATTAACATTTCTGCCTCAGTTTCCATATCTTTAAAAAGACCTTCAGCAAATAAATAATAATAGAGGTAGTTGTTTTTAGGACTTAACATCTCATCTCTTTAAAAAACTGTCACTTAAAATAACGCCTCTAATTAAACTAATTTCAAAGTATTAAGCAGTATGCTGATTTTTTTTAATAGACCATAAACTGGCAGTGAAAAAAATGTTTTTGCCCATATCTATAGAAATAAGGCATTTATATAAAAATAAATTGCCTTCTGTGTTCTTTATGAAAATAATAATAGTACTTCAGACAATGCAGCTGAGGGTGGGACTACCAACAGTTATAAATACAAAGTTAACAACGTCATTGTATTTCCCTTGACTTCCACACTAGTATCTCTAGGGAAATAAAGGCCCTGCTACTTAATAACTTGAATTCCTGTAATTGTGCTTTGGGACTCTACTGCTCTAGACTAAAACCTACACCATAGGCCTAAGGTTATCATTCTTGGGGTCATTCACAAGCACTGATGTGTAGCTGAAATAAATGGATTTTTTTTTGAGGGAGAGAGAGAGAGCCTGGTAATAAATTAGGGTGGACAACAAACTGAGTGGTGGCAGAAGTCATAGTGGGAACGTGAGAGAATTCCCACAGGAAGATGTCTTAAACATAAAAACTGTACTGTACTTTGAAAATTGTAATTTCTTTTTAAGTTTCTCAACTAAGCCAAAGCGATGACATGTTAAACTTTGCAACAGTGCCAACTCCATCATTTCCTTCCTCACCTCATTTTAAAAAAAGCTGATGATAGCAAAAGGCACAAAGTTACACACTAATCCCCCGGCCTGGCTAATACCATTGGTGTTTAAGTTTCAGCATTTGCTAGAAATAATATCTCTAATCAGGACAGTCCCGTTACTGATATTCTGATTTTTTTTTCATCTAGTGACAGCTTGCTTTTCTTTCCCTGTAAATATTTTGGTTTATGAAGGACTGCATAGACTTAATTGCATGTTGAATTACAAGATAAACATTTATTCCTGTTTTGTTGACAGGGTGGAATTCTGTTGCTCATGAAAGTTGATGATTGAGAGCATTAGCAGGATCCAGGCATAATATGGGTAAATAAGGGATGGGCAAATAATTCAGACTAAATAATACCATAAAACAGCCAAACAATCTTGTAAGACCTTCCTGGAATTCCAAAGTTGTCTCAAGCAGGGACTAGTTCTTCCTTACGATTGTTATTTAGAACAAATTCTAGCATACACAGACAAGTTGGCAAAGACACTGAGAAATTAAAACACAAGAGCAAATGTTCTAGGCTGCTTCTCACTGTTTCTCACAAAGTTAGGGGTGGTAGCATACCTGCAACTATGGTAAAAATCTAAATCTTTTGAGAAGGTAAAACCAAATACTGTCAGTAGCACTACACTTGAACCTTATATATTTTGTACATTCAACTTCCTATATTTTGCAACATGGGCATGCATTTTAAAGAGAGTGGACTAAAGATTATTGCCCAACTGAGAAGCAGTATGGACAGTAGAAGCTCTTATTTCCTATAGTTGATAAATTGGCATTGGCCTGACTGGTCCATGTGGAATGGTCTGTTGATGTCCAGTCTGTGGGCTCAGAGGTTCACAGGTTGGTGGAAAGCAAATGTAAAAACAAGCTTCTCTCCTTACTCTTGCAGATGCTGTGAAGTCTGAGGTGATCCTGGAGCTGTACATATCTCTTTAGAGTATCTCCGTGTATAAAGATGCTGTATCATGTCTCTGTACTTCCGGACCTTAGTTATACTGGTGCCATAAATGCCAATTCTTAAAGTACTTTCCCAAAGTTGCCTCCAAGAAAGCATAATTGGACATTTGTGCTCCCAACCCAGAGTTGACCCAGGTTTTATTTGTGTCTCTTTTGTTACAAACCCTGTGTCAGGACTATATTGAATTAAAATGTTGATCAGCCAGTGTCTACCAATAAGACTTGCATGTAGCTATTTCAGGAAGCCATGATATAGTATTCTTTGGATTTCATCTAGACCTCCTTTTCTGGCAACTAGGTCCCACAGAAACAATTGTTTTTAGCCATGAGACTCCATGTTAGGCCTTCATATTTTGCAAAGCAGTTGACAGGATTCCTGACTAAGGGATTCCTTCACCAAAGCCCAAGGAAGAGGTTCATCTTGCAACTCAAAAGTATCATTCAGCAGGCCCAGCCAGGTGCCACTATCCCCCAGATTTCACAGACTCATATTCAGAAAGAGAAGAAAGGTATGCATGGATGCCTGGGTGGGTGGGTAGGTAGGTAACAATTAACTATTTTTTGGATATTTGTATGGGATCTAAGGGAAGCTGTCCCAGGGACACCAGGGCTATGGGGAAACCCCAGCCCAAAAGAGAAAGAAAACCCATACTTAGCCATACTCGCAGGAGTAGCAGGGGAGCGCACGCCGGGAAACTACCCGTGTGATTCATTAGCCGCGCTCATATCCAGCTGGGACCAGGTGATGTCAGCGAGAGACACCACCCAGCAGGAATAAAGTGCAGCCCCAGGGACACAGGTGGAAGGCAGAAGACCAGGGAGCCTGCGGGGAAACCCAAGGTCAGGAGCTTGCACCCACGGGGTCTGTCTGCCTGTGGCAGGGAAAGCTGCTGCAGCAGCAGAAGCGGCGGAAGTGGCGAGAGCCACAGCTACAAAGAAACCAGCTGTGGAGCTGACAAGAGAGCCAGTAGGAAAGCTGGTGAGGGAACCAGCTGTGGAGTCGACAAGAGAGCCGGCAGGGAAGCCAGTGAAGGAACCAGCAAGAGAGTTGGCAGGGAAGCTGGTGAACAAACCGGAGAGAGAGCCGGCAGGAAAGCCGGTGAAGGTGCCAGCAGGGAAGCCGTTGAAGGAACCGGCAGAGGAACCTGCAAGGGAACTGGTGAGAGAGCCTGCAGGGGCAACAGGACCTCAGGGGGCTGTAGAAACATCCCCAGATGGGGGCCGTAGCAACATCCCCAGATGGGGGCCACATAGGGGGCTCTGAGGCACCCGTCAGTTGCAGGGTTTCTTGGGCTAGGGGTTGTTAATTTTCTCAGGACCTTCCTGCCCGGTGGTTACACCTCTCTGGCAGGCACGGTGGTGGCGGTTTCCTTTTTTTTTTCACGTGGTAGCCCAGCGGGTGTCAGAATAAGATAGGGTCTGCAGGGACCTCGGACCTCTTAGCCCTCAGACCAGAGCCCAGCCTAGGTCACCAAGTCCCGCTGATCTGGGACTAGGGGATGTTCTAGGAAAGAGATGAGGAGAGGCCAGTAAGAAAGGAAAGCTGAGAGAGCCGCGGCAGAAGGTGGCGTTTGGCCAGGGTAGGGGAGGTTGGATCCCCATGAGTGCCTATCAAAGGCATGACGACCCTGGAGGCTGCTTCGAAGTGGACCCCCACCACTGCATTCAAAGTCATAGCAAGTGAGTCTCAGGGGTCTTCCAATGTCATCTGAGACACCCTCTGGGGCCATCTTGCAGGGCCAGGGCAAACCCGGTCAACTGCCCAAGCAAAAGCAGCTCGGGAATGCCTAGTGGAGCAGAGGCAGGCACAGAAGCATATCTGATGAATGAATGTCTAGTCATGGGGATAGGACTGTTTGTCTTGCTGTGGAGAGGAAATAAAAGTGTTGGGTAGGAGCAGTAAGTGCAAGGTAAGAAAAGGAACCTTTCTGTGGGGGGAGGGTAACCATGGGTAATGACCAGGGACCCTGGTTTTCTCTGATTTTAAAAAAAAATCCCCAGTTTTCCGGTTAAAAAAGTAACCTGAAACCTACACTTACCCTTGATTTAAATGAAACACCACTAATATATATATATATATAGAGAGAGAGAGACAGAGTGACATTTCATTTTAATCTAGGAAAACATAGGATTTGGAGTTTTAAACAAAAATTGGGGATTTTTTTTTTAATTAAAGAAAGCCAGGATTACTGGTAATGATATGGGGGCTAGGTAACACTTGGGCCTTGCTGTACAATCTTGTCCTGAGCTTCATAAAGCCTGTCCATGATCCTGTATACTTCTGCCCAACCTGTACTAGGAATATTTGAAATCGCATAATAAAATCTATTCTAATTTAATTACAGTTTCATCTGCAGCCCTTGAGAAGGATGGACACTTATACAAACCAAATCTTCAGAACATATGTTGTTTGTTCTGGGATAAGAAGCACATTCTCAAATGTGCTTATGTATTTCAATCCTAGCTTTTAACACCCTTGTCATTTTACACATACTTTAAACAAGAGTGTCCATAATGCTAAATTAAGCTAAATTGTTATGTGGATTTGTTATCTTGATGAAAGTCCAATGGATACATAATTGGAGCCAACAATACTTTTCACTTGAGACCAAATCCAGGTTCCAAGCCAACTCTTTAGAGCCAATCACACAAACCTATTTTCTTTCCACAAAACATTTATCTAACGATCAGCTGCCACTGTTTTTCAACATCGGTGCCTACAATCAGACACCTAACCCTATATTCAGGGGCAGGATGAGATTTACAAGTATTGAGTAACCACATGTACTGTAGTCAGTGAGATCTGGGAACACTCAGTAACTCTGAAATTCAGATTCTCCAATTCATCTAGAATGGAACAGGTCAGGGAAGTGGTGGCATGTTGGTGATCCTAGATGCTGTTGTCTTCACACAAATCTGTACCACACTCAGTTGGTAGATTAGACACTTCCTCCTTTCCATCTACACCATTTCAAAATATTTTTCCTTTTCCTAGGAAGGGCATGAAAGAGTTAAATGGAACCATTTCTGTCAGCTTTTCATCAGCTATCTTTGGATGTTTTACTGGCATTTTGCACTGTTTCTACAGTGTAAAATAACCCTAAAGGATTGGAGTCTACAGCCCTGTTTACATTGCTTTATTCTAGGCACTCATATTTGAACAATTTGCTATATGTTTTTTACATTATTGGACTAAATCCATTCCCAGTAACTCTAGTAAAACTAATGAGATTAAATTAAGAATAAATTTGCCCTGCCCTCATAGATAACAGAGCAGCATTACCATTGGAGTAAGTTGGGACATATCTTGAAACCAATGGGAATTCTACTTCCCTACATAAGGGCTGACTTTACAGTCAGACACAGATATAAGAAAAAAATACAAACAAAACTGAAACAAATTCCAACATTGTCACTGAAATAAAGATCAATGAAAAGTTCATGAACTAAACAGGCAGCTTCATGCAACACCTGCATGATATTATTTGTATTTCCAACTCTCTTTCTCTCAAGCCGTATCTTTGAGTAAAAACCTGCATTCCTTGATCAGATGGCCAGAAAAGCCTATAAGCAGCTGTAAAAAAAAAGACCAAAAAAAATCCAAAAAGTTTCTCAGAGAGAAAATCACCTCCCCGTTACTGAAATTAATCTCCCCAGCATAACAATATGACAACAGTGAATAACCCTGTAAAGGCAATTAAATCGCTAACAAGAAAGAAGGAAGAGAATCTGTCAGGAACAAATTTTCTTGTGGATGGCTGCACAGCACTAGCACCTTTCTACGATTCATAAAACAATAAATGCCACTATACTTAGAACCAGTCAAGTTTCTCTCTGCTCCCTTCTTAGCTCAAATTCTTCTCGCTGGCATGACCCCAGTGTTTTCAACACAGTTCTGTGTTGCACTAGCAACATAAGAAAAGAATTGGACCCATCAATTACAAAACTGATGTAGACTGTCATTTGTCATAATAACTATGGCCAGATTCTGATTAGCCACCTAAATTCAGTTTTGCAAAATATTAGGGAAATAAAGATTCCTGTTCTCTCCTTGGGCAATTATTTCTCTCTAGATCCGAACTCTAAATGTGAGGACTAGTGCTCCTGGGAACACACAGGAAATAATGGGTAGGGAATGAATGAGAATGGGCTATATCATGGCTCAACCCCTGAATGCATGCTAGCTAACTGTGGAAGACTAATCTGCACCCTGAAAATGGATATCATAAATTATTTTCCTTCAGAACAGCGGGGAAGATTGAGGAGAAATCATGGGGACAGTGAATCTGAGACCTAGATCCTCCTATTTTTCCTTGTGGGGTTGAGTGCCTACACACAACCCACATTCAGGGATGAGTATTTGACACATCTTTCCTTTACTTTTTCGAACTTTTAAAAGCTATTAGTTCAAATTCTGACATTTGTTTCAAAATTTGACCTATGCTCCCTGAGACTTGCACATTCCCAGAGAAGGCAGCTTAATAAAGATCATCAGATTCATTCAACTTAAATTCAGCACTGGAACTAGTACTTGTTTGGTTTTGGTGTTGTATAAGTGGAATATGCCCATATGTGTAAATTATGAATACTTCAGAGACTTTTGTAATAAACTCTTAGGCCCAGATAGCTCCAGTCTTTGGGAAATTCAAATTTGAATCTAAACTTGATGATTTTATTTATATATTGCCTCATAATTGTACAACATGTAGCTAACATTTAGAACAAGGGTGTAAAAATACAGCCTACTTCAAACAGTTCCATCTGGCCTGCTGGTAGTCTTGCACCCACTTACTGATCTGATCAGAGGCCTGAGGAAGAATATTTTTTCATTCAAAAATCTTGCTTTCCTAACTTCATATCTACTATATAGTTGGTGATCTTTTACTGGTGATATCCAGTAAAAGATATCACACTAAGAAATCCTTGCCTCTCACTTTAAAATTCTTAAGTACTTGACAAATAAAAATCAAATAACAGACTGAATTTCAATATTTTTACATTTCTAAATTGTTTAAAGATATTTTTACAGTTCTAGTATTCAAAACACAGTTGATAGCATCAGAATTATCTAAACAATCACAAAAGAACATTGCCATTTCCTTAAATGTAAATGGCAAAATATCAGTTTGTTCTCCTAATCTAGAGTATCCTTGACTTGTGACATATTTATTATACTTGGCTCTTCTCCAAAAATTATGCCTTCTGAATTGATTTATTTATTTTAGTTTCACTGCTGTAGACTTTAAGAGGAATGAACTCAGCAAAGTAATTTATAATTTGGGGACTAAGGACACTATGCTGTATTGTACAGCATTGCCATTGCTTTCCAGGCAGGCAGAGATCCAGAAGAAGAGTTAGTTCTTACAACCATGCCAAGACATGTTGTTCTGAGTGTTGTGTCTCACCATCATGTTTCTTGGAACCAGGGAAATATTCAGACAGATCAACTGATCTCTTGATCTATCTCCCAACCATCTCCCTGTAGCATCTGCCATGGTTTCCAAGGAACCAAAATCAGGTTCTAAATGACCTAAAATCCAAGGAAAAATTGAAGATGAGGAAAATATTTCCTCTTGATCCTGAAGTCAGAATATTAAGCCTTTTTAATAAATAAAGTTTGTCGCACACTGCCTCCATAAAAATAGAAACAGATTTTGGGTATTGAAAACAGGCATTGCCTGGAAACGGTGCTCTAAATAGTATCATAGTATCTAGGGTCAGAAGGGGCCTAGAGCAGGCCATCTAGTCTGACGCCCCGCCAATGGCAGGAATGAGTGCCAGGGTCACAGGACCCCAACCAAGTACCTATCCAATCTATTCTTGAAGACGCCCAAGGTAGGAGCAAGAACAACTTCCCTAGGAAGCTGGTTCCACATCCTAGCTATCCTAACTGTGAAGTAGTGTTTCCTAATGTCCAACCTAAACCTGCTCTCCAGTAACTTGCGACCATTGGTCCTAGTTACCCCGGTGTT
This sequence comes from Caiman crocodilus, assembly GCA_030014935.1. Taxonomy (NCBI): domain Eukaryota; kingdom Metazoa; phylum Chordata; order Crocodylia; family Alligatoridae; genus Caiman; species Caiman crocodilus. The sequence goes on from JAGPOW010003316.1 coordinate 122,961,846, forward strand.
GCCCAGGAAAAAAGAGCCTGTCCTATTTCCTGCTGATTTCCCCTCAGCAGTTTATAGGCTGCCACCAGGTCCCCCCTCAGCCTCCGTTTACTGAGGCTGAACAGAGTAAGGTCCCTCAGACGCTCCTTATAAGGCTTATCCTGTTGTCTGCATATCAATCTAGTGGCCCTCCTCTAGACTCTCTTGAGGCCGTCCACATCCCTCTTGAAGTGCGGCGCCCAGAACTGGACACAGTACTCCATCTGCGGCCTGACCAAAGCCGCATAAAGGGGGAGAAAGACTGCCTTGGACCGGCTCAAAATGCATCGTTGGATGCACAATAGGGTTCAGTTGGCCTTCCCAACCACCGTCTGACATTGGCGACTCATGTTCATCTTGGTGTCAACAATGACACCAAGATCCCATTCCACCTCCATGCAAGCAAGAGGGGAGCTACCCAGCCGGTATGTGTGCTGGGGGTTGCTTCTCCCCAGATGCATCATCCTGCACTTGTCCACATTGAATCCCATCCTGTTCTTGTCTGCCCACTCGTGCAGTCGGCCCAGATCCTGCTGCAGCCTCTTCCTCTCCTCTGGTGTCCCCACCTCAGCCCACAGTTTGGTGTCATTAGCAAACGTGGAAAGCTTACTTTCCACCCCTTCGTCCAAGTCTGCAATAAAGCTGTTGAACAGCGCAGGCCCAAGGACTGAGCCCTGGGGGACCCCGCTGCTCACATCTCTCCAGGTCAAGTACAACCCATCCACCACTACTCTCTGGGACCACCCTGTCATCCAGTTTCTGACCTACTCAACTGTGTAGGGGTCAGTGCCACAGCTCCCCATCTTTTTAATGAGGATGGGGTGGGAGACCATGTCAAACACCTTCCTGAAGTCTAAAAAGACTATGTCGACAGAGGCGCCCGCATTCATGGATTTAGTCACCTGGTCATAGAATGCGACCAGGTTGGTCTGACAGCACCTGCCCTTAACGAACCCGTGCTGGTTACCCTTCAGCATAAGGTCCCCTGCCGGTCTCTCACAGATGTGGGACTTAAGAATTTTTTCAAAGATCTTTCCCAGAACCGAGGTGAGACTGACAGGCCTGTAGTTCTCCGGGTCCTCTTTCCTCCCCTTCTTAAAGATAGGTACCACATTGGCCACCTTCCAGTCCTCCAGCACTTGTCCAGAGCTCCAAGAGCGGTCATATAACCGAGCCAGGGGACCAGCAATCACCTCCTTCAGCTCCCTCATCACCCTTGGGTGCAGGTCATCCGGACCCGCCAACTTAAAGACATCCAGCCCTTCCAGAAGCCCTTCCACCAGGTCTGCCCTCACCGTTGGCCTAGCAGTGATTTCTGAGGGGGAATTCAGGCTTCCGGTGGGAGGGATGTCCCAGTCCCCCCTCAGGAAGACCGAGGCAAAGAACCCATTGAAGATCTCAGCCTTTCCATTGGCTGTGAGCACCAGGTTGCCCAACGAGTCCCTCAGGGGCATAACATTGCCTGGGGCTCTCTTTTTGCTCCCCACATCTTTAAAAAAGGACTTCCTGTTGTCCTTGATCCTAGTCACCAGGCAAAGATCTACTTCCGCCTTGGCGTTCCTAATATAATAGCCCTTCTGCACCCCTGAGCACAAGCGGAGTACTCCTCCTTGGAGACAGCTCCTCTCTTCCATAGGTTGTATGCCTCCTGCTTAGCCCTCAGGGTCCCCCGACTATCCCTATTGAGCCATGGGGGCTTCCAGGCACTTTTGCCCATCTTGCATCAGGCAGGAATGGTCGCCCCTTGGGCTCAGAGGATTGTCTCCTTGAGGAACATCCACCCTTCGTGGATGCCCATGTCCTCAACCCTACAGGCCCTCAGTGCCTTCTCAACTAGCCTCCTGAGGTTTCTGAAATTGGCCCTTTTGAAGTCTGGGACCCTAGTCCTAGTGTGAGCTCTAGCTACATTGCACCAGATAGCAAATTCTGTCAGGTGATGATTGCTATCTCCCAGGGAGTCACGAACCTGGAGACCTCTAACCAGATCATTCCCCAGGGCCAGGACCAGATCCAGCAGTGCATCCCCCCTGGTGGGGCCATGCACGTCCTGGACCAAGTGGAGGTCCTGCAGCTCCGCAAGGAACCTCCAGGACCTCTTGGACTTGGCTGACTGCTCCTCTCAGCAGATGTCCAGATAATTGAATTGCCCATGACAATGACATCCCTCATCCTAGCCACCTCCTTGAGCTGGCCAGCAATTTGGAGGTCCAGCTTCTCCCTCTGGTTGGGTGGTCTGTAGCAGACA
>JAGPOW010003316.1:122968510-122983264 GCA_030014935.1 Caiman crocodilus
CCAGCCAGGTAGGCATCAAGCTGCTTCTTAAAGACCCCCAGAGTAGGAGCCAGCACCACTTCCCTTGGAAGTTGGTTCCAGATCCTAGCCGCCCTAACTGTGAAGTAGTTCCTATGGATGTCTAATCCAAACCTACTCTCCAACAACTTGTGGCCATTATTTCTTGTTATCCCAGGGGGTGCTAGGGGAAACAAGGTCTCCCCCAACCCCTTCTGGTCCTCCCTAGTGAGTTTATAGATGGTCATAAGGTCCCCCCTCAGTCTTCTTTTGTGAAGGCTGAACAAGTTCAGATCCTGTAGCCTGTCATTGTAGGGTCTGCCCTGCTGTCCCTGGATCATGTGGGTGGCTCTCCTCTGGACCCTCTCAATATTGTCCACATCCCTCTTGAAGCGGGGTGCCCAGAACTGGACATAGTACTCCAGCTGCAGCCTGACCAGTGTCACGTAAAGGGGGAGGATCACCTCCTTGGCCCTACTTGAGATGCACCTGTGACATCAATGATGACTCCAAGATCCCTTTCTGCCTCTGTGCTCTCAAGAAGGGAGTTTCCCATCTTATAACTGTGTTGTCAGTTACTACTGCCCAAGTGCAGCACCCTGCACTTGTCTGTATTGAAACGCATCCTATTTTTGTTAGCCCACCCTTGCAACCTATCCAGGTCTTTCTGCAGTCTTTCCCTCCCTACTAGCATGCCCACAGTGAAGTTAATAGACCGGGTTTACTGGTTACATAGCATAGATATAAACCAGTCTTATGTGTTTCTTACCACTGCTGGCTCTAATGTCTCTCATCTATATATTTATTACACCATCAAATTGGTGTAAAATAAATGAAAATCAGATTCCACATTGTTTGGTATGACCCAACCCTGAGACAGTTCTGGCAAATTAGCTGTTATCACACAGCAGATAAAATTAGAACATCATTCCTAAATATAATTGAGTCCATGCTTATCACCTCTGGCCTAATTCTCATGAGTCTTATGCTCTTTGCTTCAGAGCTTTTGGCATAATACTAGTATGAAAGATACATGCATCCCAGATTGCATTCAAGATACTCACAGGATTCATGTCAGAAGGGATGCAACTTACAAATTCCTTGATTTTATTAATTTACTGAAAACATTTATCCAGGAGATTCCCATTGGAATAAAGCATTCAGGTTCCAAGGGCATTCCATAGCCAAGAAAGAGTAAACAGTGACATGCACTCACCTGTCATTACAGCAGACTTATGACACATTCACAGCAAAAACATGGTTAATAAATTATCATTCTTTCTTATATGGTCCAAAACTGCAACTTTGGGACTTTGCCTTTAGTCCACACAAAAGCCTTTGTATACACCATAAAATTGGCCTTTAAAGTGGCTTAAATGCCCTTTGCACCATTTTAATGGTGAGGCTGTTTACACTGTCAGCGGCGTAATACACTGTAATGTTTACACTGTCAGCATCATATTGCTCATTGAATGACTTTGGGATGCAGCAAAATAAAACATGTTCAAGATGTTTTAGTTTGCTACCTTACAGCCGTAGAGGGAAACACCAGGCCCCATGCAGCTTAGGGGCTTCCTTTCCACTGAAGGAAAATAAAAAGAGGCAAGCCTGATCTTTTTCTTTTTTTTTTTCTCCCTGGAGCCTGCATGCCTGCCTGAGCTGCATGGGGGCCGAGCTGCACTTCCCTCCATTGCTGCGGTGCCCCTAGGACTGCTCAGGTCAGGTGCCTGTGGGCAGGTGCAACCGGGGGGAGGGGCACCATGGAAGAAACCACTGGCCCCTCCCTGCAGCTCAGCGACCACTTGGCCTGCCAGCAACTCACATCCCCACCTCCCCACCCCCGCCACTGGAGGCAGTTAAGGTTTGGGTCCGACCCTTGCGTACATGCCATTAGAGTCTACTTCAGTTTAAATTGAAGTGTTTTTTTAAAAAATGCACCACTTCAATTTGGGGAGAATTAAATCAAAGTAAACCCCCATGTCATGTGCAAGCAGCCCAACAGAAACAAATTCTCCAGCAGACAATATTTGTCCTTACTTTTATTAATTACAACTTATGTTTCTCCATTTGGTTCTAAATAGAAACACCTTGCAAGAGATTCTGGCATTTCAGCATTTCTCTACTGACCAAAAACAGAAGGTATTGAAAATTACACAGGATAGTGTAATTCCCAAGCTACTTTAGAAAAGCATCTAAAATGAGGCAGCAATGAAAACTGAAACCAAACTACAAATTGTATGATGTAATACAAGTTGCCACAGCTTTTTCATTTCCTGTACCCATTGAATGTACGATTGTACTTGGAAAAGTGACTGTCTACAATTGGCACATTATTCAGAGTAGAGCTGCTCTTGTTGTGTGTTCTGAATAATACTTGTTTGCTTTCACATCAAATTTTGTTTGACTGCCTTTCACTCTCATAAGCATTACAAAGGCAGTGCAGCTAAGAAAGAATGAGATTTTCTATTCTTTGCAATTTCTACAGAATTATTTACTGATTTCCAATTAACTATATTTGTGAACTTGAGTTCATATCAGGCAGGTTGGTTTCAGTCACATGTTACTGTTTAAAGTACACTGAAGACTGAGTTCATCTGTACTTCCAAGTAGGTGGCCAGGAAAGAGATCGTCCTGCAGAGAGTCCCATGAGGAAAATAGCTGGGTTTAAAACATAGAGCTGTACCTAAAGGCAATGGCCCCAGATCAATTTGGACCATTGTTTGCTGAGTTTTTTGTGGCCAGTGATGTAAATATAAGCTAATTTGGTCTCACTGATTGAACAAAACAGAAAAATTATGGAGTAGGTATTTCAGAGACTTGAGGACATTTCATTATTCCTGAATTATTAAGGAGATGCTGAAAGATCAACAGGGGCAACTGACTGCTAAAGAAGCAGCATCATTTTGTCCTCAGGGTCTTGCATTCAGTCAGGGTCAGCAAAAGGAGACAAAACTATTTGAGGGGAATGAGGACAGCAGTCTGTTATGATGGTAGATGTGTGAGGCACGCACTTAGGTTTTCCCCACCACACACACCTTATGAACTGTAACTTTATAGATCAATCTGTTGTGAAAAGTGCCAAAGATACTAGAAAGTCCATAAACTGAGGCATGCTACAGTTATGTTCGTAGGCCTGCAGGAAAGATAGGCAACTAGAGGCACGGAACATGGCCGTCCAGCAGCGAACGCAAACTGCAAGTGATAAAAATAATGTGAAACCTCTGGAATGAAGCAATAAACCCAACTGAGTTAAAGTACAGAACCTGGCCCTGCTCTAACCTTGGAAACCTGCAAGCATGGAGATCTTCATATAATTAATTCATGTAATATCTAAGAATCTGCAATAAGAAAGTGGGAGAAAAGGAAAAAAAAGAAAAAAGAAAACAGAGTTCTACATGGAAAGCTGCCAGGAATTAATTAATTAACTCTAGGGAAAGACTCCATGGATCTAGGGTCAAAGCTCCAAAAAGTACATGGGATACTACAGGAAAAGATGTCTGAGAAGTGAGATTCAATATTTCTGTGAAAGAGTTGAAGGGTGAGAAGATATTTTTCAGAGAGAAGCTGACAAAGAATAAAGAAGACAAAGAGAAACCGAGAGAACTAGATTTTTGCCTTTTACTAGCAGGTAGATCTGGACAAACTAAAGTTCCAGGCCTAAGATGGTATGGGCAGAGCAGGAAAAGTAAATAGCAAAATCAGACCATCAGCCGAGAAGAGGGCAGGAAGAAGTTGGAACCTGTACTTCTTGATGGAAAGAATCTAATATATGGGGACGTGATTATGCTAGGGTAGAAATTCAAAAGGAGATAAAAGCCATCTCCTTTATCAGAGCAGCTTCCAACAAAAAACAGGAACCATTAAACCAGGGGCAACACATAGTGGGTGCACGTGGGTGCACATGTACCCCCTAAGCAAGGCAATGCACCTCCTACAAAAAGTCGCTGACAACACCGCCAGCAGTATCTTCAGGCAGTCTGCAATTCCTGCTGGCCTCTGCAGACGCTGCTGGCGGTGTGTGCAGGTAGTCACTGACCCCTACCGGCACTTGCCTCCTCACCGCCAACAGTGCCAGCATCATCTGCAGAAGATCCCCTGTTTACTGCTGCAGTGCTCCCACCACCGCTGTGCCCCTCCAGCCGCCAGGGGCACACATCATCATTCATGCATTAAATAATGTACATGGAGGTTAAGGACCTAATGCATTCAAAAACACAGGCTGAGAAAATATTTCTGTGTTCAAGAAATGTGTTACTAAGTTCTAAGAATACAAATGTGTTTTTGAACTGCAGATAGCTGTAATGAAAAGACACTAGAGGTAGAGGCTAGACTCCCTAGTGAGGGCAATGCCACATACTCTGGCAGTGAAAAGTCATAGATAGCAACAGAAGGTAGAGAAGGCTCCATTTCAGAGAATATTGGCCCAACACTAAGAACAAACATGTGACCAGAATACTAAAACACCTATGAGGAGGTACAAGGCTAAGGGCTCAGAAACAGGCAATTCTGCATTCCAGGTCAACACAGAAGAAACATGGGACAAATTGGATCTCTGTGTAAAAGAGTGAAAGGCCACCAAGAGAATGGGCATCCCTCAGCTCAAAAAACAAGGTTGTATACCAAGTAGATACAAGAGTGATGGCAGTAGCCCCTGTGACCACCTAGCAAAGTGGAGACCTTTGGGGATCAGGAGAACAGGGTTATACTGGCTGAGAAGAGCTGTGTTTAAGTCATCTCACAACTTAGTAACACATACAGACTAAATTGACAGAGTGCTTGCAGGAAACGTGCTCCTCGAATGTGAGAAATAGAAGCAAGGGTTGTTATAAGTTTTGACCGAAACTTTAAAAAGTAATAAGAACAGGTGAGTGAATCATAATCAGGTGCCTAGTTTTCTCTGACAAAAAAAAATGCCCAATTGTCCATTTAAAAAAAGTAAACTAAAAGCCATATTTTTCCAGGATTAAAATGAAATGCTTCTAAGATATCGATATAATGGTGTTTCATTTTAATCCTGGAAAAATGTGGATTTGAGGTTACTTTTTTTTACAAAAAATTGAGGATTTTTTTTAACCAGAGAAAACCAGGATCTCTGGTTATAATGCTAGGGGATCCAAACAATGGCATGGTCTTGGCAACTGGTGTTCTATAAAGACTGTGAGCGTATTTATCAGAGACAGCCACATTTCTAAAGGCAAGGAAGCAACATGATACCAATCTCATTCTAGGGAAAATCCAACTTCAGTGAATATGTTGACATAAAGTAAGAGAACAAGGATATATCTACAGTCAGATCCAAATCTTAGATAGCTAATGAGTAGAGAGCTCTAGGGAGCAGCCAGGAAGTGGGGCTGAGAGTGCTGCATGGACAAGAGTGGCTTTTTAAAAATGAAAAGGCCCTATGTCCTGAGTTATGCTCAGAAGATAGTTTGTCAAAAGTTTCTGGGCTAATGGGCAAACCCAATGATTTACATTTATTGCACAATTGTTTCAAAGGTATTAAGCTGTACAGATGCAGATATTTATTTTTGCCTTTTTGATTAGTGAGGTGCACATAAATGAGAACACCTGTCCTACCTATTGGTTGCTTGGCTATATGCAAGCAAAAATGGTCTTGAGCTACTTTTGTATTTCCCCAGTCTTGATGGCAGCTGTCACAAGTTAGCACACCTTCAGAGTGGTCCCCATTTCTGCTAGAAGCAAGCAAAAGCCCTTGGAATTGCACTCTGGTCACGCTTGCCATGCCCCTATAGGTAGGGAGTCAACTTCACTGTCTTTTGACACTGAGGGACTCACCAGCTGTCTTTTTAGTCTAGATTTAAGTCCTCTGGCACCACAAAAATAGTGTAAAGGGAATTTAGAAGAAGGATTTCGCCCTTCAGAGTAGATATTGAGTTTTTTAAAAATAATAGGAAACAATTTTTTTCTGTCTGCAAACTACAAATATTTCAAGTGGATTCACTGAGATATAATAAATATGAAGTACTGCAATACATTGTGAAACCTTCTTTTTGGAATAGACCCATGTAAAGCAATTAAACTATAATGCTAACTGTAGACCAAGAAGGAAATAATGCATTTTTTTAAAAGATCATAAGAAAAAATTATGTGACTTAAAACCTGCATTGAACAATATTTGATATAAAATAAAATACATTTTACTACAATTGTTATGCCTTTGTGACATAAATAATTTTTAGAAAAAATAATGGAATTCCATAATCTGAAGCCAAGGTTGCCATAGCAATGTCAATAACAAAGTCATGATTTTTGAGGCTCTCTTCAGAGGTCATTTTCTATAAAAACAGTATCTGGAGACAGAATTCTTGTTTCTCCTTGGCTAACAGTGTGTAGTCCTCTAGTACTAAATATAGATGTGCCTACAATTCACACTTGGAGTTTGAGTTTTTACCATATAAGGGGAGGAGTAGGTGTTACTCTATGACCATGAGAATTTGTTTTTTTTTAATTGGTGGAGACTAGCTTGTTATAAGTCTTCCAATATCAACAATAGTACATTGCTGGGTGTGTTAAATATTACAAAAACTAAGTCCTGAGCATCATGTGTACCTGATGAAAGGGATCCTGATTTTCTCCGATAAAAAATCCCCAACATTCAGATTTTAAAAAATAACCCAAAATCCACATTTTTCCATGATCAAAATCAAACGTGTGTGTGTGTGCACGCGTATGTGTATGTGTGTATATTAGTGGTGTTTCATTTTGATCATGGAAAAATGTATTTTGGGTTACTTTTTTTAATCTGAAAATTGGGGGTTTTTTTACCAGAGAAAACAAAGATCCCTGCTGATGAGCCACTTAGAAGATGAGCATCTACAGTAAATGGAGAATGTCTTGAAGAAGTATAAATGTACGTAGCTATAATGCCTGATCCTTTAGCAATATCTTGAAAGACACGGGGTTTTTACTTCATATCAAAAGAAACAATTAATTAAGGCCAAATTCTAATCTTAGACCTCCTGCAAGAACATGAATGGTCTACTGAGAAGTACTGGGCAACCAGTGCAAAGAAGCAATAGGCTACTGAGAGTTCCTGCCAGAATAATGTCATCCTCCAAAATGTGCACAAGAACTACTGAACATGCCTGTTGCTGTTTCATTCCAAGTTAACAAAACTGAAATACTGTTGAACCAAAAATCAGTGCATCCTGCAGTGCACACCAATTATGAAACACTCTTCTTTGATATTAAAATATGAGTTCATATCTTAAATACAATATATTTTCTTAGATAAACATTATAAAGGAGTCTTCTCAAATAAATGTTCAATGGTGAGCTGTTTCCCCGGATGTTTTTTGAATTATCAGTTAAAGAGCTCAGGGACATTGTGAGGGTATTTTACTCTTTTCAAGGTTCTATGAATGAATGGATGGATTCTAGTCATCCTTGTGAGCAGCAATTTAAACAGTATTTAATGGGTAAAACTCATGTGAGCTGCTCTGAGTAATCTTTTTTCATTTAAAGATAACTTATGCTAATAGAGGCACATAAGCAATCCCTTAGTTAGTCAGACCAATCTTCAGCTCTCCTGGGTGGAAAGAATGCATCAGCATTAGAAACTACTGTAGCTCTGAGACCTAATACACTCACCCCCTCCTACCTTAAGAGAGACCTATGATGAGGACTATGGATTTGTTATCAACTGTTCAGTTTAACTGGTGTGTAATCTACCAGATGAATCAATTCAACTGTATGTGCTCATAACAGATTGCTTTAATCTAATGAGAGAATGTTAGAATAAACCTTCTACAACACCTGAGAAAAGCAAGAATTAATTCCTCTTATTAAAATCAGACATAGAATATCTGTTTGATTTTCACCATTACTTGGGAGGTTCTCCTACAATGTTATATGAATAGCAAAATAAGTCACAGCCCTGAGCCAGATCATACTTTTTTCAATAGGAAACATACTCACCCAGATCTTTTCTTGGTGACCTCATCTAGGCTTTCTGAAAGATAGCAATGCAGCATCATGATATATCTGGAATTTAAAAATATACTGGTAGAAGTAATGAAACTCATCTTTATTTTCTAAACGAAAAGTGCCTTTTATGTTTTTCAGATACTCCTTTTTAAAGATATAGTATATGTGTCATAAAAAGTGGCATTTTGACAAGCGATCAAGAGATATTAAAAGGAAAATATATTGCATTTTGGAGGATTCTTTTAATTTTAAATGTAATTGAGAAGGTAAATTAGTGTTTGAATTCAGATGTACTGAAGTGGGGGGAGGTCATTGGTCACCTTCTAAGTTGGGTCTCCAGTTTCCAGCGTCAAAGTGGGGGCATTAATATTTGACATTTACCATCTCATCCCCACCTCTTCCCTAGCATGTGGAGAATTTTCTGCTCTTCAAGATAAGCATTCTCCATCCTCCAGTTCTTTAGCCAGCAAAAGCAAGTACATCAGAAAACCATAGAACCCCAGCATATACCTGTAAGTACTTCAGAAGGTCACCTAGTCCAGTGTCTTGTTCAAAGCAGGATTATCCCTAACTATCCCAGACCATCCCAGATCCACGTATGTCTAACCTGCACTTAAACCCTTCCAGTGTCAGAGAACTCACAGCGTAGAATCTCAAACATAAATCTCCCTTGTTGCAATTTAAATCTGCTGTTTCTTGTTCTGTCTCTAGTGGACACAAAGAACAGTTACATAGCAAACACAGCAGCATCTTTCTAACAACCCTATTTATACCTGAAGACCATTAACAAATCTTCTGTCAATCTTCTCTAGATCGAATAATTCTAGTTCTTCCAACCTCTCTTCATATGCCATGGTGTCTAGACCTTTAATCATTTGCTGTCCTCCTCTAGACATTTTCTGATATAACCAGATTTCTGAAGGACTGATGCCTAAAACTGGATAACATTTTCCAAGTGAGGCCTCACCAATGCAGAACGAAGTGGGACAGTTACTTCTCATCATTAGTGATTAGAGCACTTTCCTTAAAAGCAGGAAAAACAGGTTCCAAATCACTCTGGTTATACCGGGCAAGATCCTGATTCTCAATCCCTGATCAAATGCCCTATTAGATAATCGGGATAAAAGAACCATCTTCCTCCTCCTTTGATACCAGCTACTGATTCCTGCAATACAGGTTTTGGGACTTGGCTGGTGTTACATATATGCCTGGGTGATTCTATTCTTTCCAGGTGGCTCAACAGCCATGGCCCAGCCTACTGCATATGGACAGTAGGGGAGTGCAGGGAGAGCCTAGCTACACTGAATCCCAAACTGTGTGCAACTGCCAAAAGCTGCAGCTATATATGCAATTACCTAAGTGCTTGGTGTGTAAAGGGGAAGTAAAATCTCCCCTAACTGTACATTTAATACCATGCTTCATGTCATTAATTGGGGTGCCAAGCATTATCAGGTCAAGGATAGATCCCTGGAGAATTCCTTCCACCTTGACATTGAGCTATTGAGCACAGTTATCCAACTTCATTAGAGAGACCAATTGGCAGCTTCGGCAATGATGTCTCAAGGCAGGCTTCGGCTTCCTGGACAACGATCTGCACATCATGATGAGGGACATGCTCAGTTGGGATGGGCTTCACCTGTCCCCCAAAGTTAAGTGTGTGTTCTCTTCTAGGTTGGTGGATCTCCTCCTGTGGGCTTTAAACTAGGCTCGTCAGGGGGGAGGGGAAGATGAGGGCGGGGGAAGCTGTGGACCACCAAACCAAGTGGCACCCACAAGGACAGCCCAGCCTGAAGAAGGAGAACATCGGGAACCTGCAATCCATGGGGCGGCCAGCAATACAGCACAGGCAAGCAATAAGCACATAAGCAATAAGGGGCCCTTTGGGAATCAGAGCTGGGGGGCAAAAAAGGCATCAGTCACAGGGCACAAGTGCCTATACACTAATGCTAGGAGTATGGGGAACAAGCAGGATGAACTAGCACTCCTGCTTGCAGAAACACCTACGACTTAGTAGGGCTATCTGAAACCTGGTGGGATTCTTCCCATGACTGGGAGGTACATATTGAGGGTTATAGGCTGTACAGAAAGGATAGGTTGGGGAAGAAAGGGGGAGGGGTTTCACTCTATGTCAATGAGCAATATACATTGACCCTTATCAAGATGGAACCGAAGGAGGAGAAAGTAGAAGGATTGTGAGTTCAGTTACATGGGGGGCAAGGAGAAAGGAATTTGGTGGTGTCTGTGCATAATGGTTAAGAGATGCCTTGGCACAGTTGTGTTGAGTACATTATGAGCACAGGAGCAGGGAGTTTCCCCTGTAGTGCTGGAAAAGTTTCGGTGCACAGTCAGAGCCCGCCAAAACCTTGCAGCTGCACCAGCAAGTGCATGCTGGCGATTGGCTCACATTAAATTATGCATATGTGTTGGTCAGCGATTGGCTAGCGGACCAAATAAGAGGCTTGGGTGATGCCTGCCCAAACTGGAGGAGAGCTGGGTTACGCATGAGGAAACATTCATGTGCGTTTCCAAGCCACGAAGGAGGCCTGATCAACCGACAACGACTCCCTGCCGGATTCATCCGACGCCCCATAACCTGTGTGAGTGAAAGCTTCTGTGTGCCTCAGTTCCTGTTTTTGAGTTTTGTAACTTCAAGGAACGTGCCTACAGCCTAAGGACTGTAAGTAAAGTTTTTTTGCTTCCAACAACCTGCATGTCTAGCTCTCTAATTCCACACTCCATCAGCGGCCCCATTCCACCAGTGTTTCTCAGCCCACACATGGCATCACGAACAGGATTATCAGTACACCGGGAAGACGTGATGGAGCTGAAATTAGTTGAGGGTTGTCCCTGGCGCGTTGGAAAATGCCACGTGCTAGACGCTGCGGAATTGGAAGTGCATATCACTTACCATCAAGCGGATGGAACGGGTGGAAGAGTTGTGAGCGGTTGCCTTTTGCTCAAGGGAGAAGGGGACCCAGCGAAAGAATGGGAAGTGAGTCTCCACCCAAGAGCCTTCGTATGTGTGATGGGGAGCGAGCGGGTTCGGTTTAAACCCCGGGAGCAAAGGGGCAGCAAATCCTTAGCCAAGCAGGAGCCGAGCGAGGAAGATGCAGCTCTCAGTTGGGAGTTCGCTCGCTGTATGCACTGTGTGTAGGAGAGCAAAGGACCAGCGCTGATAGATGTAGACACACTGTTACCGGAATCATGGCAGCCAGAGCTTTCGGAGCTCCACGGAGAAGCGGAGGGAAGCCTCTTTGTATCTGAAGGGACTGGCATGGTGTTAGAGAAGAGGAGAATGCTGCGAGTAATGTTCAGCATGGTCACAACCCTTATTCAGGAAAGGACTGAGTTGGAAGCCCGATTGTGCGCTGTACACGCAATTAAAAGGGTCACAGCTGTGGAGAGCCAGAATCCCCTGTCATCACAAGATGGCAGCGAGACAGAAGTGGGCTGCCACGGAAGGGTTGAGAAGGAGGGCGGAGTTCCCCATGGCGGGGCAGAAGTAGCGACTCCACCCCAGAAAGACCGCCACGGTTGGGAAAAAGAAAAAGGCGGAGTTAACGGCGGGACAGAAGTAACAACTCCACCCCAGAGCATCAGGGCAGAAGTAGTGACTCCATCCTGAGGCATTCCCACGGGCTTACCCCTGGGCCGTAACCAGGAACCAATGAAAAGCATCCTGCAACTGAGTCTCTCATCAGATGCAGCGACAGCTCGAGCAGCCATGTACCCTGTGGCATCAGAGGGTCAGGTGATGAGTGCGGCCTGCACTACTGCCAGCACCTATCATGTCAGGACCTGGACTGAAATTCAGGCCTTGTGTAAAAGGTCTAGAATAAGAACACCGGAGACACTGGCTATGTGAATCGGACGCCTGGTTATGGAGTCCAGATCTGATTTTGTGGATCAGAATGAGGCGAGCTCTTTAGTTAGATGAGCCTCGTAGAGCAGAGGACATGCCGCTGATGTCAGCATGGTCAGGTACAATTTTTACTGGCCAATCTTGCTTCCAGCACTTGTTGCAGGTCAAGTCAGCCAGAGAGCCTAAGCATGGCATGAAGGAGGACCATCGAGGGTCAGTGTGGAGCAGATCTTACAAGCAATCATCGGAGTTTCCTTTTGCACGTGGAACCCGAGACAACACTCACTGGGACTGTCACCAGCCCAGCAGCAGGAACTGTGGCCTCACCATTACCTGCAAGATCCAGGAGCTGTTCCAGTTACACTGGCAAGTATTGATGCCTGTTTCAAAGTATACGGAGAAAGAGCTGCGGTTATTCTCCGAATTCTGTTGAATCCCTTAGCCGGACAGTCTGCAAGTGATTTCTTGAGGCAGTTACCGCAACTGCAAGCCTTGGTAAAGCCGGGTCAAAGAGAATTCAGTGACCCAGAGCATCATCGAGTTCACGAGTCAACCCTGTGACGATTTCAACCAATGCAGAGGACACTGGAGGGACATGAAATGTTTAGGTTCCAGATGCAGTACTCGAGGCTCACCAAGCAGTAGTTGAGAGTGCTAGGCGATGAGGGTCATGGTCTATGAGATGGGGTCTATGGAACCTGGTCTATGAGATGGGGTTTCAGTGTCAAGATGATCCAGATGAAAAGTCATTTTGTGATAATGATTAATTTTTCTGTCAATAAGCTAATTAATGTTTCCCCTAAGAATTTCTTTCTCTGCAGGACCGCCGGAACGTGTGCAGACCGGATTGGAGAAGGAAAAAGATTTTTGAGAAGAACGAATTATCTCTGTGGGTCTGCTAGGAGGTGTGTGCAGACCAGACCAGAAAGAACATTTTGAGAGAGGAAGAACCTCTGAAAATCGGGACGCGATGACACCCAGTGAAATTTTGATGATCAAAGTGTTCATCACAAATGTACTGATGTGTAGTTGTGTTCTGTTAGGATATTATTTGATTAGATCGTTGGAGAACGAATTTGCTTCGTTGTGCACTCTTGTTTTTGCTCGTTTGCAATGTAAATCTGTACTACAGTGTGAGTGTGATGTAACTGGTCTGAATGTGCTGCGGACACAACTGTGCCTTCGGCAAAGGGGCATGTCTGTGCATAATGGTTAAGAGATGCCGTGGCACAGCTGTGTTGAGCACATTATGATCACGGGAGCAGGGAGTTTCCCCTGTAGCGCGGGAAAAGTTTTGGTGCACAGTCAGAGCCCGTCAAAACCTTGCAGCTGCACCAGCAAGTGCATGCTTGCGATTGGCTCATGTTAAATTATGCATACATGTCTGTCGGTGATTGGCTAGTGGACTGAATAAGAGGTTTGGGCGATGCCCACCCAAACTGGAGGAGAGCTGGGACACGCATGAGGAAACATCCACGTGCGTTTCCAAGCCACGAAGGAGGCCTGATCAACCGACAACGACTCCCCACCGGATTAATCTGACGCCCCACACCCTGCATGAGTGTGAGCTTTTGTGTGCCTGAGTTCCTGTTTTTGAGTTTTGTAACTTCAAGGAATGTGCCTGCAGCCTAAGGACTGTAAGTAAAGTTTTTTTGCTTCCAACAACTCACGTGTCTAGTGCTCTAATTCCACACTCCATCAGTGGCCCCATTCCACCAGTGTTTCTCAGCCCCCACAGGTAGTAGGGCTCTGCTACAGACCCCCACACCAAGGGGAAGAATTAGATTCAGGGCTCCTGAGGCAGCTCTCAGAGACCATAAAAACTAAGGAGGCAGTAGTCATGGGGGATCTAAACTACCCAGACACCTGCTGGGAGATACAGATAGCAAAGTCCCACCGTTCACGCACATTCCTATCCTGGGTACAGGACCTCCACCTAACGCAGAAAGTATACGGTCCCAATAGGGAGAATGTCTTACTGGACCTGGTATTGACAATGGGGGATGATATGGTAGGGGACCTATACATTGGTAGTCACCTGGGGGACAGTGATCACCAAATAATAGAATTCACCATAAGATATCGAGTGGGATGTCGAGTAGGGTGAAAGTGCTAGACTTTAGGAAAGCTGATTTCAATGAACTCAGGTGAATAGTCAAGGATGCACTGAAGAATAGGAGTTTGAAGAGATGGGAGCCCAGGAAGGGTGGCTGTGCCTTAAGGAAATGATCCTTCAGGGACAGAGGGAGATGATCTTGATGAGAGGAAAAAGAGGGAAAGGGGCCAGGAAGCTTCCTTGGCTGACCAGAGAAATTCAGGGCAGCCTGTGGACTAAAAGGGGAGCATATAAAAAGTGGAATTGGGGAGCGATTACCAAAGAGAAGTATACCTCCTCTGCTCGTACTTGTAGAGAGGCAGTTAGACGGGCCAAACCTACCATGGAGCTGAGGATGGCGTCCCAAGTAAAGGACAACAAAAAATTGTTTTTTAGATATATAGGGAGTAAAAGGAAGGCCCAGGGTAGAATAGGACCCCTACTAAATGGGCAGAAGCAATTGGTGATAGACAGGGGGAACAAGGCTGAAATACTCAATGAGTTCTTTGCCTCAGTGTTCCTAAGCGAGGGACAGGACAAGGCTCTCACTGGGATTGTAGAGAGGCAGCAGCAAGGCACCAGACTGCCATGCGTAGACCCTGAGATGGTGCAGAGTCACTTAGAGGAACTGGATGCCTTTAAGTCAGCAGGCCCAGATGAGCTTCATCTGAAGGTATTGAAGGCACTGGCTGACGTCATTGCACAGCCACTGGCAGTAATATTTGAACACTTGTGGAGCATGGGCCAGGTCCTGGAGGACTGGAAAAGGGCCAATGTGGTCCCCATTTTCAAGAAGGGGAGGAAGGAGGACCTGGGCAACTATAGGCCAGTCAGTCTCACCTCCATCCTAGGC
>JAGPOW010003316.1:122983364-123009338 GCA_030014935.1 Caiman crocodilus
TGGTGAGGTTTTATTCACCAAGGCGCCCCCGGGGGTTACAAGAAATAATGGCCACAAGCTAGCAGAGAGCAGATTTAGACTAGACATTAGGAAAAACTTTTTCACAGTTAGAGTGGCCAAGGTCTGGAACGGGCTCCCAAGGGAGGGGACCCTGCCCTGGGGGTCTTCAAGAGCAGGCTAGATAAGCATCTAGCTGGGATCATCTAACCTCAGCACTCTTTCCTCCCTATGCAGGGGGTCAGACTCGATGATCTATTGAGGTCCCTTCCGACCCTAGCATCTATGAGTCTATGAAACCAGTAATGCACATACTTTATAATAGTTTCATCTAGTCTGTTTTTCCTCAGCTTACTCATAAAATGCCACATGAGACAACATCGAAGGCCTACTAAATTTGATGTGGTAGCTGTGATGGTCCAGAAATTATGTGAGGGGCAAGGATTTCTTAGAGTGATATAATATATTGGTCCACTTATGACGTTTGGATACAGTTAGACAAGTTTTGGAATGCAAGACCTTCTTCCTAAAGTGACTTCCTAGGAGGACAACTGATGATGAATTTGTTTAATGGGTCCCAAAAGATACTCCAATTCCAATGGGAGTTGTTCAACACACTGCTTGTTCTGCACTGGTCCAATAAATAGTGTCCTGAATTATTTGAACAAAGCTACAGCAGGTTTTCCCTCTCTCAGAGTTGCCTTCTGTAAGAGAAAGTGATCCAATATATCATATTTTAGCTACAATAAATTAACTCAAATGTAGTTACTCCAATTTCAAAATGTGGATTTTCTCTCTTCAGGCTGGGGAAATAAAACATTGATATGTGTCAGATTTAATTTAATCCTAGAGCATAGGGAAAAGATGAAACACCCCTTCTATGCTTTAATAACTAGTCTATAAGGACTCAGGGATCAATCCTGTAAAACTATTCACTCAAGTTTGCTTTGACTTGAGGACAATTTGATTAGGATTATTCAAATAAATAATGACTATTCACTTAAATAAATATTTCTTTTAGCACAATTATGATTCATTCTTTCAAAGTTCTGTGCAAGAGATGCCAGTTTTACTTCCATTAAAGACATTCTTTATGATACATAACCCTCTGTCATCTCTCTCTCTCTTCACTTACACAGACACACATATATTTCATTTGAGACTATTTTAGTGAGGATACTATGTTGCTACAATACTTGGATGATAAAAGAAATACTGTAATCTATAGTCTCAAGAGTTTCAGTATTACTGTTCTACACATTGTAACTGAAAACCCGTCACTGTGATTTACAGAAGTTGCAGGGCTTTGTAGAATGAGACAAAGCTAACCATACAATGGTTTCAACACTTTTCTCAAACTGAAACAGAGGAATATATTATTTATCCATATAATCTTTCCAACATTCAACCACGTCAAGATATGAAATTGCAAAATGATACTTAAACATTTGAAATTGCAGAAGTACATGATGTAGATTTTCTTAAAATTCTCACCAGTAATTTTACTAAAGTAACATTTTAATATTCTGTTTTAATTTTTTTTTAACTGCAATTTATTTTTTGTGCATAGTCATAGCTCATTCTGGAATGATCTTGTTCCCATTGCACTTAACAGACACTGACTTCAATAAAAGAAAGAAAAAGAAAAATTGGAGGAAGATTTATTTAAGTTAATGTGTCCATAAATGCAGGTAGATAATAGAATTTTCAAAAGCATTTTGAAATATCAATTTCAGAAGGGGCCTAGATGTTTAAAGGCCTAATCCCATTCCCATCAAAGTCTACTGCAAGGTCACCACTGACTCCAGTGAATACAGGATTAGTTTACTATAATGATTCTTTAGGGGATGGAAGGATATTACAGTTACCATAATCTTGACTAGGATGGATGGTTAATGCCACAACCCAACCAGTATGAAAATCCATCTGATTTGCCATGAGCATCTCTGTATATTTTCCATGAGTATATTCTATGCCCACTCTGTTTAACAGTTCCAAGGATATCATATCATGGCTAGTTCTTTTTGACAAAGCAATATTTGCCTAAGAATTAAGACTGTAATTCTGTGAATGTTTAGAAACCAGTGTAATGGAATTCATATGACGTAAAGGACATCATAAAATGAATGCCCTGCAGTTTGGAGAATCTTTTAGTTAAATGATATATTCTTAGGTATTTTCTATAGAATTCAAGTCATTTTTATCTATAGAAAATGAAGCTTTCCTTATACAAAATTGCATGATGCAGAAAAAAAAATGTATCCAGACACACTGACAAAAGAATGTGAAATCTCCACTAATACAACAGTTTATTTCAGTGAGGTGTGTACTTCATGGTTCAGTTACAAGAGACCCTTTAACAACACTCACTTGGAGTTCAAGATGCCTTTGCCTCTTTTCCTTCTGCCATTCATGTTCCTTGTTAGTGAAGAAGCTATTAAGTTGCTACCCAAATCATCAAGCTGCTCCTAAAGATCAATATATTAAAAACTTTTCTCAGCATTCAAGTAGGAAAGAGTTATCTTTACAATCCCACCAAATTCCTGTTAAATGGTTCTTCCTTTTCCATATTCATCTCATAGACAGGACTTTTCTGCAGTATGTTCTCCTTTTTATTGTATTATTTCCCAAATTTCCCCCCCTTTGTATAAACAAAAAGAAGGGTGGATCATTTAACCAATAATATTACCTGGTTTATCTTAGGAATGTTCATCCTCAGTTTGCTCATCATTGGTGATAGTACCTTACAAGTGATAGCAACTGTAGAAACGCTAGTAGTGGCAGCCAGGGACATTTTAATCTCATGTCCTGTAGACAAGCTTTGAACAGGACTAGAAGATATGATATATCAGCAGCCCTCAAGAGTCCTATCTGCACTGACTAACATTAAGAGCAGTACCAGTGATAGCAAGGGTGGGGCAACAGTATCTTAGCAACAGTATCTTAGCGTAGATGCACTCTATTTCTTCCAGGAGGTAAAAGGTTCTGCATCCTAGCCCTGAAGACTTAGTAGTGAGTTTTTCAATTAAAAGCCCCTCAGTGTTAAAACTATAAGATTGAAGACACATTGATTCACAAATTTATGATACAAATTCTAATTTACCAGACATGTCACTCATCCAGTACAGTACTACCGAGTAGGCAAATAAAAAAGATCTTGTTGAACTCCACATATTCCAAAACATTAATGGAATTACTTTAATATCACACCAGTGTAAATGAGGATGAGATATACCCTGTGGTGTAACTAAATTACTCCATTACTCAAGCAAGCCATCCAGCCCTCTCACTTGTCTCCCTTGCTCTGCTTTTCACCTGTGTCCACGTTGGGTGCTTTATGACTATGTCATAATGTCACCACCTGATGGCTATGGTGTTGCAGGGTAGTGGGGGGGCTTAGGAAAGATTAGAGTAAATGTTTTGGTGGATCTTTTAGGCAAATAGTTGCCTGCCAATACAGAAATATGGTGGTCCAAGAAGCTTCTGCCAGTCTCACATTCCTCCCTAAACTCTACATTGCTGGAAAACAGAATTGACTTTGGTAACTTCATTTACAAATAAAACTGGGAAGAAGAAAGATCCAGAGACAAACAGAAGCAAGACTATGGAAACATTATTTAAAACTCAGTTTATACAGAGTTTTCCTGAAAAAGTCAGTCATACAAGTCATAATATATGTGAATGAGTCATGTAAATTAAGAGTGGAGATGTATATGAAAAACTTTGGCCTTCAGCCTATTTTAAAAGTGAAGCTAGAGGAAGCAGCACGACTGTCAGAAAAGGACATTTAGACTGAAAACCACTTAAATAAACATAAACTTCCTCCTAGCTTTCAGATTGTTGGTGACTTTAAGGAAGACCTCTCCTAAGCCTGTATGCCTCTAAAACTCTGTGAATGAGCCATGGGACTGGAGTCATCATTTTAGACCAGGCTTTAAAGCTGCCTGAATGGTAAATCAATTAATCTGATTAGTAATTGTGATTGCTAATCAGAATAGAAGAGCTGTGATTTTCCATAAATCCAAGTGTATAATAAGGGTTGTAATAAACATTTCATACATGTCATTCCTCAGTGCTTTGAGGGGGGCAGGGAGGACTGTCATGGTACCAATCCTGCATTACTTTCTCAAGCAAAACTCTCATCATTTTAGCCTCTCACAAATATAAACCAGGTCCAGAGGGCAGGAGGTAGAGGTAGCAAGGTAACACCGCCCACGTATTCTAGAAGCCAGACCCCCGAAGTGTGGGAAGAATAGTCCAGGGGACAATTCCCAACAAAATGTGAGCAGGGCAGCAGGGCTAAGGGTGCTTAGCACAAGGTGGTCTCCAATGCTAAAAGAAACTGTGTGCATCTACACATGCTATTAATGCACATTCAGGTTACTGGGTATTTAAAAAGGTGCAGTAAACTGCCCCTGTGAAAGGACCTACACCAGAGCAGTGGACATCAGGGATGTTCCTGCCCCCCTGCCCTGCTCTGCCCCATTGTAGTAGCCAGGGGGAGCTCCAGGCTTCTTCAGGGTGCCAGCCTGGGGCTGGCAGGGGGCAGAGGGCTGGGGGGTGGTCCCAGTCCCCACAAGTGGAGGAAGATCTGTCCTAAGAGCCATGACTGCTGTGTCCCATCCATGTGGGGATCAGACCCAATCCCCAAATGGCCAAGAGAAGCATCCCTGCCTGGTGGGGACAGGCACGTGGGGATTGGGAGGGTCACAATCCCCATGTGGCCAGGAGAGGCTTCCCCATCCAACAGGCACCCTGTTCGGTAGCCATGTGGGGACCAGGACCCTCCTGATCCCCACATGGCTGTCCCTGCCAGGCAGGGATGCCTCTCCTGAACAAGTGGTGATCAGGACCCTCCCAATCCCCACAGGACTGCCAGGCAGCATCCCCACGGGGCAGGGACACCTCTCCTGGCCTTCCGGGGGTCAGGTGCCTACCTGATCTCCACTTGGCTGGAGTGCAGCAGTTCCGGCTGCCGGGACAGCTCTCCCAGCCCTGTGGAGATCAGGATGGTCCCGACCCCCATGTGGTGAGGAAACGGGGGTTAGAAGGGACCTCAGGAGGGCATCGACTCTAACCCCCCTGCTCAACGCAGGACCGTCGCCAACTAGATCATCCCAGCCAGGGCTTTGTCAAGCCTTAAAACCTCCAAGGACCGAGACTCCACCGCCTCTCTCCGTAACCCTTCTAGTGAGAAAGCTTTTCCTAAAGTACCCGCCCTAAGCCTCCCTGCTGCAGCTGGAGACCTTGCTCCTTGTCCTGTCATCTGCCCCCGGTTCTCTAGAAGCCCCCGTCAGGGAAGTGAAGGCTGCTCTCAACTCCCCCTTCTGCAGGGACCAGCTAAGCCTCAAGGGCAGACTCTGCGGATGCTCTCCAGGCATCTCGGGGAGGGACTCGCGTGTGCGTGCCCGGGGGCTGGCTCTGGAGGAGGGAGCGGGCGGAGTTTGGCAGTGATTGATGGCCGAGATGCCATTGAATGAGCCGGGAAAGGGGTGGAGGAAAAGGGGGGCTTGCCAATTTGCTGCGGTTCAGACACAGCCCGCCAGCAAGGAGCGGCTGGCCGGGCGCTGACAGCCGCTCGGGCGTCTCGCCAGCGCCAGTCGCTGCCGCCGCCGCTGCTGCCGCGGGCTAAGCCTTAGAGCAGCGCCCCGGGGGAGCGGCGCCCCGCACCTGAGGGGGCCCGGCCGGCTCATCCCGGGCTCTGGGTCAGGTCGCAGCCACCATGCCCCGGCCCGGTCTCGCGGGGCTCCTGCTGCTCGTGCTGCTGGTGCCGGCGGACGGCGGCGAGGCGCAGGAGCCGCGGCGCCTGCGGGGCATCGGGCAGCGGAGCACGTCGCTGCCCGCCAACGCCTCGCTGCCAGCCCCGGCGCGGGCGCGGGAGCGGGAAGGCGGGCGGGCGCCGCCGCCGCCGTGCGCGGGCCGGCCGGAGCTGAAGGACACGTTCAAGTACATCAACACGGCCGTGTCCTGCCTCGTGTTCGCGCTCGGGCTGCTGGGCAACGCCACGCTGCTGCGGATCATCTACAAGAACAAGTGCATGAGGAACGGGCCCAACATCCTCATCGCCAGCCTGGCCCTGGGCGACCTGCTGCATGTCCTCATCGCCATCCCCGTCAACGTCTACAAGGTACGGCCAGCAGGGCTGGGTTCGGCACCCCCCTTTCCTCTCCCCCCCCCGGCAGCCTGGGACCCTGATCCTCCCCATATCTGCCTGTCTCAGACACTGATCTTCCCCCCGTACCTCCCTCCATGAGCACAGAGAACAGGGCTCCCCTCTGCTCCCCTCCAGGCTGCCTAGGACCCTGATTTCCCTCCTCCACCACAAAACATTCTCCCCGCCCCACAAATACACAGGGGCAGGGCTGCTCCTCCCACCTCCAGGCTGCCTGGGACACTGATTTTTTCCTCATGTTCCCCCCCGCCCCTGCTGTGGGCACAGAGGGGCAGGACTGGGTGCCCCCCTCCAGGCTGGTAAGGAAACTGATTTCCTCCCCCTACTCCCCACAACCAGCCAAGGGGGGCCTTTAAGAACAAAAGAATTGCCATTTACTACACTAGGTACATCATGCCCAGTGTCCTGTGCCCAGTGGCCAGGCTCACACAGAGGGACATTGGCTGTCCTAGTCTCCTTATGGCAGTGGAGTGTGTTACGTTTGTGTTGTGTCAGTGTTGAGGGGAGTCTGAGGTAGAGTTTAGATGATGGTTTGTATGGGATGATTTGGATAAGGATGATCATGCCCAGGCAAGGGGTCAGATTAGATGAGCTCTGGAGGTCCCTTCCAGCCCTGCTTCTCTATGACTCTATAGCCTCAATGAGGATGAAGGTCCCTGGTGGATAAGCCTAGACCTGTAAGCCACGGAGGACCTCAGCTGGCATCTCCTCCATGGAGCCATGGCCACGGGTATGGCCCTCAACACCTGCCCCTTCTGTGAGCAGAGGGAGACCCTGGAGGGTGCTGGGTTGCTGGCCTTTCATTGCCTCCTCCAGAAATTCTTGCTGAGGTCCTGGCTGCATGACTCCCTCCCCACCCTTGCATTTATGCACTCCCCATCACAGCACCCAACCAAATCACAGGACCTCCTGGTCAATCTCCTCCTGGCCCTAGCCAAGCTAGTGATCAACAGGGATCCTGGTTTTCTCTGACCAAAAAAATCCCCAATTTTGGGGTTAAAAAAAAGTAATCCAAAATCCACATTTTCCTATGATTAAAATGAAGTGCCACTAATACATTGATGTCTGTATAGTTGTGTTTCATTTTGATCATAGAAAAATGTGGATTCCAGATTACTTATTAAAACCTGAATATTAGGGGGGTTTTTTTAATTGTAGAAAACTAGGATCCTTGGTGATCAATCTATCTGACCAGAAAGGTGGCTCTGGCCAGGAGTGCCCCATGGACAGCAAGTCCATTTTTCACGTCCCTTGTCTGTTCACATCTCCAGGCATTTTCACTGTGCAGTGTTCACTGGCTCCTTAGACTTGTTTGAGGGCTGGAGGGCACATGCTTTGCTCTGTGTTCCCCTTTGGTGCACTCGTTTTGGACCTCTGACCCTCCACTCCCATCCCTGTTTTGTCTTTTTGTTGTCCCAAGTGATCAGTAATATGCCCTTAGTGGCTCCCCTCATCAAGGGGAGCTTATAGCCCTACTTGGTGGGCTTTCACTCACGTTCTGGAACAGCATGTCAAAAGGCCTGTGTCACACAGGGGCAGAGAGTAGATGCTGAAAGGGAAAGCGACCTGAGTATGACCAGGGTTTTTTTTTTCCTTTGTTCCTCTTCCTCTCCCCCTTGCAGCCTCCAGCATTTAAGGTCTAAGAAGTTCTGATTCAGAGGCTGCACCCCCTAACTCCCAAGGGTGATGCCTTCCTTCCTGCAAATTCTGCCCTCAAGTGGATTAAAAAGAAAAAATGTGGCCTGAAAGACGCTCCCCCTCATCTAAACGATCCAACAGTGGTCAGGTTTCACCCCAGGACAAAGCCTTTTATTTTGGGACCCTCGGGGCTAAAACCAGACCAGTTGGATTTGGATCTTAGTGTTTTTGTCTCACAGCAATCCCCAGCCCTTACAGACCCACATTAAGGGCCCATGAAGTATCTGGATTAACACTTCTCCTGGGAACAATCTCAACTAATTTGAATTACTTGCCATGTAAAATGACTGTCCCCCGGCTGCTGGGATGAGAGTAAAATCTCAGACTAATCAACCTCAGATTAAATCAGTCCTCTGTTTTTGAGTCAAAGAGTACAATCCCACTGTCTCTCTGTACCTGATCTCACTTTTTCCCTGGGGACAGTCATAACTAATTCAAATTAATTGGTCTTCAAGCTGCTTGTGTAAATGACTATCCCCCTTTTGATGCCAATCAAAGCCTGGGACAGTCAGATCCAAGGTAAACCCACTGCCTGTTTTTAGCCCCAAATAAATAGAAGAGCTCTGGGTCTGTTCAGCTTTGGGTTGCTAAAAGAGTAACATATTCGCTGTGCTGCTCCTATGCTTGAGGGCAGGGTTGGAATTACAGGGGAGCTCCAGGGGGCTGAGCCTCCCTGTAAGAAACAAGAGCCCCCCTGTAAGATTTGAAAATCATAACCTGGGGAGAGTCTCTGATTTTATTAGGGTACCATTATGGGCAGCCCAATTTTTTTGCAGACCCCCGCCAAGAGTCAAAGTGCAATTCAAACCCTGCTTAAGGGTGGGTTCCAGCCAGAGCCAAGGAGAGTGTGCAGGAATGGGATGGAGGGAGAGCTTCCATCAGGTGCCTGATGCAAAGAAGATGGGTGAACTGATGGTCTGTCTGACCTTGAGCAGAGGGACAAGACCCTCTAGCCAGGACCCTCCAGGTCCCAGCAGGAGCATTGGCACAGCCCAGCCTGGGCTGCAGCCAGCACATAATGCCTCTGTGAAAGACTTAAAATCCCTGCAGAGGGGCAGGTAGGAGAAAGGGGGGGTGCTGAAGTCTAGATGGGAGCAGTCCCTGGCTCATGTTCTTCAGCTCCCTCCACCCAGGCTGATAACAGAGCAAGGCCTGATGATCAGCTGGCCTGTTCAGGTAGGTACATTAAGGGAGGTTATAAATCAGTACATGCACTAACAATATGCGCACATCTCAGGAGGGATGGAGCAAAGCTTTTTATGGTAAGGGTTGCCAAAGGTATGCCCTTATTAACCTCACAATCCAGCCAATTCATTTGCCAGAAGAAACCTAAAACATTTGTAGCACACTATAATGAAATGTCCTACGGCTAACATCTGTTATTAACTAGTAAAAACTTTATCTCTGTAAATAAGAGAAAATCTTCCTTTGAAATGTATAATACCTTGAGCACTGACATTGCTAGGCCTTTAGCACCAGGCATTCAGACAGGGTAGTGGCTACTTGGAAAGGAATGCGAAGAAATTTGTTGTGTCCAGCATTTTAGCGCTGTCAGTAGTTTTCTTAATCAACCTTGCAGCAGACATTGTGAAAGACTGCGAAGAAAGTAACTAGCCAAACCAGACAGATCTACAACAGATATTTCAGAGTTTGTGCTAAGCGTTGGCTGTTAATTATGGTTACTGCAAGAGATGTTTGTGGTTGAGAAAGTTTTGTAAGAACCTTAAAGCATAAAACCAGCCTCTTGCTGAAATTACTGAAATTTCAAATCCATGTTTTGATATTTAAGAAAACAAAATGTCTCATGTATAAGAGACAGTGATGTTTAATAGGTAAAGTGCTAGTTATAACATTGTTTGATAATGGAAACTTGCAAGATTGATCCATTGGAAGACTGATAAATTAAAAGATCGATCCATTGTAAAAAATTAAAAATCAGATCAAGCAAAATGGGCACAAAATATTGGCAGATGCAGTTCTATCCCAGCTTTCAGGACCTGAAGCAAATTCAGGCTGTAGCTACAAACATGCAGTTGCAGGGCACAGGTGGAGCAAGAGATAAGGCTGTTCTCTGCCTTCTGCAGTTTTATGGCTTTGTAGATATAGATTATTTTACATGCCCAAAATCTTCATTTGCCAAAGTACCGTTTTGAGGCATCTGTTTTCCAAGGTATCAGGCGGCATGTAAGCACAGATGCTAAGATAAAAGTGAACTTGCAGAATGAAAACAATATTATACATTTATGCAGCCTGGGAGCACCAGACTCAAATCAGGAAATACCAAACTTTCTGTTGGTTGCAAATCTTAAGTCTTGCCTCCTTTGCAACTGCATTGCAATACAGTTTATATTCACAATTCTCAAATACAATACCATACTACTACTGCTGCTGTGTTCAATACATATGTGTAGTAGTTTATAATATTTTTCTCTTTATACTCCATCCATATCTCTAATATATTCCAGTAGATCATTAAAGACTCAGGCATTTCAGAGTCATAGCCTAGTCTCACGTGGGTACAAGGGGAAGTAACGTGCCCCTTATAGTCTGTTTTGCAGCTGGACCTTGGCTCTTCATGGTTGTTACTTCCTTACAGCACAAGAGAATGGGGAGTAGTCTATATCTGGCCACAGGTTGTCTCATCTTATTTTCCTCAAAGTGATGGCTAGGAATAATGAAAGCAGTAGAAAAGTAATAGTGTCTAATCTGTCCTGATGACCCTCCTGGGCAGCAAAGCTAAGAGGCTACTCAAAACAGACTGGTGAACAGAGATTCAGTCTCACCTTTTATATGTAGTTTATTTTTAATAATAACAGAGAAAAATGTGTGTTAAAAGAGCCTTATTCTGTTGAAAAATCAAGCAGTTCTAAGTTAGAAAATATCAGTCTAATGTCTGCCCATTTTTAATACATATTTTTTTCTTGAGAGCAAAATACATGCATGGACCTGTCACTGCTCAGCATATAGGATTCCTTACGAGGCTACTGAGATTTCTCTTGGTGCCCTTTTCTACACCGGGAAGGTGATCTGAATGGTTTTTGTGAAACAAACTTTCCAGGATAGAACCCAGTGTGGATACTCTTTTCTGCTGTAAATAGAAGTCTCATTTGCTGCTGGCCTGATTGTCCCAGGTTTTGACCCAGATCAAAATAGGCACAGCACAGTCATTTACCCACATCCCTTTTCCAAGCTGCAACTCTGCTCCTCTGCCAAAGGCATACATAGCCCATACATTTTACCCAAGAAAAAGTGTGATAACCTGACAGACACACACAGCTCTGTCTCAGGAAAAACCACTGGCACATTTCAGTAGTTCTCAAACTTTTTTGCACAGGACCCATTTGTAAACATAGAGGGCCAGTCCTGACCCAGTAAATAGTTTAAGTAGAAAACAGCCCCCGCACCCCACCAGAACCCCTCATTCCTAACCCACCACCCTCCACCCTCCTAGCTCTGCTAGTGCCCCTCACTCTTGACCTGCTGCCCCCAAGCTCCAGCTCCCCAGTGTGTGGGGCAGGGAGTAGGTGTGTGGGAAATGGAGAAGGGGTATTTGGGACATGTGGGGGGCACATGCCCACCCATATTTGTGTGCCTACCACAGGCATGGTGCTGCAGCCTGGCTGGACTGGCACAGTGATGGGGAAGTTGTGGGGGCTGCATGCACTGTCTTTACTTCCTTCCACCACCAGCCACGCAAGCACCAGGCCATAGCTCTACTGCAGCTCTTTAAGGAGAAAATTCATGTTTTACCATGGAAAATGGAAAGCCTGGATCCTTCTTTATTAGGAGGCACAGTGTTAACATACGGTGAAGCACAAGCAGCACCTATTTCTTCAAAAACATGCAAAATATGCATTTTTAAAATTTGTTTGTGACCCTTTCATATATTCTTGCAACCTACTTTTACCCCATGTACTTCAGAAGGACATGAAGTGGGGCAGTGAATGTGTATAGCAGTGGATTTGTACATCTGTATCAGTGATTCTCAACCAAGGTGCCAGGGCATACCACCAGATTCTTTTAAGGATGCCACGAGGTATAAGGAGATAAGTAAACTGTGAGCTAGGCTCAGGCTTGTCTCTGCCTGGATAGTTTCCCCACCCCTAAAGACCAACCTGTGTGTAAGGAGATAAGCACTGTAACATATAAATTAGTTCTTGAAACTGTTTGTGCAGATCTTATACTTAGATTCACCTAGGTAGGAATAGGTTGATCTAAGTACCAAACTGTACAAACATTCGGGAAGTCTAGATCAGGCAAAAAATGACCAGCCCATTCTAACTTAATTCATCTGAGGAGGTGCACTAAATAGATTAAGCTAACATGCCTGATCTAACTGAATATGTGTACACATTTGGAGAGCAGCCCTGGCACTGGGAAAGCCCAGCTGTTCACCCGAGCCCCAGGGCTGCACGTTTCCTACTCCCCTACCCTGAGCAGTCTATTTTTAGCCCTCTGATCCCACCACCCCCAGGCAGACAACTGTGCTGCCCATGGACCCACAAGATTCTCTCTCATCCATCCCACCAAAACACCTCTAGACCTGCCAACCCCTTCTTCCCGTCCTTCCCCGCCCCCCCCCCCCAGCATGGACCTGTTAGTCCCCTCCTGGATCCCACCTGCTTTTCCTTGCACCCCAATTTACTTAGATGGCATTCCTGGCACAGCTGCTAGCACCAGTGAATGTGCACAAGCAGGATCCCAATCTACAATCATGCAGCATAAAGCAACCTTTTATGACTAGATCAGGTCCTGGGAATATCTACACTTGCCTATTGGCTATTTTTTTTCTTGCACTTGGGAGAGCAAGAATGAGTGGGTAGAACATGTTTTCAAAGTCATGCCCCCTAACACTATTGGCCCCTAGCAGGCCCTATTTTCCAGCGTATTGGAATGTGTAGTTTTCACAATGAACCTCTAAAACTGGTTCAGTTATTTGTGCAAACGATTAGATATTGTGACTTCAGGAAAAAAAATTGTGAGCTTATTTGTACATCTATAATAAATACTACTGCCAATTCCCATCACCTTGATCTTCTGTTTTTTGCCTCTTGTGATTTTCCCCATTGTACACTAATGACAATACAGCTTCTAAGAGAGGACAGCTTCTGTCAGCCCCTTAAGAAAGATTGAAGAGTCTAGATTGCAGAAACTTTTTACTTTACCATACTTCCTGTTAAATGTTATGGGCTGCTTTTTCTGTTGATCTTTGTGTAAAGTTATCCATGTAATAATAATCTTAACATAAAAGTTATGGAACATGGACAGATACTGAAATTAGAACAAAAGGGTTAGTTTGCTCAACATATCTAGTTTTATACTGTTATCAGTCTTATCAAATAAGATATTTTCAGCTTAGCTACAGGAAAAGAAAGCTAAAACATGAAACTGTCCCAACATCTTAGTAAATAAAGTAATTCAGATAGTAACAAAAGCTTAATCTGAACTTAATCTAATTCATCACTGTCAGTAAATTTAATTTGCTGTCCAAATCTAAAATTTTGAAATACTTTTTCTTATGAAAGAGTGAAAACTGTTCTACGTGCACTGTCTGTCAGTCTTTTCCAATGTATACAAGTGCATGGATTTTGAGGAGGAATTTTGCTCAAGAATGCAGTTAGTTATATGTACATTTTTGCTCATGGAATCAGAACTCATGGTAGAGGTGATATCTTTTATTAGACCAATTAGCTTTTTGCAAAAAAAAATCTTTAACTGCAAGCTTCAGGCACAAGCACCCTTCTTCAGGCATAGGAGAAAAAAGTAACTTTTGGTTTCTGAAAGTTTTGAAAATCAGGTAGTAAATTAGTAAAAGAGATTAGTAACCTAAATTATGCACTCTTGGGCTATGTGAGTATGGGGCTAGGTGCACAGAAGTAAGCCAATAAGGTTACCATAAGTCTGGGTTTTCCCAGACATGTCCTCTTATTGAGTCTTCCAACCTTCGTCCAGGCAGTTTTTTGAAATCTGAACCAACATTCAGGATTTTACTGTGCTCCACTGGCAGGAGCGGGAAGAGGGGAATTGGAGGCAGGGGGCACCATATGCAAGTGCATATGTACATGCACGTAGATAACATACAGCCAGACAAGGTGATGGGAGCAGCAGCTGCATGCAGGTAAGTCTATGAGTAGGGCGGATTGGAGGGTTAGGGCTTGGGGACTGTCTGGGATATGAGCGTGGCAGGAACGTATGGAGATGACTGTGTGAAGTGAGGCAGGTGTCTGCTGGTGCTGGAGTAAGATGTCCAGGCACTGGGGCTACAGCAGGGAAGGGTGGGTGGGAGGGAGGTGCTTGCCCCTCCAACAGGGGAAGGGGCCAGGGGGCCCTATGGGGGCAGCAGGGAGCTCCATGCCCAGGCCAGCAGCACTGGGGCAGTGCCTGTATTTACAGAGGCCAGGATGCCTCAGGAGACACTGGGAAGGGGCAGGAGCAAGGGCATAGGCAGGCTGACAGCACTGGAGCCCCAGCCCAGGGTAAGGGTTGCCACAGGTATTTCCTCTTTCTCCCTCCCACGCACACCAGGGCCAGACTTGCTCCACTGCCACCCACACAAATCGGAGTCACCGCACTCCAGCCTGGTCAGGATGGGAGCAGCTGGGGGCCCTCTCTGGCAGGGCTGGGGGAACAGGGGGATGCAGGTTGGAAGTGAGGGGCACTGGCAGGGCTGGGGGGCCAGGTACTGTGGTTCAGGAGTGTGGCATGCTGGCAGTGCCAGAGGAACATGACCGGGGGAGGAGTGCAAGGGATCATGGGTCAGAAGTGAGGGGTACTGATAGGGCCAGGGGTCTATGGGTTGGGAGTGAGGGGCAGCAGTGGGGATGGGGGGCGCTGCAGGTTGGGAGTGAGGGCCACTGGAAGAGCCAGGGGGCTGTGATTTGGGTGTTCCCCCGACAGGTTTCCTCTCTTTTGAAACTGGAAATATGGTAACCCCAGTAGGGATCCTGACACTGCCACTGAGAAAGTAATTCCACCCACTTAGTCTCACTCCACACAGCAGCCCTTGGTGAAAAATGTCATTACTTTTGACATGTGCCTAGGCACATTTCAGAATCTGCATATCTGGCAGGCATGATACTGAGCATGGCATTGCGTATGCATGGCACTGCTCCAAAAGCAACCACACAACATTTTTTAGCATGCAGATCAGAATCACTTCATCAGTAGTATAGGCCTACCTTATAGCTGCTTAATACCAGAGACAGGGGATAAGACTGGGTGGGATCTTGGCACCAATCTCTATTTTCTGGCCAGTGGCCACCACAGATGAGCCATCAAGGGAGGGCGGTTGAAGGACTATTGTAGTTTGTTAACGATCTATTCCAGCAGCAAATTACTAACATCCTCCTGGGCCTCACACCACAAAAAGGAAGCAGGGGAGGGATGAACTCACAGGTGTGCCTCTGAGTCACAAGATCTCTTGGCTGCAGCTGCAGTTGGGAAGCTTGTACACCACTGTTACCTCAGCTCTGGGTTTAAATTTATAATCCATCACATCAGAATAACTATGTGTGGTTAATCAATTAGACATAAATAGGGCATGTTTAATAGAACTAGGTTTCTTAGGTTTGATATATATCATTCTACAATATCTTCTCTTTTGTTTATTATATCTAAATTAATCTTTACAAAATGCACGGTTAAGCAGGCCAAAACGCATGGCTAAGCATTGCCAATATAAAATGAGTAAATACAGAGTACTGGCAAAAGCCACTTGGCACAGAGGACGTTATAGGAAATTTTCTTTGCATTTTAATTTGGCTGAAGAAAACATTACACAATTTTCTCTCTTTTTCCATCCTCAACATGGCTGCCAAATCTCAGCTGTTTGTGAAAGAAAATATTCCTTTCAAGAAAAAAGATTTTTCTTTCATAAATATTCCATTTTAAAGATCATTAATATTTTGTAATTACTTTAAAAATCTTGTATTGGAGTACACACAGGTAGGACTTAATTTCTAGAAATAAATACTTAATTTCTAAGTACTAATGTGATTTTCCTGACTAATATTTTTATGGGATTTGAGTTATAAATTAGGTACTTGATTCTCAAAATAATGTATTATGTGCAGCATTAGGGTTATCATATTTCCAGTTTAAAAAAAGGGACCATGGGGGCTAGGGCACTGTTGGGGGTGGGGAATATGATTGTGGGGGCACAGTGATATGCCCATATCCAGCCCTTGCCTTTCACTTCCAACCACAGCTCCCCCAGACCTGCTTCTGCCCCCATTCCTGACTCATAGCCCCCTGGCACTGCCTGTGCCCTATGTTCATGACTCGCAGTCCCCCCACCACCTTCACCCCTCCCTCCTGGTTTCCAGGACCCTACGCTGCCTACCCTGCAGCATCTCCTGGTTGCCCTGCCCTTGCAAGTAAGGGCACAGGCCCCAGTGCCACCAGCCTGGCCTTGCAGCTACCTGCCTTCCCCCTCCCCCACTGGAAGGGTAGGCTCCTCCCTTGCCCTGCTGTAGCCCCAGCATCCAAACAGCTTCCCCTAGCGCCACCAGGAACCGCCCTCTGCCCTCTCACGCCCATCCCTTCCACACACTGCCACACATCCCACCCCCCCACACACATCCCCCCAGACACTCCCCTAGCCCTGGCCATCCAGCCCCTGTCCCCCATAGATTTACCTGCATGCAGCTTCTAGGGCTGCTCCTACCACCCTGCCTGGCTGCATGCTGGCCACATGTGTGTGCGCACACAGATGCACGTGATGCCCCCTGCCTCCAATCACTTTTCCCCCACTTCCCCCAGCGCCAAGCAGCTCCTTGCTAGGGCAAGCTGGGAAGTGCTGGGGAAAACTTCAATGCTGAGTAGAGCAAAGTCTCGGACATTGTTGAAATTTAAGAAAACAACCCAGACCTAGATGGGAGGACCCAAAAAGAGGAAATGTCTGGGAAAACCCAGATGTATGGTACCCCTATGCAGCATAGATATGAAGTAGGTTTGGAAGAGAGCTGTAGAAACATGCAAATAAAATAAACTTAAAAGAACTACTCAATATTTTTAATATTTGGACTGATTATTGTCTGTAGTATTTATCTATTTAATTGGTATAGATTTATAATAGACCCTTGGCCCCCTAGGATTTTAAACTTTTCATTACAGTTTGTATCACTGCCTGCCACTGAACACTATAAATGTAGTGGTCTTCTCATGTTTTAAAAGCATTGGTCCCTTACCACAGGAGTCTTAGTAGGAGAAGGTGTTAGACAGATGGACAAACATTTGTAATTCCAGCTAGTAAATGGAAGTGGTACACAGAGACACACCATTTTTCAAATTAAGGTCTTTCAATAAAAAGTTTTGCTTAGTGTTTTGAAATTGATTTGGGGAAGGGGAAAATAATAAAATGGGAATGATTTTTCCCTCATTTTTTCACTTATTACAAACAGTCTTTTGCACTTTGTAGCCATTGTGTATACTTGCAAGGTTCTTAGATTCTGTGGCACTTTGGTGCACTAGACCAGAAATTCAGTAGATGCTTAATTTAAATGAATCCCTTATCCATTTATTTATTCATGATACCTTTTCAGTATATCTGTAACTATCTGCAGGAATACATAGTTCTTTTCTAGTATCTTGTTAGCATCATTCATCAGAACATCCCTTAAGAGAAGTCTCGTGGTGAAGGCCACTATTGTAAATCCTGAAATCAATCTGCACAAGAAACATGCTCAAATACTGTAATTGCTTAGGTTGAGTCATATCCCCACACTGTGTGAAAAGAAATACACGTGTATTTACCATGAACTGTTAAATAATCATTCTTTCCACTCATTCTTTAACTCAGGGGTAGGCAAATATGGCCTGCAGACTGAATCTGACCCACCAATTGATTGTATCTGGCCCACAGCTGCCCCGTGGCACTCCACATGGAGCCAAGCCCTGCCCACTCCCATCTGGGGCAGCCCATGCCATACCGCACTGCCACCTGCACCCACCTGATGCCTGCAATGGCACCACCCTGGCCCTGACCCTGGTCCCAGCCCCAGTCAGTGCACACAGAACCTCCTGCCTCCAGTAGCTCCTCTTCCTCCTTCCCCTGTTGTGCCACTCCAGGCAGTAGGTAGTGCAAGAAAGCGGTGGTGGCTGTGGGGAATGTGCCAGGCACAACATGCCCAGCCAGGTAGGTGGAAAGCTGCAGTTGAGCAGCCCCTGCCCCCATGCGCAGGGCTCCAGCTCCTGGCTGCCTTCCACCCACTCCACCACACAGCATGAGCAGCCACCTGCTGGTAGCTGGGTGGGTGGAAGGCAGCTTCGCTGGGAAGCTATGTGTGCTGGCCAGGGCCAGGGCAGTCACATCAGCAGGCAGGGGGCAGGTACGGGACAGGAGAAGGTGGGGCTCAGCCCCATGTAGAGCACCACAGGGATAGCTGTGGCTGGCTGCAGGGGGGACAGACTTCACCTGCACCTGTACCACACCACCCAGGCAAGCTGTGCTGCACATGCCCCCTACTGCCCCCTCCATCCCCTACCCTTCTACCCCCAGATGGCTTCCAAGACCTAGTGCATGGGTAGCACCCCACACACATGCACACCTACCTTCCCTGCCCCACACACACACTGCTACCCCATGCCCCCCCACACACCCAACCACTATCTACACCCACACCAACACACCTCCCCACCCATGCATATATCCACCAATCCCTCTACACACACAGTATACAAAAGTAAGATTTTATTTAAGCTATTATGCATTCACCTCTATATACTACTCAAAAAACCATAAATCATGACAAATTATTTTTTGCAATAAAATTAAAATATAGTAGGTGTTTGATTTTACATGATTTGGGTTTTTTTCTATAATTTGCTAAAATGATATCTTCTGAAAGATTTTATGTATGTATGGCCCTCAAAAGCTGACCAAAAATTGTTAAGTGGCCTGGCAGCCAAAATAATTGCCCACCCCTGCTTTAACCCTTTTCATACAATACTCAGAAACACAAAATCACCAGATTAAGAGGTATTTTTCCATTTTATTACTGTACAAGTATTACAGAGTTGCTAACCAAGGAACTAAGCAGCATGATGTTAGGCTTCTTTGCTGTTTCTCCTATGATACACTGTATGGCTCCAATTCAGCAAAGCACTTGTCATCAGTTTCAATAGCAATGCAAATGTATCTGAATCCATGAGCTATTTATCCAATGGGCCAGTTCTTCATTGAGCAGAAATGCCCCTGAATTTATTATGAACAGTCTGCTTAAATAATTCTCCCACTAATTGAAGGATACTTTCTCTAAAGTGTAAGACCCAGAGGAGCTACTGAAACAAAATCAGAACGATGCATTATAACTTTATTCTACATGTAATCTTGGAGGTGGTGCATATGAGATCTTTCTGGTATTGTTATATATGGAGTCACTGTGAAATGGTACCACAAAAAAACACTAATACCTGGTAGCAAAACTTTATCTATTTTGATTCATCTCAGGATGACTTCCTATGTTTCTAGTAAATCATGAGTTGCTTGGAACATTTAAAAGAGGAAAAGCAATAAACGCTCAAGCCAGAAAAAGCAAAATCAAGACAAATAGTCCAGACTTCCTTCACCCTAAGGATAGCTGTCATCAAGAATTAAGGAGGAAATTTTCCCTCTTAATGAAGAGGGAAAATGGATGGGTCCTCAGGGCTCTGTTCACTCAGCACTGAGCCCGTAATGAACATTGTGGTTCTTCACTACTGGCTCATGCCAGTTCCACTACTGGAAGGATTCATCAGAGGACATCTAAACACAACTCATACCAACCCTCCCAATGGGAGAAAGCCTTTGAATTGTCTGGCAGAAATTCTGCATGAGGTTTACCTGTCTAATGTTTCCTAAACATATGGATGCCAGCACTGGAAATAATACCCAAAGCTACTCAAAGCTTGATTCACAAAAAGAACTTAAGCCCTGATTCTTTCTTTCAGTATCTTTTAGGTGCCAAAGGTTCTGTTGACAAAAGCCTACAAGTACCTACATTTTTTCTTCTGCACATTCCTATAACCACCTAAGTTTGGACAGCACTGACTGCTGAGCTCATTTCTACTCCCCATCTGAATTCACAAAATAGGCCAATGGCTAATGCCTGTCTCATTTGCAGAGCCAGATGTAGTAGATATGCCTTGACCATATGTAAGCATACAAACAATGGCAGCTAGAGAAAGAAATGACAGTTGCATCTGTTATTGTTCTAACTCAAGCACTACCACGGAGGTGAGACACAGGTTTAAATCCATCTCCTCTGAGAGGAATTGAAAAATCATATGCTTGAACAGTTTCATAACCATGATACTATAGGCTGTTCTGGGTTGTTCCATAGCAGTAGTCTAATGATGGGTGTGCAAGGGCAAGAAAAGCAGGAACCCCTAGGCGCTTCCTAATGGTGGTTCATCAAGATGGATCTAGGCGGGGTGCCTCAACTTCCTATCCTCTCCCTCTTCCTTCCACCCTACTCATTCCCTGAGGCTGCTTTGGTTCTGACAGTGGGGAGGGCAGAGAAGAAATGGCAGCATATAGTGAAGGAGGAGCAGCCAGAGGTTCACTGCTGCAAAGGGGATGTATTTGTCCTCTCAACATGCATAGAAGCAGAAAAAGAAACAGCAAACCTCCAGCTGCTCCTCCTGTACCACCCAGTGCTGGAGCCAAAGCTGAAAGAAGAAAGCTGTAGGGTGGGGGTGGGGTGCAGGGATGAGAAGAGAGTTGGCAGAGTGCCACTGAGGGCACCATAATGGCCAGTTAAGCCTCTGTTCTATAAGCCATTCTAGATCCATCTCTTATTCCTTCATGTTGAAGCTTTGCTACTTTGTGTGGAATACTTAAAATATTTTTTTGAACCAGAAAGAGTCATGCTCTAGTCTAGTGGTTATGGCACAGACCTGGGAGGGGGAGACCTTGTTTATGGCCCCCGCTTCAATTATTTTTTAATCTAAAGTGCTGAAATAGTCATTCCACTGCTACCTTCTTCTCCAGCTGTGAAGAAGACTGATATCTCCTTGGTTTTTTCAAAAAAGGGGTACAGGTGCCTAACTCTACAAGAGAATTCAGAGTTATTAATCCAAGTCACAGATAAACATCTTGCATGGGAGTTGGCATTTTCCACCAGCATTTTCTATGGGCTATTTTAAACAGCTCCATGCTCAGTAAGCTGTTTGTTATGGATCCCTTCATGATGTACACAGTTCTCTCATGTGTTGTCTATAGAACTGAGATGCAGCACTGTGTCTGTCTGCCTTGTGAATCTTGTCTATAGTGGGCATGTCTACACATTCCTTTACTGAGCAGTAACTTACTGCATAGTAAGCGGCTTTTAGACCAGCGTCAACATGTTCAGGCATTACAGTTCAGTAACGCTGTGTGTAGACTGACATGGGAGTAAAGTAAATCTCAATTCAGCCCACCCACACAGTATTACTGTGCAGTAACGCATCTATATGTCCATTTCTGTGCAGTAACTACTAGGGCATACATTTATTTGCTACCTGCATCATGCAGGTAACAAATTTACACCCAAGTTGGCATAAGTCACCATAGTTACTGCAAGGTACAGGCGCGCACATGTCAACGCATGCCTGTAGTGCACAGTAATTTTTGGTTACTGCTCAGTAACCTAAATTACTGCACAGTAAGTGTGCATGTGTAGATGTATCCAGTATGTACTTCTGCTTCCTGATGAAGCAAGACTGGCCCTTAAATACCATAAGAGAAAGTTATCTAAGAGAAATGTTCATATTACATAACTGCCATTATTAAAAGAAAATTGTTTTCTCTTTTCAGCTTCTTGCAGAGGACTGGCCTTTTGGAGTTGAAATGTGTAAACTGGTTCCTTTCATTCAAAAGGCATCAGTGGGTATCACAGTGTTAAGTTTGTGTGCCCTCAGTATTGATAGGTAAGAGCCATTCTGTTTTCCCACTCTCTGTATTGTATTTTAATAATCTTTTGAAACACAAAATATAGATGTGAAATCAATTTTTCTGTTTGTTTCAGCTGCTTTCAATTGAGCTCACACTGATTTAACACAAAATGTAATTTAGCTTTATAATCTAATAAACATCTGTTGTGGACATTTAGGTATCGTGCAGTTGCTTCTTGGAGTCGTATCAAGGGAATTGGAGTGCCAAAGTGGACTGCTGTTGAAATTGTATTGATCTGGGTTGTCTCAGTGGTATTAGCTGTTCCAGAAGCTATAGGCTTTGATATGATTTCCATGGACTATAAAGGAAAACATTTTAGAGCCTGTCTGCTTCACCCCATACAAAAAACATCTTTTATGCAGGTAAGACATTCTTCCTTTAAACCAATTTTTCCTAAAAACTGAATGTAGTTTTCTCAAAAGTCTAAAGAGTTCAATGTAAAACTTTTTTGTCATTACTTACTATGAACTTCATGGTGAATAGTAAGTTATAAAAAAACCTGTTGCAGTCTTGTTATTTGGCTTTATGAAAGCAGCTTAACTTCTCTGTTTCCTATTATAAAGTGAGTAATAATGCTTTTATAACTCAGAGATGTTGTGTGGATTGATTGATTACATAAATAAGGTATGCTAAATGCTGTACATTGTTAGAATGTAAATGTTGTCTATAATTACACACAAAACTGAACCCTTAACTATTTTTTCTTCCAGTTTTACAAGATAGCTAAAGATTGGTGGCTATTCAGCTTTTATTTTTGTTTGCCATTGGCCATCACAGCATTTTTCTATACCCTGATGACCTGTGAGATGCTTAAAAAGAAAAGTGGAATGCAAATTGCATTAAATGACCACTTAAAACAGGTAATGATGTGTACATACAAGTTGTGCTGAGTAATTGATGAAATAATAAGATCTTTACTAACCCATTTACTACACCATTCATGTTCACTAAAATAGCTGTCTAGTGTACTACTTAGTAGTTCATTAGCAATAGTAATGCCAAGTATTCACAAATCATAAACTAGCACCTCCAAAATTGTGAGATTGGCTTGAAAATCATAAGACTTTTACAGTAAGGCTGCTTGCAGACATGGAAAGAAAAAATATGGCATTTTGAACTCGGCACACTCCTTCGCCAAGCCCAGTACATGTGCAGAAGAGCCATTGTGTTAGTTGGATCTGGCTTTCCCCACATCTGTATAGACTGGGTGCTTTAGTGAGGCTTTTTGGCACACTTATCTAATAACTGATTTTTTCCCACGTCTACCAGCGCCCTAGGTTTTGGATTCTTTTTATTTGTCTTATAGACTTTGAGACTTTGGATTGACATTTCTAAGTTATCCTCTGCAGCTCTGAGGTTTAGAAACACTTTTAAAAAATGAATGCTGAGATTGCAGTGTAATTTATATAAATATAAAAGCCAATACTTCAAGAAAAACACCAAATTGTCCAATTTGTGGTGATCACCAAATTGGGATGAAACCGTGAGACCTAGTAAAATGCAGTGTTTTAATGAGGTCTTATTAGTAACACTTCATTACAAAATGTATTTAATGAATTTTCTCATGTGCCATGACAGATTATCATACGTATTAATATTAAACTATATTTGTAAAGTGTAGCTGTGATCCTTGCTCTCTTGTTTGTTAACTTGCTCGCTAATATGCAATGTCATTACAATAAATTAGCAAAAATCTTCTATATTAATATATATGCAATTTATGTCTTTTGAGATATTTAAGACTAGACCTTAGGTCAAAGCAAAAAGAAATATGCAGTTGAAAACAAGTGGGAATAGCTGTGGATTACCTCCTAAAGCAGAAGCAATACAGCCACCTCCAAAATAGTTAATTTACTCTGGCACAGTGCCAAATGAAGACAGCTGTACAAATTAGCTCTTCTGCTAGTTCTGTGAATACTTAAGTGCAAATTGTCAACAGAGCTAATTACTCCTTAATTAGTCATTAATTAAGAAGTGGAACCAGAAGTGATGGAGACCACTTCTAATTCAAGAAGTATCTGGGACTAGATCTTGGATTTTACTCCCCAAAAGTTATTCATTTTTACGAAGAATTTGTTCAGAACATCTAAAATAGAAACATCTGAAAATTAATCATATTTCAAAAAAAATAATGAACATCACCAAAGTGTGTTATTGGTACTCATTGTTGCATAGTCTTGAATATTTTGATTTAAAAAGAGAACAAGATCAAGAAGAAGAATTTTTTTAATCTGGTTCCTTTTTATTTTATTTTCAGAGGCGTGAGGTAGCCAAAACTGTGTTCTGTCTGGTGGTGGTCTTTGCCCTGTGCTGGCTTCCTCTTCATTTAAGTAGGATTTTGAAGCTCACTATTTATGATCAAAGAGACCCAAATAGATGTGAACTTTTAAGGTAAGAGGATTTGGGCTAAATAAGATAGCACACTTACAAGGAAAATTCTCAAGCAGTGTTCACTTTTTTTCCCAAGCATATTTTTTGTTCAGTTTTCTTATAGCTGAAAGTGTTGTTGGTTTACATCTTGCTTTTCACTTTGAATAGGGCCCTACTTATGCCATTTTTTTCGCGTTCAGTTCAGGAAGACTTGGATAGAGTTCCAGTATTTCTAAGCCTCTGCTTCTACATATCATTAATCAGAATCATAACCCCCAGAATCAAGAGACTGGCCTAGACATAATAAGATTGTCTGAAAACAGTTGTTTGGCTCTTTTCTGCATTTGGATTTGACTCTTTGGGATGCAAAAGTATTATGATTTTGAGCTTTTCTACATAATCATGAGGCCTAAAAAGCATATTCATTTGTGAATATGGTATTAAGAAACAACCCATATATTGTGAGAGTTGTGATAGAAATATGAATGGTAAATAGTGAGCTTCTCACATTTGAGAAAGGTAGGAAATCACATTGGAAGAACATGAAACACAATATTCTCCCAGGACAACTAAAAACTAGGAGCCAGATTTGAACCTCAGTCTTTCCTGGACTGTACTTTACCATCAACTACTATTTGGGATTGATGGACTCTGGGAGAGGAGGGAATTGGAATGGTCCTGTGATCTAATGATAAATACAATCCTTTACTTAATTCAAAGTTAGATATTGAGTCTGCCTCAAAGGTAGTGTTTCTGTTCAACTCCAGGCCTTCCTCCAGGAACCTGTAGATATTTTACCAGTTTATGGATCCATGCTGAGAAGTGGAGGGAGCTAGGGCAGGGTTCAGAAAGGTACACATTACCCACTACCTGTCTTCAAGTAATTCAGAGCAGAAAGATAGTGCAGTCCAAGGTGGTACTGTATTTCTTCAGTGAGAATCCTGTTTGCAGAAGTCCTCATAGGACAGTTTCATGGCAGTTGTGTTATCAAGACATGATAGGCTGTCCAAATCCCCTTGATCCTTCTGAGAACTGTCTTGTAGTTCACATCTATGAGTAGTCGCAATGCCATAGGCACCATTTTTCCTATTATATGGTAGCAGGCCTTGGCAAACTGAGCAAAGCCAACACTTGCCACCATGGCTGTTGATCTTATTTATTTTAATCTTCCACACAGCTTTTTTCTCATAATGGACTACATCGGTATTAATATGGCTACGCTGAATTCCTGCATTAATCCGATAGCTCTGTATTTGGTGAGCAAAAGATTCAAAAACTGCTTTAAGGTAAGAAACTATGGCTAATTTTCTCTGAGTCAAAAACCATATGTTCTGTGGGTAAAATTTTCCCCACATAGTATCATAGTACCTAGGGTCAGAAGGGGCCTAGAGCAGG
Organism: Caiman crocodilus; assembly: GCA_030014935.1. Lineage (NCBI taxonomy): Eukaryota > Metazoa > Chordata > Crocodylia > Alligatoridae > Caiman > Caiman crocodilus. The sequence continues at coordinate 123,008,909 of JAGPOW010003316.1, forward strand.
CCATCTAGTCTGACCCCCCGCCAATGGTATGATACTATGATACTGGGGTCATAGGATCCCAGAAAGATAAGCATCCAGTTTACTTTTGACGTGTTCAATGTAGGTGCTTGAACCACCTCTGGTGGCAGGCTGTTCCAGACCTTGGAGGCTTGGAGAGTAAAGAAATTCTTCCTTATGTCCAGCCTCAAATGGCCTTGTAGTAGTTTATGACCATTCGATCTAGTTGTCATCCATTGGGGCACTCTGGTAAACAAACGTTCCCCCAGATACTGGTGGTCACCCCTGATAAACTTATAGGTGGCCATCAGATCATTCCTGAGCCTGCTCTTTACCAGGCTAAAGAGCCCCAGGGCTCTCAGCCTGTCATCGTAGGGTCTGCTTCCCTGACCTCTGATCATGCACGTGGCTCTTCTCTGGACTCTCTCAAGCT
>JAGPOW010003316.1:123012362-123050244 GCA_030014935.1 Caiman crocodilus
GGGCTCCTCAGTAGGTTTCTGGCCCTGCAGAGAACAGAAGTACATGTCAATTTCATCCTCTGCCTCCCGGATCCCCCGTAGCCTGCTCACCTCTGCCTGAAGCTCCCGCAGCCGCTCCTCCAGGGCCTGAAGATGGCCACAAGAGGGGCAGCCAGGGGACACCCCAGGCATCACCCCCATCCCCGGGAGCCCCGCCCAACCATCACCCCCAGTCAGGATGGGGGAGGTGGACAGCGGGGCCCCCAGGGGCCCGGTCTGGGTGGTGGCCTCAGAGGAGCGCTGGGGGGGCAGCACCAGGGAAGAGGGGGGGGAGAGGGAGGGGCCAGGCCCCTGGCAGTGGCACTGCGTGTACTCACCATGTTACCAGAAAGATGTCTTCTCGCTGTCGTCGCTCTTTCCTTCCTCCTGCTCTCTGCCGGCGCAAACACCGGCGCGCCCTTACAGAGCACGCCTGTTTGCGCGCTCTGTTCACGTGCGGCTCCCTGCCGGCTCAGCTATAAGCGATAATAAAGTTGACTGATAATATAGATGTTTATTTTTAAGCATTTATTACATTTTTTGTCAATTAAAATTTTCAGGATGGTGCAAAATTAGAGGCATAGGAGACAGATAATTTATTAATGATAGTATACTATTATTATAGTGCCGTTTAACCACCTGCCATGATAAATGTAACTACTCTAGGACTGCCATCAGCTGAGCAGCAGAGATATCATCAGTCCTGGCTCAACTCACCCATAGCTCCCTTGTCCTCTTTATCACTTCCTCTTCCTTTGTTCCTAGTCCCTTGGGATTTTGGGGGGTTGCAGTTCAAACTACACTCAGCATGGTTCTGTAGGACTGTTCCACCTGTTGTCAAAAACTCCATCAGTCACCGTTTTTCTTACGTCTCCTTTCTATACATTTCAATTATTAATGATGGAAATATTTTTTGGTCGGTCTGCGAGTGTGAGGTGAAATCAATGTTTATCAATGTTTACCGGTAAAAATCGAATCCTGCCAAGCCTAACTATTTTCAGCTGATATTTATAGAGGTGTAAGTGAAGACAGAATATTGTTCTTCCTCTTGTACAGAAAAGTTTAAATGGCACCCAAACTCTCAGTCATGAATGAGTTATAGCAATTTTGCAATGTATTGTGAAAGCATTTGTATAATAGAAAGATGTAAAATGTTTCTTCATTTTATTTAAACAGTCCTGTTTGTGTTGCTGGTGCCAATCCAAAGATCTACTGTCCCTCGAAGAAAAACAGTCCTGCTTGAAGTTCAAAGCTAATGATCACGGATATGATAATTTCCGCTCCAGTAACAAATACAGCTCATCATAAAAAGTGTCAAAAATATAGCCTCTGACATTAAGTTCAGTGCCTTTATTTGAATGACAGTTGCTGTTTTTAAGATGCTGAAGCATTTGAAAAACCTAGTTCTGTATTTGCACAAGAAGCAAATCATAAAAAAACATGATCATCCCAAACTCTTCATAACATTCATAATTATGCATGGTATCATTAGCCATTTGCAAACGTGATGAATAGCAGCAGAATAACAAGTCATTGTTAAAGCACTTAAACTTTTTGGAGTCAGATCTTCCAAGCTATCCTCACTTCCTGTTTTCAAACAATTGTTTGTATTCCAACAAGAATCTTAGGAACTGAAGTCAACATTCTATAAAATAGCACACTGTGACTTGCTTTAGATCAAAGCCAAAATTGTATTATTAATATTATTGTATCATCTTTAGCTGATTTAAGCAGTATCTAAATTATTAAAAAATCCAAAGCATTTTGTAGTACAGGGTTGAAGGAAAACATAAGTATTTTTTATCAGGAATGCTACATTACTAGCTAGGAACAATATCAGAGGTATTGAGTCAAATTAAAAATCATATGTATAGCTGATATTTTTTTAAATTGCTAGTGTTAAAATACTGTTATTTAAAATCACTGTATAATCAGTTTGTTTATTTGGCAGCACTGTGCTTACATTCCGTTTCACTGTTTCCTCTGTTATTTACATGAGAGTCTTATATACAAAAATAGGGATGGGGGAAAAGATTTTTAAAAACAGGAAAAATATGATTGTAGATCTACAAAATAAGGCACAGTAGGTGAAACTATTTTTTATTGATTTTTTTTTTTTTTTTAATGACAATGTCTGTTTTAAATGATCGCCCTTCTGGTAGCTGACAGTAGTACAACCAAGTTCCTTTTACTAGAGATTACAAGTGAAATTGATTCCTCAAGTGAGAGAAATCAATTTACTTCAAAGTGCTGTTTTTCAGATGAAAAGCTATTAAATAAAGCATATAAAACAAAATATAGCAGTAAGAAACAGACAATATTCAGTAATATTGAGATTTAGTTCTATTAAGTCTTTAAAGAAAATATTTACTCACTGTACTTAAAGAGGACACTATTGTTTGTGCATAATTCTAGACACTTTTAAAATATGTGCTTCATTACAAATCTTTGTGTATTGCTTAGGAACATGTGTGATTAGCAGGGATCCTGGTTTTCTGTGATTTAAAAAAAAATAAAAATAAAAAATTTTGAATTTTGATTAAAAAGTACCCCCAAATCCACATTTTTCCATGATTAAAATGAAATACCACTAATATATATAGAGAGCGCTATAGTGGTGTTTAGAAAAATGTGGGTTTTGGGTTCCTTTTTTTAATCCAAAAATTGGGCATTTTTTTTTTTTAAATCAGAGAAAGCCAGGATCCCTAGTGATTAGTTTTGGCTTCTGTAAATATTTTGGTGAAGCATAATTCATTGTAGAATATTAAAACATGGGCAGGACCCTGTAAAAATATAGTTAGATAATGATCCCTGTAGTAAACAGGATGAGTATTGCCAGGAGCAATTTGCATTTTGTATATATGTGGCTAGTGGTTTTTTGGCTTTGTTTCTTCAGTTTATGTTCCCAAAGATTTATTAACATTTTTCATGAATCAAATTATGAAATTTTCCTAGAAATAGAGTTATAAAACATGTTTTGCTTTTAAGGATATGCATTTTCATTAGACACAATACTTTACTATAATAAAATATTTCATAACTCAGAAAACTGCTGAACTTCCAAGTTTCATATGTACAAAATCTTCACTTATTTTTCTTAATCTTGTCTACAAAGTGCCTTTGTCTCAGGATAAAATAAGTTTGGGCCAGAACTTCACCTGCTATAAATTGATATTACCCCCATTAAAATTAATGGAAATGAGCCTATTTATACAGGGAGGATCTGGTCTCATATGTGTGTGTGTGTGTGTAATGTTTCAACATACCATTTATTTGATCAATTTTCATGCTAAGCTGTGAATTAATGCAAATAAAAACCCACTACTATTTCTATGAAATTACTCTCAAATATTAAAAAAGAACAACTAATGGAATCCTACGTTTGATGCTGGTCAGTGTTATTTTCATGAAATTGTATCATTACACTTTTGTATATGTATATTATTTTTATTTCTATTTAAAGTGTAATTGTTTATATTCTCCAATTGTGTAATTTTTTGGGGGAGGGAGGGGGTGATTCCCGGACTACATTCTTGCTAAGATCAGGCCTCTGGGACTAAACATTTAGAAGGGTGATTAAAGAGAACATGGAGATGGGCTTTTCTCTGTGGTTGTAGGGGACAGGACTAGAAGCAATGGCCTCAAGCTTCAGCAGGGGAAATTTAAGTTGGAGATCAGGAAGAACTTTATGACTATGGGGGTGGTCAGACATTGGAACAGGCTACCTAGAGAAGCTGTGGAATCTCCATCCTTGGAAGTTTTCAAGAGCAGTTTAGACAACGATCTTGCTGCTGATGTGATTTTAAAAAATACAATGGAAAGCACAAGAGATACTGTGTTCTACTTAAAACTGAATCCGAGACACAAAGGGTAAGATTTTCTAAAGTGTTCAGTCAGTGTAGGCCTGTTTCTGCTTCCCTTAAAGTCAATGAAAACTTAATTATTGGTTCCAGGAATAACAAATTTGGGGCACACTGGGTATGCCTACATGTTCATTAATGCACCTTAGTTACAGCGCATTTAATTTAATACCTAATAAGAGGTACTAACTAAATGCATAGTAACTAAAGCAACTTTACAGTAGTACCACTGTAGTTTTTAGTGATGTTTTACTATGCATTAGCATAATAACACGGTGCAGTAGGCTATTAGCATGGTTAATACCCACTATACTACCACTCCTACTGAGAGGTTTTCATTCAGCCACACTAGACATGTCCACTGAGAGGTTTTTAATACTTCAACATGAAATGTATTATTTATTCAAGTATTACAGGACAGGTATCAAACAAGTAAATTGTATTCAAGAATGAACATTTGTCTAGAAATGTGTTGAGATAAAAGGAGATAAAAATAGCTCCTGATGTGGAGAACTTCACTGTTTAAGCCTCAACAGGAGATATACAGACATCAGCTAGGAAAATAAATAGCAGAGCTGTCTTATGTATCTGAGAAAGGGTCAGTGAACAAGCCCTGGATGTTCTGAGGCAGAAGGCCAACATGAGGGTGGTCTGAATGTGTGTGAGCCAGACATATCAGCCCTGGTATCCTACACAAATAGATTTCAGTTCTGAGTGAATTGCACTGATACACCGTACAAGTCAGAGAAATCAAACATAAAACCATGTTAACACATAGAATCTGTTACGTGCTATAGGTTTTTCACTGTCCCTCCAGCTTTTGAAGTCATGTAATGCTCATACCAGACACAGATGGCTTAGCAAAGGAATGTTGTCTGTACCTAGACAAAAGTGTAAACATTTTTCTTTGTTGTTGTGCATAACTACGTGTTATATATTTTATTTTCTATGGTCACTTACATTAGCAACTTCTGTGGTTGACACAGTGTAAACACACTGAATTACCAATAAAAATGTTTTATTTGCTTCATTTAAAAAAAAGGTATTCTCTGATCATTCTTCTTCCAAAGACATTCATTTATCAAACTGGGTTTTTTTACTGCAGGCAGTGTCAAAAAGATTCAAGTATATCAGCATTAAAAAACAGAGCTTTAATAAGGTGGGATAGGTTTGTTCCTCTAGATGAAAGCTGACAGTGGTTCAGGCTTGCATATACATTGCAAAGATTTCTAAGGTCTGTTTGAAAAATCAATCACATCTGCCTTTGCATTCCTTGTTTTCCTTTAAAAAGGAAGTTTCAGTCTCTGCACACCCATAACAGGTCACATGTTGCCATGTTGCAAGCATAAAAGTTAAAAATCAGAGGAGGAGGAAAGTTTAAATTCATTATTCTTCATGGGGCTACACCATCTATAGCACAATTTCCTTTCACATCATGGGAGTGATATTTTCCATATTTTCCCCTGTATATAAAGAGCCTAAAATAATGACAGATTGATCAACAACAGGTATATTCAAAAATGATAATTCTTGTGTTCAGAACTCTTTCATGCCGCAAAATCTATTAATTTTTATTACAAATTACTGCATTTACTTGAATCCAAGACAAGATTTTTGTCCCCATTTAGCATGGGGCAAAACAGGTCCTTGTATTAGATCTCAGTACAAGTTTAGGGGCAGATGGCTGCTGCAGCTCCGACTCTGGCCTTGACCCAGGCTGAGGGTTGCAGTCAAAGCTGCAGCTGCTGCTCTCTCTCACCACCTGGCCCCTGACAGCCTCTGATTTCCTTGCCTGCCTCCCACTGTCTTCTTCTCCACTGCCTCCCCCACACCACCACTGCATATTCTCCATCGGGGCTCCAGCTGCAGACCTGCTCCAGCCTGGGGCTCAGTGCGTGGTTACTCCAGCCCCCATCCAGCCACACAGCAGTGGTAGTGTCAGGTCTGGCCCCAGCTCCAGCTAGGCCAGGGTTAGGGCCAGAGCTGCCACTGCTGTGTGATTGGGCAGGGGCCAGAGTGCCCACGTGCTCCATGCCCTTGGAGCAGGGATGGAATCAGAACAGAGGATAAGTGGTGATGGCAGGGAAGGGGAAAGAAGTTAAGGAGGGGCAACATGGGAGTGGCAGGTGCCAGGGGGCACAGGCACAGCAGGGGCAGGCAGGACGGGGAGCAGGTAGCAGGGAACAAGGTGGGTAAGTGCAGGCACCATGAGGGAGGCAAGTGCCAGGAGATGCAAGCACTGGGGTGGAAGCGGGGAACAGGTGAGATGTATAGCAGGAGAGCAAATGGTGGTAGGAAATAAGCAGCGTAGAGACAAGGCGTGGAGGACAGGCTGCCTGCCTTTCTGCAGCTGCTTGCCCTCCCGTAGTGGTGAGAAGATAAGATTTGATACAACTTTAGATTCTAGATCCTATATGTGGAAAATTATAGCAACTTCATAAAATTTCAATGTATAAAATTTAATTTTAGCAGAGGGGTCATCTTAATTTCAAAGTCATTTTGGATTTGGGTAAATAGGTATTTAGTGCGCCAGTGCTAAAAGTTTGACCTGCTCAAATCAGTATTGATCCTCTCTACTCTGTGTGCAGAGGTCCTCTACTCCCTACTCCATGGAGCAGTCAGAGGCTAGCCTGGAGACCCTACCTATTTATTAGCTCCCCTGGCCTTTCTTCTTTCTTCACACCACTGGCACTGAGGAATGCCAGGATCAAATGTTCTTCCCAACCACTTCTGCAGAAAGTAGTTTCCTTTTTTTGAGGTCTGATGTCTTCATACTTAGATTCATTTCTCATGGTTGTAGCAGCAAAGTCGCTAGGTTTGCTCTCACACCTTGCCTCTCCCAACTATTTACCACATCCCTGGATCTCAGAAGTGATTATCCTCTAGTCTCTTCTATGAAAGGGGAGAACCCATTTCTGGATATTGTTACTACTTCTTTCTTTGGTATTACCTCATGCAATCCTAGATGATTCATCTGGAGGAGTCAAGGGATCTAACTTGTTGTCAATTCTCTAACCACATAAAAGCCTTGTATGATACAGTAGGCGTGTCTACACAAGATGCTATGTGACTAGCAACAAGTTACAGTGACATAGCACATCACTAGGGAGCCTGATTTTCTCTGATAAAAATCAAAAATCCCCAATTTCTGGATTAAAAAATGTAACCCAAAATCCACATTTTTCTGTGATTAAGAAAAGTCACCCCAAATCCACTCTTTTTCCGTGGTTAAAATGAAACGCCACTCAGACATACATAGATACATACACACACATACATAAATGCCACTCATATATCTATGCCCCGACTTCGAAATATATATGTGGCATTTCATTTTAAATCACAGAAAAATATGGATTTTGGGTTACTTTTTTTTAATAAGTATGTATGTGTGTGTATGTATCTATGTATGTCTGAGTGGCGTTTCATTTTAACCACAGAAAAAGAGTGGATTTGGGGTGACTTTTCTTAATCTGAAAATTGGGGAATTTGTTTTATATCAGAGAAAACCAGGATCCCTGCTCATCACTATGGCAACATAGCATTGGCAGGCACAAACTGTGACACTAATGCTACTGAGTAGTAGCATCAGAAACAACCTGTACGGGTTTGGACTGCTCAGTAAGAACTGTGCAGTCCAGCATACATGTAGACGCACCAAGTAAAATGTAATTTATATTCTCTGGACATAAATCTCATATTGATCATTATCAGGAAAAAGATAGCCTTAGCCTTGTAGATGCAGTGGAGAATGAGAAGATTAGGACAGCCTCTAACATAAAAGCACAACCATCAGAAATTTAGAGGTACCTCCTATCTACCTATTAGATGCCAAATTAGACTTGGGCAACTAAATCCTGTTCCATCCTGTTCAAGCCCCTGAAACATCATTAATACATCAACATTTAAGGCTAAGATTACAGCATGTGTTACAAGACTTAGTCACAAAAAAGAGAAAGAAGAAAGAGGATCTAGCTGATCTTTCAGGGGTTTGTGTAAAATGTAAAGGCAGTCCTTGACTTATGAGTTTGAGTTACAATGAATGGCATTTATAATATTTGTAAACTGACACTGTTTTGAGGTTCCAATATGGGTTTCACCTTTATGACACTTGACACAGCTGCATCAAGCTGGTAAGTATGTTGTGGGTGGATGGAAGGAAGGGGTGTAGGGGGCAGGTCAATCCCTGCAGCAAGGTAGGGATTGTGGCTGGGGCTGGGGCAAGCTGCCCTGCCAGGGCGAGAGGGAGTGGGGAGGGCATGGGGCATCTCCTGCCACAGCGTGCCACCGGTCCAGGGCACAGGGGGAGGCGTGCCTCAGATTTGTGCGGGGCAGGTGGGGCCAGGGCTATGCCAGGCTGCAGTCTAGGCCGAGGGCTCTAGGAGAGAAGGCTGTGCCTTCCCGCCACTCACCCAGCTGGGGCAGGGGGTGTGGGGTGGAGGCAATGTGCTGCCTTGGACAAGTAGCAACCTCCCCACGCCTCCTGAATGAGCTGTGATTTGACCCTTCCTCATTCCAGCTGACTGAGTGGTGGCAGGGCATGGCATGGGCGGGGTGGGGGGGGAGGCGTGTCTCGGATCTGCACAGGGTGGCCAGGCCTGAGGCTGAACCATGCTGCACTACAGGCAGATGGCAGGAGCTATGGGGAATTTTAGGGTGGCTGCAGCCCCCCCCATAACCCCCAGTCCCCCATGCACCCTGTGCAGATCCAGGGCACATGCCCCTGCCATGCCCTGCTTCTGCTGCTGCTGCCCCCCCCCCCCCCAACAACCAGGGTGGAGCAGGGTGGGGTGAAGCTGGGAAGGGCAAAGCCATGGCTTGTCTGGCTGTCGCAGGGAGTCTGGAGTAGTTCCCACCACTGTGCACAGCTTGCCCAAGGCAGCATGGCTCCTCTGCCCCATGCCACCGCCCCCTCCCCCCGACCCTGGGTTAGCAAGTGGTGGCAGGTCATAGTCTCCATTCCCAGCACTACCACAGCTACCCAGACTGTCCTGCTTCTGCATCCCACACTCCCCTACCCTGGCTGGGCAGCCCCAGCCCCAATCCCTCCTTCACTGCAGTGCATCGATCTGCCTTCCCCTCCCGCACACTGTAGCAAAAACCCCAGTTTGGGGGGGGGGTTATTTTAAAATGCATTCCCACCCCTTCCCCAACTATTTCTGACTTTTCCTCTCATCAAAAGATGAGGCAACCCACCATTGTGCCAAGGCCACACATGCTCAGTAAGAACTTCTGGAACAGGACTGACATTGCCTGGACAGGCCCTCCCCAAAAGAGATCTTATGTTGTCTGCTCCATAAAAAAGGGGCAGTGAAGACAGACCTAGTGAGACACCTTTTCCATCTGGACTAGCACCATGTCACACCACCTATCCACCCAGAGGCCCTGCCGGTGATCCCCCTCTGGACAACAGCTGCTGGACAAGGACCCCTTTCCAGCCTGGATAGGTAGCTATCGTCCCCCACTCCCTCTTCAACCAAGGACTTGAACTCTGTTTCTTTTCCCTACCTGGACTCCAACACTTCCACTGAGTCTTTCTCCTGCTGCCTGTGTGCGCGTGTGCGTGTGCGAGCAAGAGAGAGAGAGAGAGAGAGAGAGAGAGAAAACCAATCATTTCTTGGAGCGGTGTAGTGTGTTGTCTGTTTAATAAACCTATTATTTTAGGTTGTAGGGTGGGTTTTTGTCTGTTTCCTGACTGTTTCCTCCTTGCCACCACTTGTCTGCCACCCCCACCCCAATCCCTCAGCCGTCTGCCTCAATTTCCAGCCCCAAGCTCCCAGGTTTCTGCCTCCCTCTCTTTCCTGGCTGTCTCCTCCTCACCACTAGGCTTTTTCCCTCGCTTCCACCCTGGCACCAGGTGAACCCAAGTAACCCCAGGTTACTTGGCCTTAAGTAATCCTCACACACACATACATACCGTACCACCCAAATTAGGAGCTTACCTGTGTGCATGTGTAAGTGGGTTGTATGTGTGTGAACTGGTGACTGTGTATATATACATGTCACTGTGTGCATGATATATGAGTCAGTAATCCATGTATATGTACAGTGCATGTGGGTATTGACAACTGATTATTGTCTAATTTTTGGTGTGTAGATGCTTGAATTGGTGATAGGTGTGCATGTGCCTAGGCTGGTTTGGGTGTGTATGTGCCTGAGTTGGTAGTGTGTGTATGCACCTAATTGATTTGTGTGTTTGTATATGTGCAATTGTACACCATACCCTCATGTCTAACAGTGCAATATTGACATCCTGAGAGTTGGCCTGATCCCATAGGGCAACACCCCCACCACCACCGACTTACCAGCTGGATGCAGCTGGGTCCAGCATCATAAAGGAACCAGTCCCCCATTTTTAACATTGTTCCTATAAGAAAATTGGTTCCAAGTTGCGACCTTTTGACTTACGATATGGTTATCAGGAACCAATTGTGTCGTAAGTCTGAGGACTGCCTGTAGCTGGATTGCATTAAGACAGGGCGGGTAAAGTCTGGTTCCCAGCCAGATCAGGCCCACAGCAGGCTCCATTTTCCAACAACCCCTGCCCATGTCACTGCAGCTGGTTTCCATGGAAAGTCCAGGAGTGGTGGGGCCACAACATTATGGGGCCAGGGTCCCCATGGAGACCAGACTGAGCATCACTGGCTGGGTGCATGGCTGGGAAAGGAGCTGCTGCAGGGATGGGGATGCGACAGACCTGGGGCTGCAATCTTGTGGCAGTGACAACACAGACCATATTCAGGACAGAGCTAAAACCTGAAAGCAAGCAAACCCTGAAAGTAAACACTGGTAAATATTTTATCAAAGCTTTATCTTGTTCATGAGCCTCATTCATAAAAACTTGCAGCTAGCTCTTATTTTAGTGAGAGCTATTCACTGCCTTTCTGGTTGTCTTCGGTCTTCACATATCTGTATCTGCAATGGACAGTTAGCCTGACCATTCCCATATTTGAAAAGAACGGTTAAATGGGCTGATTCCCCAGATGGACAGAGAACTGCACCTCAGAATGGAGAAGTGCAGCCAATTGCTCATGTCTGAAAGTATTGAGAGGTAAAGAATTGTAAGTAGAAAGGCCCAGAAAACAGTTATACTGCTCACAAGAAGTTTAAAGCTAAGCATGGTCTAAGGCCTAGCAGAAGCATGTAGGAGGAAAATGTACCCACACAGATCTCACAGTTTTTGCTTTGTTTAAACACTCGGACTTTAGGTGCTACAAAAAAAAAAATAAATAAATAAAAAAAAAAAAAAAAAAAAATCAACCCACTGTGCTTCACTAGACCTGCACAAATCAAAACCTTTGAGACTTGCTGAATTCCAGTCTGTCTCAGATGGCTAGAGCCCACCTGAGGAGCACTTATTAATCAGCCGTCAGGCAGGCTGGTGGATGGAGAGGCTGGACAGTGTATTGGTTGAGAAATAATTTTACTTTAACTTTACTTACACCGCTAAAAGTGGCAATGCAGGTGATAAGGTCGCTTACGTAGTTACAGGTAACGGTAACAAAATGAGTCGACGGGTTCATGGACGAAACGAACATGCAAGGTAGAAGGGTACATCAGGAGTGAGTGGTGACGGGGAGACATTGGTGGGTGATCAGTCCACCAAGTTTACTCTGTTGCGTGGTCAGAGCTCTCCGAGGTTACTCTGCAGCATGCTCAGAGGTCTCCTCAGAGCTCTCGTCAGAGTTCTCCAACTTGGGCAGAAGCTGCACTGACTTTTATATGTTTAGAGTAGCCAATGACAGACTGCCAGGTGAGAATAGCTAATAAGGCGAAACATGACCAAATTTGGAGATGGCGGCAGTTGCTTAGGGTGGTTCTATTGTGGCAGGGTCACTTAACTGACTTGGTTATGACACAGTCTGATATTCAAAGGCCTCCAGCTGGATGCTCTACCTGCATTGTTTGCATCTGGTAGACTTTTAAACCTGCAATAAACATGCTTCATCTTTGTACTTAGTACTAGGGCTCATCAAAAATTGCTCATCAGTTCATTGTATTTAATGAATGTCATCAAATTCTTTTGTCAGAAAAAATATGTTTCAATCAAAGGAATTATTTGAAGAATTGCATTGATTTGATAAAAATAAAACATATTTTTGAAGCCAAAGCATTCTGTTTAAAAAACAATATTTTTTTGAAATTTGAAAAGCTGTGCTGGGATTTTAAAACTTATTTCAAATTTTATCTTAAGATTTCATGTTTTTATTAGCTTTACATTACTTCGTGATATAGCAATACTAATGAATACTTTGCCCTACTACAGCTTATGTGTCATGGACTAGTATAATAGTTTACACAATTTATTACTTTTCATTTTATCTTTAAAATCATTAATGGGAGTTGACCCTTCATACAGATAGAAACATCATCTTCACATGAGTGAAGTATTCTTTCTGTGCCATAATGAAACTGAGTGGCATATTATGCATGCTACTACTAACTCATGAAATAATGTAAATATTATATATATGCACACACATATACACACACACACACACACGTATAAAATGCCAACATCAAAGAGAAATTCTTGAAATTTCAAAAAAAATTTCTTAAACAATTTTTTCCAAAAAATTGGTTTTGCATAATAAATATATGTAAAAAGTTTTCATTCTGATTGGAAATGAAGATAGATTTTGCATTGTTGAAATATCGCATGAAATTAAATTTCTAAGCTTCAATCTCTGTATTATAGCTAATCTTACTGCTGAACTAAGCATTTTCCCCACTTTATTTGCCCAAATTGTATTTTGAAGATACCATAGAAATCCCAGGTAAGGAATGTGTGTACTCCTGCTCACTTCGTCCTCAGGCAAATTCCTTTACACTATTTTCTGTATAACTAATATTTGCTATCTTCAAAGCATCTGATCTTTATGGAGCCAATTATATTTCCACAGAACCAGTTCAGTAATGCAGCCCCTCCCAAAAAATTCATTAGACAATTTTAGTAGCAACTCAGGCATTGTAAAGCCATGTATAATTCATTTTTTATTGCTTTAATATAAAAGTGCTAAGAATATTTTTTTAAAAACCAGAACATAAGAGAAGCTAGAGAACTAGAAACAAAAATGCCAGAAATTTTGAGAGAAACTAATCCAGAGAGATTTCCCAGCCCAATTTTGTAGATTCAGGAGATTAAGATAGGTTGGGTAAGCTTTGAAAAAACATCCGCACACTTCTGTGTACCCAAACTCTGAACCTACAGTATCACATAGCATTACTCTGCTCTTTTATACGAATTGTAAAACCCAGAGCTTAATCGCTTGTGCTAATCAGATCCCATGGTGCTCTTTCAAAGTACAGGGTTGCCAACCCAGAATTCTGGCCTAATTCCAATTTAAATAATTACAATCTGCTTCCTTTGTTTCCCTGTCCGCCCATCAAGTAGAAGTTTGTATTAGAAAAGCACTCTGCCCTGTTCTGTGGTCTTGCTCTTTGCTGTTAAACATCTGCTATGCCTCATCTCTCAGGAGGCTGAATTTAAGCATTAAAAAGTGAGTTCCTGTATTGTTTAGCAATTTGCAAAGTCCTTTGTGGTCCTTCAGAATGAAAGGCACAAATTAAATGTAAGATTGGGCTTTCTAAACTATTCTTTTGCTGGATCTGTTTAAATAGTTCTATAAATACAGTCTTGAGGAAGTCTTTCAATGTGCTTGTATTTTTCATTTGTGTAATGTGAAAAAGATGTATTATAATATAAAGTATGTCAAATAAAATTCAAAAGAATTTGGAGACCCTCAAAACCTATTTAAATGTAAATACATTACATATATTTAATCCAAGAATAAATCTGAATATTTTATTGTCTTAGACATAGGTTCCCCATTGTCTTAGACCTTTGTGCCAGGTCCTAACTGATCATTCAGGGCTAGACCCAGATTGGCCCCATAAAATAAAACTTATATGAAGTTTAAGTGTGCAAGTAAATAAAACTTATATGAAGTTTAAGTGTGCATGTTCCAAAGAACAATCTAGGCCAGCCCCAACCAGCCACAAATGCATTAAGGACCTAACTTCATTTGATGCCTCCATTTTGGACTGCAGTTGTCTAGGTACCCACACTTGGACTTATGTATATGCAAACAGTGATCCAATTTGATGACATAGGAACCTAGCTCTTGCATGATTTCCATTGCATTACATATCTGGAGTGAGAAGGCACTTACATCCCCAAGGGCATGAACCATTAGGATTTGCCAGAGCAAGCCTAACTGAAGCCAACAGCACTGAATTTAGCACAAGATATGGCACCCTTGGTCACTTTCCCTCAGAAACATAGCCAGAGGTGTTGGGACTCACTTTGTACCATAGGCACACACAATAATAAGAGAACACACCTACAGAAAGGGGAGGATCTATGTGTTATAAAATCATCTGAACCTGATGGGATTCAAATACACACCCCTATTCCCCAAGAGAATGTCCTAACCAGTAACAAAAAGGCATTCTCCACCTTTCCTGTTAAAGCTGGTGAAGAATAAAAAAAAAAAAAGTGTTGGGACTAGAACAGCAAGCAAGATGGATCTTGATTTGGTACCCCAGAGAAATGAGTAATCCTCTGGCAGAAAGGAAGCACTACCTATTCCCCCTCCCCCACACCTATTTATGTAACCCTGGGAGCAAGGACAATGTGCCATGGGCATTCAGGATCATGAGTGGATGGAAGTACCTAATGTGAAATTGAGATGACTGCTTAAGTTTAAGGTATAGTGCCCATGTTTTCACCAGTAAGGTGCCTACAAATCATTTTCTGGACAGGCCCAGCACAGTCTAGAGTTGAGGAAAGAAGAACTAGCTTTCTCTCCATCATGGCTAAGACCCAATGAGATTCAGAAACCAAGCATTCTTCTACCAACCTCTCCTGTACACATTCTCAAGAACATCTGATCAACCTTGCACAAACAGAAAAGGAAGTGATGATGCTCCCTTTAATTTCAATGTTTTGGGTTTTTAATTGGAAATTTGGAGTGAGAGAGGGTAGAGGGGAATATTGTTCTATTTTGAATCATTAAAAATTTTTAAAAATTGTGAAATTCCACAGAAGCAAATTTTTTATTTCTGACATTTGGCATGAGATGGACTTGTGCTATTAGTCTTATTTATTTGACAGAATCAGAATAAAATCTAGAAGGGTAGGAACATATAGTAAGATTTTAAAATGCTGAATTATCTTGAGTCATAATAATGGTGTGTGATACCATGTATGTGTTCCCCTGCACTAAGGCAGCATGGTCAAGTGAAAACAGCATTGGAGTGAAAGAGACTTCCATTCTAATTCTGTCTCTGGTTTAATATGTTTAGATTTTATGCTAATCACGTGTGACTCACTTTCCCTGTCTATGCAAAGTACTAAGCGAGTTAGAGATGAAGGACTGAGCTTTATTTTAAACTATAATCTGTTTCTCTAATACTTGAGGATTAGCTACTGCCATGTGTTCTATGTGGGCTTGCAACTTCAGTTAACTCAGAAATTGAAGCTGGAATACAATGTGGCCACTTGCTTGTTAAGCACCATATAGTAGTTTGAACAAAGATTCCCATGTCCAGATCTCTGCACTTCTTGCCTGTTGTTTCAAAATGAATTTTCTGATATTGCTTCAGATCTTTAAAACCCTGAATGCTGAGAATGTACAATTCTGAGAGAAGCCAATGAAAAATTACAAACTGTCTGAAGTTGGTACCTGAAATTTGAGGCAACAAAAAATCAATGGCCATTTTGGAAAACTTATCTCCAAATGGCTTAAAATCTTCTAAGTTAAAAGACTAAATTGCTCACTGTGCAATACCAGCACAGCTAAGCTCAGTGAAAGTCCTAGAGGAGTTACTGACAAGACTTTTTTTCAGAAATACCTCTCAAATTTGTAATTTGGCCTAAATGTTGAGGGATGGCTAATCTGTGTGATTTGGGGATTTTATTAGAGGTGAAAAAGTTTAATTTAATTTTGTTAACTATCTTTTGTTTGTGCATTACATTAAATTAACTGTTGAACTCCTAAACCTTCTGGTTTTGCTATGGGTATGCATCCCTTTTATGTTTAAATCAAAATAAATATCTTCCCACAGACTCTAGTCTACCTCCTTTTGACTTACATTTCTAGATACTACTAACAGCAGGAAACAGTGTTCTGCTTCCAAGGGTGTTATGCTTATTGCTAATCTTACTATGCAGAAAAATGCACAGAGGGAATTTTGTAAGATTTCTTTTGTAAAACACATTTTACTTCCAGAATACTTAATTTAATAAATTCACTTAAATTACCTGGACCATGGTATGATATAATCCTAGCTTTGATAAAAAAGCAAAACTACAGCACATTGGGAAACAATATACATACTCTTATTCATTTCTCCCCACTAATAAATAACTGGATCCATTTATATGGATCTTGGTGTAGTAATTTTGTTGTTCATTATACTACTCTGCCTAATTAGTTGGACCTCATTCCCTGTGAAGGTCTTGGAAAAAATTATCAAAGAATCTGTCAACAACAGAAGGCGCCATTCTGAAAGACAGCCTGTGACAGCTGAAAATTTTGTCTGTGATAAAGGTGCTTGCTGAAGGCTCCATGAAGATTAGACCAAATATTTTTTCTTTGTCATTTGTTTAGATATTAAGCTATATGTTGTTGTTAAGAGCCTAATTAAAGTTTAAGATGTAGTAAGGCCTTGTATGAAGTAAGGCCTAGTAAATTTAGCAAAGCCTTGAAGTAGTAAGGCCCTGTGGTGTAGTCAAAATTAACCTTATCAAAAGAATGCAAGGCTTGTACTGCTATTGGTCAGTCTAAGGACAGTTGAAGTAAAAAGACTTTGAATGGCTGTAAGATATCAGCACAGCTCAGAAGTTATAAATTGGCTGGCACACATGGAAATCATTCAGAAGGAAGATGTAGCTCTGTGAAAGAACTACCGATTTAAGATTAGCTGCTGGCCTGGTTCAGTGGGCCCATGGACCTCGAGGAGCCCAAGGCCTGAATACCAGGGTTCTTCCTGGTACCCATCAGACAGCACTGATCAGGGACACCTGACTCTTCTGAGCTTTGCAGAAGAGAAACTTGTTGTACATCAGGCATCAGAGGGGACTGCCGATAAGTTGCCAATACAGATTATTGTCTGTCTGTTGTTTTGTACATAGTTGTGTTTTTGTTTAGTCAATAAACCTTTCTACCCTCCAATCACAGTCTCAATCAATCCCAAACCCTCCGCTGGCAGATGGAACACAGTCAAAATGGCTTTGTTATGGGTAGGTCATGCCTGACTGACCTCATTTTCTTCTGACCAGGTGCTACATCACCTGGACAAGGGAGAAGAGGTTGACGTCATTGACTTAGACTTCAAAAAAGCCTTTGACTTGGTATCCCACAATGTCCTAATGGCAAAACTGGGAAACTGCAGCCTTGACAACCTTGTGGTCTGATGGCTGAGGAACTGGCTCCATGGTCAGACCCAGAGAATGACAGTGGACGGAACTGAGTCAGCATGGTGTATGCTGACCAGTGGTGTCCCTCAGGGTTCAGTACTTGGACCAGTACTCTTTAATATATTCATTAACAATCTGAATTCAGGTGTCAAAAAACAAACTAACTAAGTTTGCGGATGACACCAAGCTATGGGGAAGCATGATTACACTGGAGGATAGGCTGGGGATTCAGGCTGACCTGGATAAGCTCGCAAGGTAGGCAAATATAAACCTGAAGACCTTCAACATAGTGACGTGTTGGTGCTCCACATGCAAGGTGCTCCACCTTGGGAGAAAAAGCTCACATCATACCTATAGGCTCAGCAGTGTTTCACTCACTAGCACTGTGTCCAAAAGAGACTTCGGGGTCATGGTTCACCACAAGATGAATATGAGCTACCAATGCGATACTGCAGCTGGCAAAACAAATAAAAACCTGGCTTGCATGTACCGATGCATTTCAAACAAGACCCAAGATGTTGTTCTCCCACTTTATTTGGCCTTGGTGAGGCTGCAGCTGGAGTACTGCATCTAATTCTGGGTTCCACACTTTAAAAAGGACATGGACAAGCTTGAGAGAGTCCAGAGAAGAGCCATGTGCATGATAAGAGGTCAAGAGAGCAGGTCTTATGAGGAGAGGCATGGGACTCTTCAGCTTAGAAAAGCATAGGCTCAAGGGGGACTTGGTGGCAGTCTACATCAGAGGCGTACATCAGGATCTGGTGGAACATCTGTTCACCAGGACTCCCCTAGGGAAAACAAGGTCCAATGGTCATACATTACTAGAAAACCATTTAGATTGGACATAAGGAAGAATATCTCTACAGTCCGAATCTTTAGAGTCTGGAGTAGACTCCCCTCAGAAGCGTTGCAAGCACCTACTCAGGACACATTCAAATTGCATTTGGATGATTATTTTGCTGGGGTCACCTGATCCTAGCTGATTTTCTGCCCTTTGGGCAGGGGTC
Source organism: Caiman crocodilus (assembly GCA_030014935.1). Taxonomy (NCBI): domain Eukaryota; kingdom Metazoa; phylum Chordata; order Crocodylia; family Alligatoridae; genus Caiman; species Caiman crocodilus. Next base: position 123,030,671 of record JAGPOW010003316.1, read on the forward strand.
TGGACCAGATGATCTCATTCCATGAGGTCCCTTCCAGCCCTGATGTCTATGAAACAATTTTAATTCCTAGAAAGGTCCTAGTATGAATAATCAATCAATATATAAGCACAGAAAATAAAAAGGGATAAGCAATAGCCAAGATGGATTTGTCAAGAATAAGCCATGTCAAAACAACTTAATTTCCTTTCATGACAGGGTTACATGCTTTGTGGCTAATAGGTATGTAGTGAATATGATATATATTGGCTGCAGTTAGGCTTTTGACACTGTCTTACATAATGTTCTCATAAGCAAGCTGTGTCAGGAACAGGGTCCTAGCCCCTGCCATGCTCCCTCAGGACCAGCCATGCCATCTGGGAACTCACCCGTCCAGGCTCAGATGAGTAGTGCATCCATGGTGCTTGGGGGGGGTGAAGGTCTGGGGGGAGAAACAGTTGCTGGCAGTCCCAGGAGCACAAGAACACATGCTGGTGGAAACCTTCCCTGATTGGGCTCCAGTAGGAATTGGGCAGTTTGAAAGGAAGATGCCGAGGAGAGCATTTGGAGTCTTCAGTGCAGGAAATATTACAAACAACTTCATGGGGAAGAAAACCCTGAAACTGCGCTACACACCAGACCCTCATGAGCTACTGGGACCAAGATGAGCCATGAGCCAGGATTGACCCACTCTCCCTGAAAGATAAGTAAATGGGCCCAAGGGGAGGAACAGTGACAGTCATCCCAGCAGAAGCTCGAGCTTCACCCAGGGGGAAGTACACCTATTAGGGATGGCTAGTGTAAACCAGCCAAGAAGGAGTGAGAGAGAAAGCAAGCCAATCTTCCAGGAGGATTGGGGACCCAGGAGAAAACTGAGGCAACCAGAATAAAGGAAGGGTTAGACACATTCTGACAGCAAGCAGAAAACCAAGCAGAGACCTGAAGGTAGTGACAGAGCACACGGTAGAGAAAGAAGAAGAAATCCAAGTGATTCTCCCATAATTTTGATTTAAAAAGGGAAGAGAGGGAATCAAGGACCAAGACTAAGAAGCCTTTTCTTTGATTTAATTCCTCTGAAATGGAGAAGGATACCAGGAGGGCCAAAGGGAAAGTCCCACACCCCTGAAAATTTAATTTAGAGTTAAGAGGGAAGCTATACCCATGTTCCCAGAAAGCAGAAATTAAAGAGGCCAAGGTCAGGAGACCTTGGACCCACCAGGTGAGAAATGTAAAGGAGTTCTTGGAGGCAATCCTTATTTGATTTAAGGAGAGTATTCATATAGCAGCCAGGCTAGTGAAGAAGGAGATCAAGACACTGTGAACTCAAGACTGGAGAGAGAGAGGCCATGATAGTCTCCATTCAACATCTTTAGGGAATAGTGACCATCAACCTGAAAGGAGAGGGACAGGGTGTAGGGAAGGTGGAGGCCTGCAGAAGATCTGCCTCCAGGTCAGACTGACCAGCAAGTCAAGAACATTCATCCTTTTGATCATTTACTTCCCATCAAGATCTTTTAAGGTCCCTTCTGCCCTATATTTCTCTTACATTAAACCAGAGATACTATGTAGTTCCTGTTTGACAACTTTTGAGTCACATATGTTAAAAAAATATAATGTATATTTGTTAATCTATCTGCTATAGCAGAAAACATCATGGTAGCAGAAAAGATCATGGGCTTCTGGTATTTTTTTCCTCTATGTTTGATGAATTAGAGAAGGATTTAGAATAAACTGGTACAGATGAACAGAAGGCAGATACTTCACTCATCAGCTAAAAAGCTTTGCAAGCAAGAGTTCTTAAATTTGCAAGCAAGAGTTCAGGAGATAGATAGCTGACTCAGCCCCAGCCCCAACCTCACTCTCTCCCTCAATATGCTCTCCCCATGCTCTTTCCCTCCCCCACCCCTTTCCCCCAATAGACTTACCAGCCTGACACTGGTCTCCATGCTACCAGGTTGCATGTTGGCAATCAAATTGGTGTCAGCCAATATGGCTCATCAAAAATTGGCCATCAGTATCAACCCCCAAAAAATCTGTATTGGTGAACCCCTACTTATATAGTAACTTCTTATGTATTTGAAAACTGCTGTCATGTTTTCCCTCAGTTTTTTCTAGGTGAAGCAAACTCAAGAGCCTCAGTGGGTGTTTACCCATGCATTGAATCCAGGAGCAGTTTACTCACCAGTAAACTACTCACAAGGAAAAGCTCCCAGGCAGGCATCTACACATGTAGGAAAGGGAGTGAAGATTTGCTGTTAATGGCAGCTAACTGCTCTTGCTTTCTGGTGCCCTTCAATGGTTCCCTGCTGTCACCTGAGGAAGCTCTAGGCACCCCCAGGTGCTATCACAGGGGCTGGCAGGGAGCAGCAGGCAGTTCCTGGGGGCAGAGAGCAACCCCTTGGTGGGGCTGGCTGACCAGGAGCATATTTACTCCTAGTCAGGTACCCACATAAGTGGTACTGTGCAATTAGTAATCACAAGTAAATTTGCTACTTGCATTTGCAGGTAGGAAATTTACTCGCTATTAGTGAGGTTTACTGCACAGTAAGCATATGCACATGTATATGCACATGCTTACTGTGCAGTAAACTATGGTACTTTGCGATAAAGTGCCTTGTGTAGACACACCCACTGTTTCCTTATAGGTTGTGTTTTCTAGGCCTCTGATCATTGTGTTGCTCTGCCCTTCCTTGAAATACAGTGCTCAGATGGGACACAGTACTTCTGTTGAAACCTTATCAGTGCTGAGTACAATTGAAGGATTACTTTATACATTTTATATATGACATTATTTTTTATATATCCTACATAACTGTAGCACTATGATATTCTTGACTCATGTTTAGTTTATAATCCACTATAGGCTGTAGGGATAGGAAAGGAAGGAAAGGTGAGGGTGTGGCGCTCTACATCAAGGAGGAATACACATCTTCATCAAGTAGCACAAGGTCAGAGAAGGGGCACACTGAAGTGTTCTGGGTTAGAATACAAGGAAGTTGAGGGAAAAGGGACTGAATGGTGGGGGTCTACTACAAACCACCCAACCAAAAGAAAGAGCTAGACCAGGAATTCTTAAGTCAGCTCACAGAGGTAGTTAGGTAAAAGAACATGGTCATCATGGGTGACCTGAACTTTCCAGACATCTGCTGGGAAGAGCAGTCAGTCAGATCTACCCGGTCATGTAGATTCCTAGTCGAAATATAGGACCTCCATCTAACCCAGTAGATGCATAGCCCCACCAGGGGAGACGCCTTGCTGCACCTGGTCCTGGCCATGGGAGATGACCTGGTGAGGGGTCTGTGGGTGCTTGAGCACCTGGGTGACAGCAATCGTTGCATGCTGGAATTCACCATCCAGTGCAAGGTGGCAAAGGCCTGCAGCAAGGCAGCAGCCCTGGACTTCAGGAGGGCGGACTTCAATGAGGTAAGGAAAATAGCTGGGGAGACACTGAAGTCCCAAAGGGGAGGGGAGTCGGGTGTCCAAGAAGAGTGATCGTTCTTCAAGGAAATGATCCTCTAAACCCAAAGGGAGGTAATCCCAACATGGCTTAAAGGGGCAAGAGGGCACAAAATCCCCCATGGCTCACCAAAAGCATATGGGAACATCTCCTGCCTAAAAGGGAGGTGTATACCCAATGGAAGGGAGGGACCATCACCAGGGAAGACTATACCTTGATTTCTTGAGGCTGTAGGGGGCCAGTTGGGGCAGCCCTTGCCTACTGAGCTCTCTTTCAGCACATGTCTATACTGCATGGTGCAGTATACGTCATCCTTAAATACATAGGGGATAAAAAGAAGGTACCGGGTAACATGGGGCCTCTGCAAGACATGCTAGGAAATCTGGTCATCAAACCAGACGACAAAGCTAACCTATTTAACAATTTCTTTGCCTCCATTTTCCTGATCAGTGACTGGGTCACCCCTCATGAGGACCCCTGTAGACCCAGGGGAGGTGCACCCAAGCCTAGGGTCAGTGAGGATCTAGTCAGGGAACTTCTGGAGGGACTGGACATATTTAAAATCAGCTGGTTTATTTAAAATTTAAAATCCTGACCATCTCCACCCCAGAGTGCTGAGGGAATTAGCAGAGGTCATTGCAGGATCCCTGGCACGGCTTTATAAGCATTTATGGTCCACTGGTGTGGTGCCAGAAGACTGGAAAAAGGCCAATGTGGTTCCCATTTTCAAAAAAGGGAGGAAGGAGAACCCAGGAAACTATAGGCACTGGTAACTATAGTCTTACCTCAATCCTGGGTAAGCTTTTTGAGAAAGTTATCCTGGCACATGTCTGTGAGGTGCCAGCAGGGGAGGTTATGCTTAGGGGCCACCAACATGGGTTCATTAGAGGAAGATCCTGTCAGAACAACCTGGTGGCCTTCTGTAACAGGTTGCCCTCCTCAGTGCCATCTTTCTGGTCATCTGCGCCTAACGCGGGGCACCCTTGGAGTCTGATTTGGAGCTCTTGTGTCCCGCTCTCTACTTGCCTACCACATCTTGATAGAAATTATTGTTGATGTTCTTATGAGTGGGAGACTGCCTGTTGTATTTTATATGTTGGGGTCTTTCGCCTACATGGGCTTGACCCCTGTATTTCTCTAGCTAGGCCTTCTCATCCAAAACCTGCCAAACCGGGTTTGACTCTGAGGCTCTAGCCTTTTACTCTGTTGGGCCTTGTTACAGCTTGACCCCTTGGTCCTCAGGCTGTCCACAGCCCTGTCTTGCACTGTACCCTCTCTGGTGCTCGTCAATCACTACTCCCACCCTGGGACTTCTCACTGCCCCCCTCTCTGGGCTGGGGTCTCCACACTGCTGTGGCTCCCCTATGATACCTCCTCCATCCCCTTATAGCCTCTCCCAAGCCACCAGTTGAAACAGCAAACAAAACACAAGCCCCTGTGCTATAACATAAATTCAAGCTGCCCAGCTAAAACATCATTCAGCCACCCCAAGGGTGCTCCATCTCTCACCAGTATCAGAAGTTGCTCGTGCAGTCAGGCCTCTCCCCTTTGTTTGCTCCAGCAGAGCTCCTTCCCCCTTAGCTGCCAGCAGAAGACTGCCAGCCTGGCCTCAACCCTGGGGTTTAAATGTGAGCCAGACCCTGCCCCTTCTGGTCAGCTGACCACTGGCAGGTGTGGGTCACTAGCTCACTCTGGTTGCCCTAGCAATCTGCACCTGGGTAATTATCTCTTCTCTGTGAGTAGCAGGCACCTTAATGCCCTGCTACACCTTCTATGACCAGGTCGCAAAATCCTTAGACGCAGGGGTAGCAGTGGACGTAGTCTTTTTGGACTTTAGGAAGACCTTCAACACTGTCTCTCACCCCAGTCTCACTAAAAAACTAGGGGACTGTGGCGTCGACACCTACACATTCAAATGGATCACTAACTGGCTGGAGGGCCAAAAGACATAGAATATTTCAGACTTCTTTTCATCATCCATTATTTGCTCTCCTTTTCTGCTAACCAATAGCCCTCCTTTTGTTTCTTTTATAATATGTTTATAAAATATTTTCTTGTTACTTTTTCTATTTCTTGCTAACTGAAACCCTTTTTACACCTTAGCCACTCTGATGAAAATAGTTTCCCACAATACTTAGGTTTTTTAATGATGTTTATGCACAATTTTAATTATGAGTTTTCATTGTGCTCTCTTTCTTACCTTGTTTTCTGTACTGATGTTGTAAGGAATTTGTGTACCTATAACATGGAAGAACCCTCGTTAGAGGTAAATTATATACGCTGTAGCCTACAATAGTAACCTGAAACTAAAGATTGTGCCTGGAAAATTCCAAGGAAACTAAGGATGTTTTCCAGGATAAGACTTCATCCTGTAAATAATTATTTTTTTCCATTATTGAACTGCTTACAGTCAGCCACTCAAAGGAATGAGAGAAATATTCCGGTGCACTCACATATCTACAGATATTTGCTATGGACGACTGTGAAAAGGCTTTTTGGGTTTTTTTAATTTACTCACAGAGGAGTTGTCCACTTTCATGGCAGCTATTTCCTCCCCTGTGCAAGTAATGTAACCCCCTCAACTGCATACTCTCTGCTCAGTCTTTCCTCAGAACTGATGCATCCTGGAGGTTGGAACATTTCAAATGTCAGAGCTAAAAGCCAGAAAACTGAAAAGAGTACATTAAACTGGAACTGACAAATAAGGGAACAACAAGTATTCTGCTGTCTCAGCTATCACAGGGCATTACATACATGAATCACTTAATATGTTAAAGTTATATGTCACTTTAATAACGTTAAAGGCAAAAAGAGATTTTTTTTCAGCAAGGGTGATTTTTAACTGTCCATGAACAAAATTAAAGTACACTACTGTTACCAGTTGCATTTCTAGCAAAAAAGGCACAGGATCTTCATTGACGTGTGCGCAGGGGTTCATAGATTTTGAGATCAGAAGAAGCTACTGTGATTGGCCAATCTGACTTTCTGCATGATGCAAGCTATGGATGATGTCTGTCTCAAGGCCAATAACAGTATTTCGATAGCATGTCTGTTAGAAAACAATTGAATCTTCATTTAAAAATGTCAGCTGATGAAGTATCTACAGCAATGTTCAGTATATTGTTGCAATGGATAATTACCCTTTCTGTTAAAAAAAAGTCTTTACTTCTAATCTGAAGGTAAATAGCTTTAAGATAGAACCAATGGGTTGCATTATATATTTGTCTGCTAGACAGGTCAGTACTCTTCTGTTTCCCATTTAGGCTTTTTTGTACTGTGGTCAAGTCCCCATTTAAGCTTCTCTTCAATGAGACATCCTAACTCCTTGAGTCATTCTAATCCATTAGTCATTCTTGTGGCTCATCTCTGAACTCCATCCAGTTTATCAACACTAACAATGTGGGCATGACATATTATTTTAACAACAGTTGCACCAGGCCCAAATACGTTCTGAGGATGTTCTGACCTTAACTAAGAATTAGGAATGTAGGCACTTTAGATACCTCCCCGTTCCTGCTCCAGATTCCCAGGGTTATGAAGCCAAGGTTTGCTCCAGCCTTCCTAGCCAGTGCTTCAGTAGACACTCTTGATCTAATAATTATTTACCATGACTGTCTGTGGAGTTCTTACATAACCTTTCTCCATAAGCCCATGTTGTCTGACAGTGTTAATGTTAGAGAGATTCAGTTAGCCATGTTAGTCAGAAGTCAAGCAGAAGGTAGGGCAAATTTGTACCTTATAGCCCAATTAAATTAGAAAGAGATATATAGCACAAGCTTCCAGGAGGTAGAGCATCTGGTGAAGTGAGCTCCAACTCATTAAAGCTTGTGCTATATATATAATCACATCCTCTCTTAATTCTTTACTAATCAAGTCTATATAATCCATTTTTTGTCTGGGATCAGTGTCCAGCTGATAAATCTATAGGTATCTAAGTCATCCTATTTATCCTCTCTAAATGTTGGCACAATGTTAACTTTTTTCCAGTCCTTTGTAACTTCCTCAATATTTCACTATTTATTGGCCATCAGCATCAATTAGACAGCCCACATTTTAAAAATACATGCAAATTTTATGTACTTGCTGATATTAAAATGTCTAACTTCAGTAATTGCTGTTTAATCATCTGTAACTAGTCCTGCAATGGAAAAGCATTTAATTATATAATAAAATAAATCATCTTTGTTCCTGAATACAGAACATAAATGTTTATTGAACATTTTTGCCTTTTCTTTATTATTAATGACAATTCTACCATGTCCATCGATACCATTGTTAGGACTGATTTTTCCCCTCATCATTTTTTTCCTATATCCTTTAGCTTCCCTTCTCAATTTTCTACATGTCCCAGCTTTTAATTGTTGTTATGACACTGTATATCAACTTTCACATTTTTCCCACTTGTTATATTTTATACCTGCTGTCACTTCTCCAATAAGCCAGATATTTTTTTAGCCAGTTTATCTTCTTTATCAACTGTAGGACTGTGGCGTTTTCAGCACTGAATAAAATATTCATAAGCAGCTCCCAATTATTCACATTTCTCTGTTAAGTTGTATCTCCCAGATGATTTAACTCATCCATATTTTTCCATGATTAAAATGAAACACAACTATATATATCTATATATTAGTAGTGTTTCATTTTAATCATGGAAAAATATGGATTTGGGGTTACTTTTTTAACTGAAAATTGGGGATTTTTTAAAATTAGATCCCTGGTTATCATTACTCTACACAGAAGGTAAGTGCAGTGAAATGAAGTGTCATAATTAACGAACAATACATAGGGCATGCTATAAACAAAGGGCTGCCAACTTGTGGTATGAGTGCCACACATGGTATGGGCAGCTTCTGGGTATGGCAGATTGGCACAGCAGGGAGGGGGCAGGCAGCATAGCAGCAGATCAGGTAGACAGCACAGGGCAGGGGAAGGGAATTGGAGTGGCATTTGGGGAGTACACAGGTCTTAATTTGTGGCATGTCTGCCAAAAAGCTTGCACCCCTCCCTCATGTTGCAAACAGGGATCCTGGTTTTCTCTGATTAAAAAAAATCCCCAATTTTCAGATTTAAAAAAGTAACCCAAAAGCCACATTTTTCTGTGATTAAAATGAAATACCACTATATATGTATCTATATATTAGTGACATTTCATTTTAATCATGGAAAAATATGAATTTTGGGTTACTTTTTTTAATCCAAAAATTGGGTTGTCTTTTTTTTTTAATCAGAGAAAACCAGGATCCTTGGTTATAAATAGACAAATACTTAAGTGAACACATTCCTAAAGTTGAGAAATAAAACAAATGGAAATCATGATGTTCAACAGTTACATTTCTATGGCAACATTAACTCAGTCATGTCACACCTATATGAATTAATTTTCTATTCCTCTTAAATAAAGTATCTGGATACATTACCATTTGTGTTGTTCAATTAAATATGCCATTTTGGAAGGTATTATTGAATGCATCATCCTTGTAAAAAAACTGAAGGGATTTTTTTTATGGCATAGCTTTGGTAAGGTAAAGTTATAAGAAAAATAACCAACAATCTCATGCACTGAAGTGTCAATACATGTATTGTAGTAGCTATAAGATGATACAACATTAAAAAGTAGTAAATTTGTGCAAGCTCAGACACATATGACTACAGTCTATTCTTAGTTTCATCAGTACAAATCTAGAATAAACCCATTTATTTAAATTACTTTATTCCTGGTATCTATGACTGAAACCAAACTGACCAAAGTTTTAAAATTTGTATAAAATTAAACATACTGAACTGTTTTTCTTAAAATGTGACTGGATTTTCTTCTCTTATTGAGGAAATCAGTGTTATATGTTCAAAGTGTATTGCTTCAGAAGTATTTGAGGTACTTAACAGACACTTTTCTTTTCATAGACCTAAAATATTTTGTTTCTGAGGGAAAAAAAAGATCTTTATGAATTTTGGTGGCACTTTACTTTATTGTCCATATTTCTAAAAATTGAATGTGGGTTGTACAAGTCAAATGCAGTTTCTGTTTCTTTTTACTTCTGTGTGTGTCTGCTACAAATAAATTGTACATTTACTCACCTTTGAAATGACTTTGCTGTATTAGGAATGCTGTTTATCCACTGAGTTAGTGCTCATTGGATTGGACACCAAGTACACCTGCCTACTTTCAAATGGACTCTGTAGACTATTGTGACAATTGCATTCAGTGCAGGACTTCAGTGTAAACCATGTGACAGAGAGGCATGAAAGAAAAAGTCAGTACTGCAATCTCTCATTGTTGATAAACGCACTTGAGAATGAGGGGGACTGTGTGATATTTTAAAAGCCTTTGTTCTTCTTTTCCTCAGTCTAAAGGGATGAGTATTATTCTTGCAGACAACCCAGAACTTTGTAATAATTATATGTTCCAGATTTTCTTGTGTAAGTTAATGTGAAAAAAATAGAAGCCATGTGTTTTCAGGACAGGTAGCCACTTAGGGAAGCAAATTGAAGGGGGAGGCAAAAAGCCTGGGCACACACTTTGCACATATTCATTGGGGGCCACCATGAGAGTCTGAGTATGTGCAAAAGTGAACAGGATGGCTCTGGTGCTGCTAAGCCACCACTCCAGGGCTCCTTCTGGTGCCTACCCTCACCAAGTCCCAGGTACATTATAGGGGATGGAGGCAAAATTTTGTTTGCCTAAGCAGGCAAAAATTCTTTCAGTAATTTAATATGAATGGAATGAGCTTTCTGGGATTTTTAAATTTTGCCTTGAAAGTGAGATTCTCCTTCATAAAAAACTCAGCCTTCAAATTGCCCACAGTTACAGATAAAACACTCTGAAACCTGCAGAAGAAACCTTTTGTTTCCATTATTTTTTCATTTGATCCTACCAGCTAATTTTGTTTATCTGCAATGTCTTTCACTTGCATGCAGAATTCTTGGACTTACAAACAGAAAATACTGTGAACTGAAGCTGAGTCTTACTGCTCTGCCCATATCACTTTCCTCTCTGTCATTTTCATCTTCCCATTTCAAGATCAAAAATAAATTCCTGCTCTCCAACTTTAGATGTCCCACCAAGTTCTGCACCCACTGACATTTTTGCTTTCATTTTTTACTCCTCTCTTGGTTCCCTGTAACCCTGCCAACTCTCTCTTAGTATCCTACTTGCTTCAATTTCTTCATGTTTCTTCTATGCAACTCTATGGCTAGGGACAGACATTGTGCATAAACTAGTTTAAGTTGTCAGAAATTGGTTTACACCTGTAACAGAACATACGTTCAGTGCACATAAACCAGTTTGAAAATGGCTGAAACCGGTTTGAGATAAACCTAGCTGAAATAGTATTGCTGTCCTGTGGGGCAGGCCAATGCTCAGGATCTCAATATTGCACTGTTATACAGAAGGGCGTGGTGTACAATTGCACATATATAAACACACAAACCAATTAGGTGCATACACACACATCCTACCAACTCAGGCACATACACTTTCAAACCAGCCTAGGCACATGCATACCTATTACCAATTCAAGCACATACACTCACTAGGTGCATACACCCCTACTAGGCATACACACTCACACTAGCAGCACAGATACACACACGTTCAAATAATTAGGCTAGGTTCTGTCGGGGATCACTGATGTTGTTGAAGCCCGAGGTTGATTACCGGGGCCCAGGTGGTCAAACCAACCCAGGTTCGTCCGGCCGGGGGTGGAGAGGAGCGTTGATGAAAGATGAGGAGTTAAATTAATGGTGAAACAAAACGAAGGTTTACTTACAACAAGGTGAGGCTGAGGCAGGTGAAACAGTAGCTACAGATGAAGGTGAGTAATACAGGAAAACTATATACAAATAACTTGAAGGGATTCACCTGAAGTAAGCACAGGGTATTTACAACCACTGCACCGTCGACACTAGCAATGCAGTGCACTAATTTCTGATAAACAACATGCACTCGATACGCAATCGAATAAGCACAATGCAACCATGACTCTAGTTCACGGAAGTGCTGTCGGGCCTAGGGGTCGGACCGGACACAGCAGAGGGTGATCAGTCCTCTAGCTTTACTGGAGTCCGGGGACACTGTGCTGAGGCGCACTGCCCCTTTTATAAATTCCCTGACCAATCACAGAGGGTCCTAGAGGGATGGTTCTAGAAACCAAGCACGCTGGGCCAGCCAGTCATGCTCCTTAGGTGTCCTCTAGTTGGTACAGCCTTCTCTGATCATGTGCTGGCTAAACCGGTGATCATGCTTTGTCCACGTGTAGAGTGAGATGGCAGTCACTCTGCCACTGCATTGCTGCCTAGCCAGGTGGTCATGTCCCTCAACCTACTAATTTTAAAATACAATCACAAAATCAATAACAGTAATCTGGTTGGGGTCACTCCTTTTTACACCGACAGGTTCATACACACCTATCACCAGTTTAAGCCCATACACACTACATACACCAAATTTAGACAGAATCAGTTACCAGTTACCAACACCTGCACATCCAGTATACATACATGGATTACTAATTCACATACCACACACACACATACACACAATGATATCTATACTTGTGTGTGTATATATGTGTGTGTGTGTGTATTTGTTAATTTACACACACACCACCCACCTACACAGACACACAGGTGAGTTCCCAAGTTGGGTGTTGTGATGTGTATGTATGTATGTATGTATGTATGCATGTATGTATGTATGTGCTTGGTGTACTTGGGATACCTGGGGAAAGGTTAAGGCAAGAAAGTAAAAGTGTAGGGGGTTAAAGTTACCAGGACCGGGATTACAACCAGTAGACTAAAGAGGCCTGGGCTGAAGAACTGAGGCTGGGTGGTAACTTTAGGTTAATCGATCTTAATTGATTAAAAGACAATGCCCAAATTCTGCAGAACAGGGGAGTGATGCTGGCACAGAGCCTGGGACTGGAGCCAGAGCTATGGGGGAGCTGAAAAGGTAGATGGGGACAGGGAAAATGGGACTAAGGGAAAGTGTGGGTGTTAAAGAAGGTCTCTAGGTGTGGGGAGCCAAAGGATGGATCCAGGGCAGATAGAGAAGTTGCAGGGAGCAGCAGTAGGTGCTGGAAGCTGGAGAAAGGCTCCAGCTGCTGGAGAAAATTGCAGGACAGCTAAGAGGAGCTTGGAACCTGCAGGAGGGGGTGGGGATTACAGAAGGTGTGGGGGAAGCCTGAAAACAGAGAGACAGACAGCAGAAAGTCACAGGAAAAGCAGCAGGAGGCAGGGCAGCAGGAAAGCAGAGAAAGGCAGCAGAAAGTTACAGGGAAAAGGCAGTAAGACAAGGGAGGCTGAGAGGTGACAGAAAAGAGGAGATGGAATTGGGAGGAGATCAAGAAATTAGATGAGAGGGTGGGGACTGGAGCTGAAAGAGAGAGAGAGAGAGAATGAAGCTGGAATTTAAGATAGGGAAGGGACTAGGAATCAGTAAAACATGACCCAACTCGGGGTTGCAAATGACAGTAGTTTTATTGAACACGGGAGATGGTGACACAATGTCAAATTGTTTCCCTTGCACCCACACACACACCCACACCCACAATGGCAGCAGGGGTTAGAGAGGCTTGGTGCAGGGGCTGAAGTCCATTGAAGTCCAGGAGGGGGGGGGGGAGAGAGAGAGAGAGAGAGAGTCCAAATTGTAGGAGGAGGTGTGCAGCTAATATCTACCTATCCAGGCTGGAAAGGGGTCCTTGTCCAGTAGATGTTGTCCAGAAGGGGGGTCACTGGGAGGGCCTCTGAGTAGATAGGTGGTGTGGCATGGTGCTAGTCCAGATGGAGAGGGCATCCCACTGGCTCTGTCTTCATTGCCCCTTTTTATAGGGGCAAACCTTGTGTGACCCTAGTGACAGGAGGCAAGCCCAGGCAAGAGTCAGCCCCTGGCATACTGAGCATGTGTGCTCCATGCAGGGATGTATAATGGTGAGAGTTGCTGGTTCTGCAGGGTCTTTTGTCTTTCAATGCTGGTCTTATCTCTGGGTGAGGTCCGTGGTTTCTGAGTGAATCAACGCAAGGTGATGGCCCAGTTATTAAAGGCCATTCAGTAGAGGTCTGCTATCATTGTATTTCAATCATTCCCAATCATTCTCATTCATTGGGGGACCAATTTACATAGGAGGGGTACAATGAATCATACTGTTGCAACATGGGATGCCCAGGCAGAGGACACAAGATGGAGGCTTGACATGACTTTGGGTTACTTACAAGCACAGGCCTAAATCATACAATATCCATATGAAACAGTAAAAATCAATACAAAAAATTATAATAATACAATATATAACAGTAAGAATCAATACAAACCAAATAATAATAAATATAAAACAGTAGATATCCAAAACCAAAAACTTGCTACCAAAATAAAAATGTCTAAAGCTTATTCTAAGTCTGAGCTCACTTATACTTATTTATAGGGAATAGAGAGGGAGAGAAAAAGTGAGAAATTGTTGGGGAAGTGGAGGGAATGCATTTTAAAATAAATTTTAAAAAAAGAAAAACTGGGGGTTTTGCTACAGTATCAGACTTAACTGATTTGGGTCAATCTGGTTTATGCAATGTCTGTCCCAGACCACTTCCTGGTTTAAGTTAAACCAGAGTCTCCCAGCACTAGTGTCATTGGGAAGGCTTTGGCTTGCATGACCACAATCCGTTCTTTGGAGAGAGAGGCAGTGAGCTGCTGGGAAGGGATGGCCTCCACCTCTCTCCGTTGGGGAGGAGGCTCTTCTCAGCCAGACTGGCTGACCTGCTCCACTGGGTTTTAAACTAAGCCCACTGGGAAATGGGGGGACTACTGCCACTGCTGGCCCACTGAGTGGCCCTTGCAAGGCCAGCAGGCCAAGGCACTTAAGGGAGCCCATCCCAGTCCCAGCCCTGGAACAAAATGTAGGCAGGACAAAGGCCCCCAAGGGGACACTTGCATGTCTATACACAGATGCCAGAAGCCTCGGGAATAAACAGGAGGAACTTGTTCTCCTGTTAAATGCAAATAACTATGATGTCATTGGGGTAACGGAGACCATCCATGACTGGACCATGGGTATAGATGGCTATACCCTGTACAGGAGGGATCAAGTGGACAAAAGGGGCAAAGGACCTGGCTTATCAATGCTCTCTATGTCAAGGAAAGATACGCGTCCCTGCAAGGTGACATTGGCATCCATGGTGGATGACATGAGACTCTCTGGGTTAAAATCCATGGGAAAAAAGGCACAGAAGATACTATGGTGGGAGTCTACTACAGACCCCCTACCCAGAGTCAAGACCTTGACCAGGAGTTCACCAGGGAAGTGGCTGAGGCCACACACTCCCAGGGTATGGTTGTCATGGGAGACTTTACCCAGACATCTCATGGGAGGAGCGCTCAGCCAAATCCAAGCGGTCGCAAAGCTTTCTCTTGTGTGTGGAGCACCTTTATCTGATGCAGGAAGTCTATGGGCCAACAAGAGGTAAAGCACTGCTAGACCTCATACTGACAACTGGGGATGACATAATCATTCTAAGGGACTTAACAATCGCAGGGAAGCTGGGTGACAGTGACCATGAGCTGATCACCTTCACCATCTGCCATAAAGCTGGCAAATCAGTCAGTAATACAGAAGTCCTTGACTTCAGGAAGGACTTTGACAAGCTAAGGAGGCTTGTCAATCAGGCCCTAAAAGGCCCCAAGTCAATGGAGAGGGGAGTTCAGGATGAGTGGTTGCTCCTCAAGGGAGCAATCCTGGATGCACAAGCAAAGTACATCCTGTCTCATAGGAAAGGCAGCAAAAGGGCACAGCAGCCTCCTTGGCTCACCAGGGAACTGGTGGATCTCCTGTGTCTTAAAAGGAATACCTACCAAGGATGGAGAACTGGAATTGCCACCAAGGAGGAATACTCTGCTCTGGTCTGGACCTGCAGAGAGCAAATCAGGCAAGTCAGGGTTGTGATGGAACTCCAGCTAGCTACAAATATCAAGGAAAATAAAAAGTCCCTTTTTAGATACATGTGGAGCCAGAGGAAAAGCAAGGGCAACTTTTGAGCCCTGCTAAACCAGATGGGGCAACTGACAACCAATGCCCAAGAAAAGGCAAACTTGTTAAATGGGTACTTTGAGCCAGTTTTTCACCAGTCTCATGGGATGGCCTTGCCCACTATGGGTTAGAGAGGCCCAGGTGAGGGAGATTCCTTGCCCTCCATTCAAGCTGACTTTGTGAAGGAACACCTTGACAGGCTCGATACCTTCAAGTCAGCTGGCCCTGATGGCTTACGTTTAAGGGTACTCAGGGAGCTGGCAAGCATCATAGCTCAGCCCCTGGCACAGATCTTTGAGAGCTCTTAGTGCTCTGGTGAAATGCCCAATGATTGGAAGAGGGCCAATGTCATGCCTATCTTCAAAAAAAGGGAGGAAAGTAGATCCAGCAAACTATAGACCCATCAGCATGACCTCTATCCTGGGGAAAGTCTTGGAAAAGATTCTTAAAGAGGCCATCTTTAACAGACTAGCTGAAGGCAATATCCCGAGGGATACCCAGCATGGGTTTGTTGTGGTTAGGTCTTGCTTGACCAATCTCATTTGCTTTTAATACCAAGTGACTTATCACCTGGACCCAGAGTGTGGTGGTTGACGGGAGCCAATCATCTTGGTGTGGACTGGCCAAGTTTGCCAACAACACCAAACTCTGAGGTGAAGCATCCACACCTGTGGACAGGAGGGTAATTCAGGCCGATCTTGACAGGCTCGTGAAATGGGCAGACAAGAACCTGATGGTGTTCAACACCGAAAAATGCAAGGTTCTCCACCTTGGGAGGAAAAGCCTGCACCATGCTTATAGGCTGGTTAGCACTATAGATGTGAGGGACTTGGGGGTCATGGTTGACCACAAGATGAACATGAACCTTCAGTGTGATGCTACAGCTAGTAAAAGGAGCAAAATGAGGGCTTGCATCCATAGATGCTTCTTAAGCAAATCCCAGGACATCATTTTCCTGTTGTACTCAGCCTTGGTGAGACCACAGCTAGAGTTTTGAACTCCACAATTCAAAAAGGATGTGGAGAAGCTTGAGAGGGTGAAGAGGAGAGCCATGCACATGATCAAAGGTCAGGAAAACAGACCTTATGATGATAGGCTGAGAGCATTGGGGCTCTTCAGTCTGAAAAATGCAGGCTCAGGGGTGATCTGGTGGCCACCTATAAGCTTATCAGGGGTGCTCTTCAGGAATTGGGGGAACAACTGTTCACAAAAGTGCCCCAAGGGATGACAAGATTGAACAGTCACAAACTCTGCTGCGATTGATTCAGGCTGGACATAGAAAGAACTTCTTCACAGTCTGAGTCCCCAAGGTTTGGAATAAACTGCCACCAGGGGTGGCTCAAGCACCCACTTTGAACACCTTTAAGACTGTCCCTGGGATGCCGGTTTGGAAGAGGGGGATGCCAGGGCTATAGGGGAACCCCAGGCCAAAATAGAAGAAGAAAGCCCCAACTTACCATTCACAGGGGCCAGAAGGAGCAGAGGAGCGTGCGCTGGAAAACCACCCACATGGTTCATTAGCTGCACTCATATTCAGCTGGGGGCGGGTGATGTCAGCAAGGGGCACCACCCAGCAGAAATAAAAGGAAACCCCGAGGGCACAGGAGGTGGGCAGGCTACCAGAAAGCCTGCAGGAAGATCCAAGGTGAGCAGCGCACACCCACGGCGGCTGACAGCCCAGGACGGCGAAGGCAGCTGCAGCAGCATCAGCAAAGCTGGCAGAAGAGCCAGCAGCAAAGCTGGGGGAAGAGCCAGCAAAGGACCTGGCAGAGAAGCCAGTAGTGAAGCCAGCAGAGGAGCCAGCAAAGGACCAGGCAGATGAGTCAGCAGCAAAGCAGGCACAAGAGACAGCAAAGTACCTGGCAGCAAAGCTGGCAGAGGAGCCAGCAGCGAACCCTGCAAAGGAGCTGGCAGAGAAGCCGGTGAAGAAACAGATGAAGGAGCCGGCCGAAAAGCTGGCAGTGAAGCCAGCAGTAAGGATGGCAGAGAAAGCAGCTACGGGGAAGCCAGGAGCGGAGTGGCACCAGGGAAACGCAGGGCCCCACAGGCTGGGACACTCTACTTTCCTTCTAGACCCCTTCTGGCCTGAAGGTTGCACCCCCTCGGGTGATCACGGTGGTGGTATTTCATGTGGTGTCACAGAGAGTGTTAGCATAAGGGTGAGGGTGGTGGAAATTAAGAGCCTTTCTGCCTCACGCCAGAGCCCAACCCAGGACACCAGGTCCCGCCATTGGCAAACAGCAGGAAGTCTGGGCAAAGAAACAAGTAGGGGCCAGTGGTAAAGCGAACTTTGAAGACCCATGGCAGAAGGTGGTGGTTGGCCAGGATGTAAGGGAGGTCGGAGCCCCTTGAATGCCCACAGAGAGGCGTAATGACCCTGGAGGCTCCCTCGAAGGAGACCCCCTCCACTGAGGATCTGTCCAAAGTTGTGGAAGGAGAGTTAAGGGGGTCTCCTGACATCAGCCGAGGTACCCTCTGGGGCCCACCTGCAGGCCCGGGACAAACCAGATCAACTGCCCAGGAAAAGGCTTCTCAGGAACAGCTAATAGATCACAGGCAGGCACAAAGACACATTTGGATGCTTATCTTGCTGAGATCCTATGATTCCTGTGGACTTCCTGCCCCTGGGGCAGGGGGCTGGACTTGATGATCCTCTGGGGACCCTTCTAGCCCAAATGTCTATGAAATCTATGAAATCCCAACATGCTCTCTGGGCTGGGCGGGGCTATCTGCTGGAGCAGAGCATGGTTGGCCCCACCCCTCTCCTCCCTAGCCAGAGCATTATCACAGCTCCGGCTGGCTGAAGGACTGGAGCGGCTGTCCCCCCTCCCACCCATTCACTACTGTCTGCTCAAGCAGGGACCCCTGCTGTCTCTCTCCCATGGAAGGGACCCAAATGCAGGACCAGATATCTAATCATGCCCTCCCTATCCCAATCTAGCTACTGCTGAGAGGTGTCTGTATGGGTCTCCAATTTTAGTGGAATAAAGGCAGACAGCTAATGGCTTGGAAATGCAAATACACCTTGCAGGTAAGAAGAGCTTGAAACTAATGAGGGCTTGATGGGCTGATTGACAGATTGCAGCCAGGTTGTCTTCAAGAAGGGACAGAGAAAGTAAAAATGACCTGGTTTGCAGACAGTATGACGAAGAATGGAGACAGCGATTAAAAAACTCAGTCTCAACAGATGCAAGGTCTGGCAACACTCCCACCCCTTGAACAGACAACAGGGCAAAGCCTGGAATGGTGGAGGCAGGGTGGGGGTTTACACCCTGCCCTAATCATCAGAGTGTCCTGCCAAGGCCTGGCCACACCCTCCCTCAGCTCAGCATCATGAAAGGGAAGGGAGGGCTGCTCTAGTGCCTTCCCCTCCCTCCCCCCCGCTTCTAGCCTAAGTAAATGCAGGCATGTGCCTGCATTTCTGGGATGTCTGTATATTTACAAACTGGTTTAGCCTAGCCAGGTTAGACTAACCTGCAAAGGTTGAATCAGTTCCAGCTCAGGCTTTTTGAATGTCTGTCCCTAGTACATATGCTTAAAATTGCCTCCTACTCCTTGCAGAATCACTTTCTTCTTCAAAATCCTTCCTATTGTTATTTTGCTTAGCTTTTTGTGATGCACGGGTCACCATAGTATCCAAGTGTACTTCTTTATGTATGTATGTATGTATACACACATACACACACACACACACACACACAATGATCTCTTTAACATTTGCCTCCTATTGTTTTTGAGGATTATCTCATGTGTAGCTGTCTATAACCCCAAGCTGTAAGTTCTTCATCTGTATATATTCCTTGGTTTATACATATTTTAAGGGGGAAAAAATATATTTCTCTGTCTCAGAGAAGTATTTTTCCTGTGACCTGATTTCACATAGGAAAATAAATGTTTTGATACAAGTATTTGCTATTAGACATCAATTGACTCCATACTTTCATAGTAACTAGAGTCAGGAGGGACCTGAACAGATCATCTAGCCTGACCCCCTGCCACAGGCAGAAATAAATACTGGGTTTACAAGGCCCCAGACAGGTGATCATCCAACCTCCTCTTGAATTTGCCCAAGGTAGGGGCAAGGACTACTTCCCTGGGAAGTTGGTTCCAGATTTTGGCCACCCTAA
>JAGPOW010003316.1:123067711-123097099 GCA_030014935.1 Caiman crocodilus
CAGAAATAAGTCCAGAACCTTGGATGGTGGCAGCGGTACCCCCAGGCTAGCGGGTGGGCTCCAGGGAAGGGGTCGGCCGGACGTGAGGCACCCCAAGGGGGGCACTCGGAGCCTAGAAGGTGGTCGGGCGCAGGGAGGTGGGCGGCTCAAAACGGGAGCGCCCCCTACTGGCCCGCCACAGACCATAACTTTAAATTCACATAGCAAATGTTTGGTTACAAGTAAACAAGTTATAAACAAGTTATTATGGCTGTTTGCAAATGTTTTAAAAAGAGAAAAAAGAGAAAAGGTGCTTTATATTAAAAACTTGGCATATTCCCATGTCGAGCCCAGTACATGCCTGGAAGAGGCAGCATATTAATTAGACCCAGCTAACCCAATATCTGAATAGATCAGGTGCTTTAGTGGGGCTTTTGGCATTTTTACTTAGTAGTTGATTTAATCAGCTTTAGATGAAAGCATCAAAAAGCCCTGCTGAAGCATCTGATCTATACAGATGCTGTAGAGCCGGGCTAAACTAACAAGCTGCTTGTTCCAGTAAATCTTATTTGTTTTTTTTAATGTCTGCAAGCAGCCTATGGTTTACAGATGGTAAACTGATGGCAATATATGTTGATTCAGGATAAAAGAATAAGCATGCTGAGGAGCTAGAAAAGCTTAGGCAATCCTACTGGAAAAAAAATTTCTATTATTTTACCTTAAAAGGGCCAAAAAATGCATGTAGTTAGAATTTAATAGCAGCACTAAGACCTTAGCAATAAAACAATGCTGCAGGGAAAAAAATAAAATGAGAAAGAAAACTCTGAATCATGAAATGATCTTTTAAATTTGTTTTTAACGCTACTGAAGTTCCTAGGCATCAGCAGATATAACGACAGCATTGGATGTGTTATGTGCGTTGCATCTAATCATTACAATGCTTCCTTTTGTTTAAAGGCTACAAATGTTTGACAGTCATTAGAAAGTCATCCAAGAAAATACTTCCCTTCCATGCAATGGTTCCTTGTAACAAACTATTGACACTGGGCTTTCTTCCTGATTCAGCTGGCATTAGCCAAAGAAAGGTTTCTTACAAGCTGCACATGCCCTAAAGGGTCCTTTAAAATGAGCACAGAAGCTCTTTGTTGTTACTCCTTCACACATTATTAACAGAGGCTTAATAGAGAGAAAGGGGGCTGTTATATGCCTACTGCAATTAGTTTTTTCTCAGTTAATTCAAATCTTTATTATGTCCAACCAGAAGATGGATTAATTTAAGATGTAAGGAGATTACTAGATCACTCCTTGTTAGAAAATGCGCTCAGAAAACCATCCCCTGGAATATCTCTCTATTATAATTAACAAATTATATTAAAGAAATAGTACATATTCCTTCACGTTGAACATCATTTCATAATTCAATATTTTTATCCTGATATTTTAAATTGTGCTTGCCAGTTAATCATAAGGCTCCATGAAAATACTGTCTACCCCACTGTGCTGATGTCAAGCAGGCTCATTCTTCCCACTGTACTTATCTTTTTCCTTCTTTGACCCACTTGCACTCATGTTAGACTCAATGGACAACTATACACATGTTCAAGGGAGGGCAGGGACAGGAAGCATTTAATTAGAGTGGCTCTTGGGAGTCTTATATATTCAGTGTCTACTGTAGTTAGTGTCCTGTGTTTCAAAATGGTGGCGGGGCACTTTAACTAAAGTTTGTTCAACAAGCTTTAGTTAAAGCACCCATGCCACCATTTTGAGACATGGGGACATGGAATACATGAGATTCTGCAGCACACTGGAGCGTTCTAATTAGAGCACTCCAACAGACTCAATTAATCAAGCCTGCTCCAACACGTTCTAATCAGAACACATTCTAACCAGAATGCACTCAGCAGTACTTGATTCTAATTCTAATGAATTTGCGGCACTGCATTGTTATAGTCTGCCAAACCCTCAGCTTATATAAACTAGTCTTGTTGTTGCCCTGTGGGGTCAGGCCAACACTCAGGATCTCAATATTGTGCTGTTAGACAGGAGGGAGTGGTGTACAATTGCACATACACACACACAAATCAATTAGGCACACACACACACTCTGGGTGCATACACCCCCACCAGGCATGCGCACGCGCGCGCGCACACACACACACACACACAGTACCAGCTCAGGCACGTACACATCCAAAATTACCAGCCTAGGCACATGCATACCTATCACCAGTTCAAGCACCTATATGCTATACACACTAAAAGTTAGAGAAAAATCAATTGTCAATACCTGCACACCCAATACACATATATGGATCACCAATTCGTATATCACACACATGATGACATATATATATGTGTGTGTATTCACCAGTTCACACACATACCACCCACCTACACATACACACAGGTGAGTTCCTAACTTGGAAGGTACAGTGTGTGCGTGTGCTTGGAGTATTTGGGATACCTAGGGTGCTCGGTGACTTATGAGACGAGAAATCAAGGATCAAAGATCTCCAGCAGGAGGGGAAGGAGGGAGATAGATGGGGTTAAAATGAAAGAGTGAAAGTTCCAGGAGTGAAAGTTGCTGGGGCCAGGATTAGACGCGGCAGACTGGAGGGGAGCTGGGGTTACTTAAGGTCAAATGGCCCTAGGGTTACTCAAAGTCATTGGTGCAAGGGAAAAAGCCTGGTGGCAAGGAGGAGACAGCCAGGAAAGGGAGAGAAGCAGAAACCTGGGAGACTAGGGCTGGAAACTTGAGGCAAAAAGCTGGGAGACTGGGGCTAGAAACTGAGGTGGAAATCCAGGAGATCAGAGGTCAGAGAAGTGGTGGCAAGGAGGAAACAGTCAGGAAACAGACAAAAGCCCAACTCGGGGTTTCAAAATAACAGGTTTATTAAAGAGACAACGCACTACACGGCTCCATGAAGTTATTGGTTCCTATACACACACACACACACACACACACACACACACACACAAGCACTCACAATGGTAGCAGGAGAAAGAGACTCAGTGGAAGGGTTGGAGTCCAGGCAGGGAAGAGAAACGAAGTCTAAGTCCTTGGTTGAAGAGAAGATGGGAGTGATAGCTACCTATACAGGCTGGAAAGGGGTCTTTGTCCAGCAGGTGTTGTCCAGAGGGGGGTGCCAGCAAGGCCTCTGGGTGGATAGGTGGTGTGGTGTGGTGCTGGTCCAGATAAAGAGGGTGTCCCACTGGGTTTGTCTTCACTGCCTTCTTTTGTAGGGGCAGATCTTCTATGACCCGAGTGGCAGGAGGCCTGCCCAGGCAAGGGCTAGCCCCTGGTGTGCTGAGCATGTGTATTCCAGGTCAGGACATGCAATTTCAGGTGTCTGCAGTAGTGGGTTGAGTGGCTTCTGCAGCAGTCTTTGTCTTTCAAATCTTAAGCCAGGAAGGGTCAATGCAAGGTGATGGTTGGGGTGTTGAGTTGATGGTTCAGTCATTCAGAGGGAGCTATTTTTAGACTTAGTGCCATTGTCTCTCAGGCACCCTCATTCATCCCCATTCATTCCAGATCCAATTTACATAGGAGGGGTAGGTATGAGTCACACAGTTACAACAGAGTTACAGTAGGGTATGCCAGGGCAGGGGACACAAGACATAGACTTGACAAAAATAATGGAAACTTGGCATGACTTATGTTAACTTACATATATAGGCCTAAATCATATAGTATTAATGTAGAACAGTAAAAATTAACATACACATAATAATTATACAACATAAAACAGTGGATATCCATAATAGGGTGCTTATTTGAAAAGGAGAAAAAAATAAATAAAACAAAAACAACTTGCTACCAAAATAAAATGCTGAAGCTTATCCTGTCTTAGCTCACTTATACTTACCTATAGGGAATAGGGAGAGAAAAAGTCAGAAATGATTAAGGGAAGGGAATGTATTTTTAAATTCAAAAAAAAGAACAACTGGGGGTTTTGCTACATTGTTCTATGGATGTGAATAATGTTAGGCTGACTCATTCCAGCTGAGGAGCCAGGTAATTAAAACTATTGTTGGCATAATTCTGCACCACTTATGGCCCCACACTTGCACCTTCTGTGCTGCTTGTTACAGGTATATCTGCATCAGTCTGTTGTGCACCTGATCCAAAGCCTGATGAAGTCAATGTAAAGGCTCCCATTGACTTCAGTGAGCTTTGTATCAGGCCCTAGAGCAGGCATGGGCAATATTTCAGGAGCAGCAGGCTGAAATAATTCAGCTTTGTTTGAAGCAGACCAGCCCTTATGACTCAGCTGTTGCCATTGCCACTACTACACCACTGTTTCTTCTCCCAACCACCTAGCAACTGACACTTTTCCCCATGCCTAGTCATCCTGTTGGTGAAGCCCATTATAACCAATTTGTAGCAGGAGCTCCCACCACCAAAACACTGTAGAAACCCCAACTTGTGGGCCCAATGGAATCATTCCATAGTCCAGATCCAACTCTTGGGCCATAGGTAGCAGAGATTTGCCCTAGAGAAATTCTGAGCAACTCTCCAGTAGTGCTTCTGCTGGGGCAGAAATTTGCATATGTTCTTCTATTATGGCCCACTGAGTCATCTCATATTCTGGGAGGAATATGTGCCGGCCCCCAAATTCATTAAAGTGATTATGAAGACTAAAGAGAAACATAGTAGAATGGGAAGCCAGTGTAGCAGTTCACATGACTATGCAAAATTGTTTAGTGATTTGAACCTACTGTTTAACTGCTTTGAAGGTTTTCTGCCCTAACGCTGACCATCTAATGTGGTTGGGAAGATGATTAACTCTGCTTTATATTTGATGCTAACACAGGTTTAAACAGCACCTCATTAAATTGTAGTAGCTAACTTACCTTCTTAGCCAGAAAGTAGAGAGTATGCAACTCTTGAATATTAAGTGTAGGGCAGATACCGATCTGATATAGTATCATGGGGTCAGTCAATTGTAGATTCCAGGGTTAATTAATTACTAGGCTTTTACTTGTTTTCCTGGACATAATGGCTAAGTACAGTCATTGAAGAAGCCCAAGGTGGAAGCATTCTAACGATCAAGATTTACTCTAAGTACCCACAGTTAGGTGGAGAGGAAGCAGAGCATAATTTTGTGGGAGTGCAGGGGGCTTGGAGCCTGCCTGCACTGCCCAAACCCAGCAGGTAAGGCTGTCACATGCCTCCTAACATGCCCTGGGCTGCTGAAGACTACCAAGTGGAGCTGAAAGGCTGAGCCAGTCCTGACTGGCTGGCAGGGACAACATAGCCACCCACTTGGACCTGATGTGGCAGCCACTTGTCATGGCCATGAGCTATCAGCCACCCACCAAATATGAGTATCCCAGATGCCTAAGTTCTATATATGTGTGTGCGCCTAAGATGCCTGGGCTATGTGTGTGTATGTGTTCTGGATGCCTATATTCCCCCTCTACCAATATTGGAGGTCCTAGGTCCATACAGCAGCCATCTGTCCAGATCTGTGAAGCCAGGGCTGAGTAGCTTCTCACCCACATAGACTGGGAGCCCTCCCCAGATGAGCATGGCCAGAAAGCTTTGACTGCCCCTACCATGTCACCAGCCCATGATCTCCAGCCCTGGTCTGCTTTTGGCCCTGTATTATAGGTATCACTGCTCACAACACAGGCTGCCCAGGCACCGTCCCCCTTTCCCTCTCCCTCCCCAGCTCTTCCTAGAGGCACATATCAGGGTTGTGGGGGAATCCAGCCTGAGGAAGAGGGTTGCTTCATTTTAATCAAATGCTGAAGCTGCTAAATTCTTGGTGTGTTTATTAAGCAGAAACTGTAGATCATTGCCTTCTCTGGAAGTTGGAATCTTCTTCTCAGTTAATATTGAGAGAGTGGGAAAAAAACATGTCTTCACCAGGCAGTTATGTTGCTGAGCGGGTAGAAGGTGGACAGGCACAGGGGCTCAACTTAATATGAAACTATGGAGTGGCAGCGGAAATGCTGTGTGCAAAACTGCCACCCCTTGTTTTAAAGCGCTAGAAGGCATCATAGCTCAGCCCCTGGCACAGATCTTTGAGAACTGCTGGTGCTCTGATGAAATGCCCAATGAGTGGAAGAAGGCCAGTGTGGTGCCTATCTTCAAAAAAGGGAGGAAAGTAGATCCAGCAAACTGCAGACCCATCAGCCTGACCTCTATCCTGGGAAAAGTCTTGAAAAAGATTATCAAAGAAGCCGTCCTATACAGGCTAGCTGATGGCAATATCCTGAGGGATACCCAGCATGGGTTTGTTGCAGGTAGGTCTTGCTTGAACAATCCCATTTCCTTTTATGACTAGGTAACCTATCACCTAGACAAGGGAGAAGAGATCGATGTCATATATCTTGACTTTAAAAAAGCCTTTAATCTGGTAACCCATGATCACCTCTTGGCAAAACTGGCTAACTGCGGCTTTGACCTCACCACGATCTGCTGACGGATTGACGGAAGTCAATCATTGCGGTGCCTGGTGACCAGTGAGGTCCCTCAGGGCTCTGTCCTAGCACCTTTACTTTTAAGATCTTCATCCATGATGTAGTCATTGGTATCAGAAGCGGGCTGGCCAAGTTCACCGATGACACCAAACTTTGGGGTAAAGCATCCACACCTGAAGACAGGAGGGCGATCCAGGCTGACCTTGACAGGGTCACGAAATGGGTGGACGAAAGCCTGATGGTGTTTAACACTGAAAAATGCAAGATTCTCCACCTTGGGAGGAAAAACCTGCAGCATGATTATAGACTCGGCAGCGCTACGCTGACTAGCACTTCAGATAAAAGGGACTTGAGGTCATGACTGACAACAAGATGATCATGAGCCTTCAATGTGATGCTGTGGCTAGTAAAGCGAGCAAAACGCTGGCCTGCATCCATAGATACTTCTCAAGCAAATCCCGGAATGTCATTCTCCCCTTGTACTCGGCCTTGGTGAGGCTGCAGCTGGAGTACTGCATCCAGTTTTGGGCTCCACAATTCAAAAAGGATGTGGAGAAGCTTGGGAGAGTTCAGAGGAGAGCCACACACATGTTCAGAGGTCAGGATAACAGACCTTATGATGAGAGGCTGAGAGCCATGGGACTCTTCAGCCTGGAAAATTGCAGGCTCAGGGGCAATCTAGTGGCCACCTATAAGTCTGTTAGAGATGTTCACCAGGATTTGAGGGAACATCTATTCACCAGAGCACCCAGAGGATGACTAAATTGAATGGTCACAAACTCCTCTGCGACCGTTTCAGGCTGGACATAAAGAAGAACTTCTTTACTGTCCAAGCCCCCAAGGTTTGGAATAGACTGCTACCAGAGATGGTTCAAGCACCAACTTTGAACACCTTCAAGACACTTTTGGATGTTTATCTTGCTGGGATACTATGATCCCTGCTGACTTCCCGCCCCTGGGCAGAGTCTGGGCTCGATGATGCTCCAGAGTCCCTTCCAGCCTGAATGTCTATGATAGCTATGAAATCTATTAAATTAAATGTCTGCCTGTTTTCAGAGGCTGCACTGCTCCCCTGCAGTTGGACCCAGGCCTTCAGTGATCTGGCCCAGTGAGCAGGTGGGCTACCCCACCCCCATTCTGAGTGCTTCTTTCCTGTCTGGGACTGCCCTGGAATCTCTCTGGGGCCCTGTGCCTATGCCAGCAGCTTCCAGCAACCAGGACTAGCTACTCAGCCCTGGAAGGTGGGTTGAGTCAATGCCAGCCCTAGCATTGGATCTCAGGTAGCTTGGTTCCTCTTCCCTCCCCTCCCCCAATGTTGCTCTTGAGAATAGGCCCTACCATCCACCTTCCTGGCTCCTTGTACCATGGGTCAGCAGCTCCCACATGCCATATCTCCTGTTCTGGGGCCCCACCATACCCCAGCATCTTCCAATCAATGTCTAGTGTGTAGTGGTCCCCCATGGTCACCATCCAGCTCTACCCCACCTTTCCTCCACGGGACTCTAGGTCAAGCTGTCCCAGGAAGAAGTCCCTGGCTGGGGCTGTCCATGCTGAGGGAAGAGTGGGCAGCAGCCTACCCTCCCACTCTGGCCTGGTAAGGCAATGGTCTGTCCAGAGAAGGTAGCACTGACACCACTCAGGGGTGTCATAGCTGGATTCCAAGTGGTCTTTGACCTGTGCATAAACTCCTTATCCTGGCACTATGATTTTTGTACCTCTGTAATGGTGTGTGAGACCTCCCTCACAGAGCAGCTGGTCATCTATAGACCTTATTCTCAGACCTTCACAGTGGGTCTGCACAGCTCATTCAAGTGCTTCAGCACTACAAGTGCAAGCAGTTGCTAACTAGAGCTGTGCAAAACAGCACCGTTTTGTGTTGACTTCTGTTTCACCATTTCGAAAGGTCAGTGTTTCATTTCATCATTTTGTTTCATTTCAAAGCACTGTTCCATTTCATTTCATCTAAACGGTTTCGTTGTTTCAGCGCGTTTCAATGTTTCACCCATAGTCTATAATGAGGAATCATGAAAATGCCCATAACTTTGTCATTTCTTGCCTGACTCAAATGAAAACAATAGAAATGGTAGCGCCTGCTGAAGCCACGAAGCCTGCCAAGTTTCAAGGAGGATAGGTATAGGTGTTTCTGGGAAACTGCACCTCAAAATCTTGAAAACAAAACTGGTGTCACTTGTAAGTGTGAAGGTACATGGGGGTGAAAACAGTAGGCATGATATCCCCTGCTAAGTCCATGAAGCCTGCCAAGTTTCAAGGAAATAGGTGCAGGGGTTTCTGGGAAAATGCACCTCAAACTGTTCAAAGCAAAACTCATATCACTTGCCAGCAGCAACAGCCTGCTGTCATCCTGCACACAGATCTGGGAGTCCATACCCCGCCAGGAGGGCTGTGAGGCTGTGCTGGACTCTTCCCAGGGAGCACAGACCCCTGGATCTGCATGCAGGATGACTGCACGCTGCTGCTGCCAGCTGGGGCTAGCACTAGCACCTAAGCCTGCCTGGCACAGCTCACACCAAGCACCGGGAAGAACCCAGTGCTGGCGCTGGCCCCGGCCCCAGCTGGCAGCTGTAGCCTGCTGCTATGCTGAATGCAGATCTGTCCCAGGTGGCCCAAGAAAGATTTCCACTTCTAATCCCAGACCAAAAGAAAACCCTTATTTGACCCCATACACTTAGTACAGTGGGCATGGGGGGACTGTCAACTGGCAGCCTGGCAAGCACAAACTGTGCTTTGGGCTGGACAAGACTCTGGGAAGAGATGTCCAAGAGATTCCCCCAGTGCCACAGAAGTATGCCATGTGGTGGGCCAAGAATGATTTCTAGCCATACTCTCAGCCCCAAATCCAGTTCCTTATTTGGGTCCATATACTTAGAACTGTGGCTGGGGTGCTGTCAGTTGGCAGCCTGGCACAGGCAAGCTGTGTTTTGGGCCAGGCAAGGCTCTGGTCAGAAATGTCCAGGAGAGTCCTGCAGTGTCACACAGGCATGGTATCAGATGGGTCAGAAAAGATTTCAATCTGTAATCTCAGCCCAAAAGCCACTTCCTTATTCAAGACCATATACTTAGTAGGCCTGCGTGAGTTAGCAGTGATCCAATCCAGCTTCGGATCTGGCAGCTTCAGATGGCCACGATCCAATCTGGAGCTCCGGACCGGGTTTCCACCTCGATCTGGCTGAAGCAGCTCAGAAGCTTTGGAGCTGCCTCGGCGATCTGGCCATAGGTATAATGGGGGAATCAATTAAACATCTATAACTTGGTTGGTTTTGTCTAATTTGAATGAAACTTGCAGGGATGGTAGCCTCTGCTAATAGTATGAAACCTGCCATATTTTAAGAAGATTGGTGTTGGGGTTTGAGGGGAACTGTACCCTAAATTCTTGAAAGCCAAATTCATGTCTTGGCTATGTGTTACATAACAGGGGGGTAAAAACTGCAGAAATGGTGGCCCTCACAGAGGCCACAAAGTCTGCTAAGTTTCAAGAAGATTGGTGCAGGGGCTTTGGGGAAACTGTACCCCAAATTCTCAAAAGCAAAGCTCCCATCACATCTGTGTGTTATACCACAGGGAAGGGGTCAAAACTGCAAGGGTGGTAACTCTTACTGAGACCACAAAGCCTGACAAGTTTCAAGATTGGTGCAGGGTTTTGCAGGGAACTGCATCTCAAGCTGCGGACAAGCAAAACTCATGACATGAGTGACCCTGTGTGTATTAAGGTGCAGTGGGGTGACAGCTCCAGGGATGGTGGCCCCTGCTGCAGCCATGACACCTGCCAGCTGTTGAGGAGATCAGTGCAGGAGGGTTCAGGGGCCCTGCACCCCTAGCTGCTAATGTACAAAACTTGTGCCATGATTGCTTGTGGGACTGACTGTGCCTGTCTCGGGGCAGTTGATTGTATTGATTCTTTCCTCTGTGACAGGGCAGCACCTTCAGGGCACTGTGATCCCCCTGAAGGACCCTCGCCCCTTGTCCAAGCCAGCCCAAGGACACCCTCTAATTCTCACCTGCCACAACTTTGAGGACTTAAGATATATAGGGAGGCTGCCTTCTACCTCCCTGGGCACAGCATATTGGGACCTCTGCCTCCATGATCTCCCAGACTGTCTAATGGTTGCTCCCTAGGCACCCTAGCCCTAAGGCTATGCGCAAAAGATGTCATCCTATTTCAATACAATACCTGCCCGCTCTCCCGGGCCTTCTCTCATGCTGCTGTTGCTTCCTGGGACTCTCAATGAGACCGCCCCTCCCTTGGGGGGGTCCCCAATGCCCACTCTAGGCTTCCTAATAATGCCAGTGCCCCTTTTTTCTGGGCTTCCCAATGTTGCCCTCTCTGGACTTCTCAATGCTGCGCTCCCCCCTCTGGGGCTCGCCATGCTCTCCCTGGGCTCCTTAAAATACTGCCCCCTGCCTGGGGCTGACTGTGCCCAACTTCGGCTTCCAAATGCTGCCCCCTTCCTGGGGCTGACCATGCCCAACTTGGGCCTCCAAATGAATGCAGCCCCCTGTCAGGGACTCCCAGTGCCTGAACTTGGGCTATACAATAAAATGGCCCCCTTTCTAGGGCCCCGTAATGCTGCCCCCCTCCTGGGGCTCACTGAGTCCAACTTGGATCCCTTCTCAGTGCTGCCCCCTCTCTGGGGCTTGCCATGCCCAACCTGGGCTTCTCCAAATGTCCCTTTCTGGGCTGGGGTCTATGCACCCCCGTACAGCTGCACCCTCTCTGGTGCCTATAAGAACACTTCACCCCCACAGGCACCAAATCATGCCCCTTCCTGGGTGCTAGGGCCCCACACTACTGTGAGTCTCCCCTGAGGCCTCCTCCACCCCTACAGCCTCTCCCAAACCACCGGTGTAATTCACTACTAACAAAACATAACACTAGCCTCCTGGCTATAACCAAACATCAGGCACCTGGCCATAATAGCATAAGCCTCCTGGCTCCGACTTAACATTGTTGCTCCAGCCTCTGGAGCTTTCATGAGCTGGTCTTACATTTCTGTCTCCCAGAACTCCTGCCCCTCCAGCTGCTGGCAAAGAACTCCCTGCCTGCCTCTGGCTCTGGGCTTTATACAAGCCAAGCCCTGCCCCTTAGGGTCAGCTGATGCTCGTTGGTTGCCCTGGCAACCCACAGCTGCACTGCTTAGTTACTGCTAGGGCTCCTTCCCTAGCACTTCTTCCTCCTTTAGGAGCAGGGCAGCGAAGTGCCCTGCAATACTCTCCTTAGCCCAATTTTGTAGGCGCTAATTGATGACAATTAACTAGCTACTCTAAGGCTGGTGCGGTGCCCACCAGGGATGGTGCTGGCACCAGGGTTGGCATGGTACCCACCAGGGATCAGGGTCAGCATAACACCCACCAGGAATGGAGCCCAGGCCAGGGCCGATGCAGCATGCTCGCCGAGACCAGGAATGGGGAAGGGCCCTGGGGCACAAGTTTTGCTCCTCCACAGCTTGAGGGGTAGTTCCCCCCCAACTCCTGTACCAATCATTGTGAAACTTGGCAGACTTTGTGGCCTCAGCATAGGCTACACCCCTGCGGTTTTCACCCCACTATGTTGTAACACCTAGGTGTGACATGAGTTTGGCTTTCAAGAATTTGGGGTGCAG
Organism: Caiman crocodilus; assembly: GCA_030014935.1. Taxonomy (NCBI): domain Eukaryota; kingdom Metazoa; phylum Chordata; order Crocodylia; family Alligatoridae; genus Caiman; species Caiman crocodilus. The sequence continues at coordinate 123,079,738 of JAGPOW010003316.1, forward strand.
TTCCCCCCAAATCCCCAAACCAATCTTCTTGAAACATGGCAGGCTGCATGCTCTCTGCATAGTCTACCACTCATGAAAATTTCATCCAAATGGGACAAAAAACAACAAAGTTATAGATATTTTATTGTTTCCCATTAAACCCTATGGCCACATTTCCGAGGCGGCTCCGAACTACTTTGGGAGCTCCAAACCACTTCAGGAAGCCTAACGAGGCCAGCACTTCAACCCGGATGTGCTGCTTTGGACTCTAAAGCATCCAAAGCTTCTCCAGATCCAAAGCTTTGTCCAAAGCCTCACACAGCCCCAATACTTAGTACAGTGGGCATGGGGAGGCTGTCAGTTGGCAGTCTTTCATGGACAAATCGGGCTTTGGGCTGGGCAAGTCTCTGGTCAGAGATGTCCAGGACAGTCCTTCAGTGCCACAGAGGCATGGCGTTGGGTGACCAAAGAACGATTTCCAGCCATAATCCCAACCCTAAACTGATTCCTTATTCTATCCCATATACTTAGTACAGTGGACATGGCGGACCTGTCAGTTGGCAGCCTGGCATGCACAAACTGTGCTTTGGGCCAGGCAGGACTGTGGTCAGGGTTCTTTGGGATGGTCCCACAGTGACATGGACAGGAAGTTGGGGGTGCACCCTGCCCTGGTTGGCCACCAAACCATTGCCAAGCCTGGTCTTTTTACGGTCTTTCTTGACTCCCTCGGCTTCCGCACCCCCCCCCCCACACTTTTTGACGACACCTATTTTAAAACCCCAAAATGGGGTTCTAGCTGATCTGGAGGCACTCTTGCTTCCTCACAGATTTTGGAGATTAAAGGAGTTGCCAACATTGCTGGGTGACAGGGAAGCTGCCAATCCCAGTGCTGTCCCCACACCCTTTGCCACCACACAGTCCATCGGGCTTTCCAATGGGCCTGTGCATCAGGAGCTTCATGCTTCATCTGCCAGCTTTGCTGGGGTGCTGGTTTTAGGGTGACCCCACTGGTCACCCAGGCAGTTCCCTCATTGCCAGGACAGCTCCCCCTGCCACCAACCATGGTAGCAGACGATGATACTGTCTCCTCATCTCTCTGGGCAAAACCATATTAACCCAGGACTGACCCAGGCATGCCCAGCTCTGGATTGTAGTGGCCATATATAACAATGTATGGTGCCGGCTGGGATGAAATGTTATTTGCGGCCATTGCACCCAGCTCTGGGTTGTCTCTCAGTCCTCCCTATACACTGTTATATGTATCTGTTACACCCCAGAGCTAGGGCCACCCCATGCCATGACTCTGGCACCAGGATCTGTCCTGGACACCCCTGAGCATGTGGGCTTGCCCAGGAAGGATTTCCAGCTGTCATCCCAGCCCCAAAACCAGTTCATTATTCAAGTCCTTATACTTAGTATAGTGTGCATGGGGTGCTGTGAGTTGGCAGCCTGGCTTGAACAAACAGTGCTCTGACTCTAGTCAGAGATGTCGGAGAGAATCCCCCAGTGGCACACAGTTTTGGGGGGGAGGGGGGCTAATAGGGATTTCCATCTCTAATTCCAGCCCAAAAGAAATTCTTTATTCAAGCCCATATACTTATTACAGTGTACGTGGGGGGCTGTCAATCAAGCCACGCTTTAGGCTGCGCAAGACTCGGGTCAGAAGTATCCTGGAAAGTCCCCTGGTGGTACACAGCAGTGGTGGAAGCAGGGTTTACAATTTACATATTACACCCACCAGGAATTATTCAGTGAATATGTATAGCTAATAAAAATCTCTCTTTAGAACGTGTAATTCATTAATAAGAAGCTTTTATTGGGTATAGATTAGCTTTGAAAAAGGAGCCAGGAATAAGGACCTGGGACTTAAAGAAACAAACTGCAGCCTCATGGACCATAGCATGTAGCCTTGGTGTTGGCCACCCCAAACCAGTGGATGATAAGAAGGCCAGTGACTGCCAGCCAGGGGTCCCTGTCTCACACCACCATGAAGCATGGGGGGAGGAGACGGCTGTGTGGTGCAGATGTTCCTTGATCTTCAGTACAGGCAAAGCATTTGAAATTCAGGGAGCAAACCCCAGCATGTGGCCTGGGGCACCCCAAAACAGTGGATGGTGAGAGCAGGCCACTCGCTACAAGCAGGGGGTCCCCCACAGCCCCAGGCCCAGACAGAGGTGGGGTCTGGCAGGTAATTTTGCAAGTGAACTGTTCCTGGGACTCAGAAATGCTGGGGGTGGGTGACTGATGAACAGAACAAATAAAGGGCACGGCCTGCCAAGTACAAGTCACAGATAAGCAGGCTTTTACCAATTCTGGAACAGAACCCTAACATGTAACATTGGGTGCATGTGGTACAGGTCAGGTAGCTCTGGGTAATTAATCATGGATAGGCCTTTGACATACTAGGCAGTAATGCAAGAATGGGGATTTGTCTCTGTGATCTGCTTGCTAGGGCTTGGCTTCCTCTATTCCTAACAGGGCAAGCAACAAAAAACCAATAATATTGCTGGCCCTAGAACAGTCTCATCTATAGGAAACTATATGGTTTATTGAACTGGGCGGGTGTCTGTTCAAACTCCTGGAAAGCCAGGTTTGGAAGTCTGCCTCAAGGCACAGACAGATGAGAGCTGTAACCTGAGCTGTGGGGGAACCAGAATTGTCATGCAGATAGGGTAACTGTGAAATGCTGATAGGATAATGCACTGTCAGATTTCAAGCCTCCCCTCAAAAAGCAGACCTGGGGTCCTTGGACTCTGCAGCATATCATGTCTGACTCTGTATGAAAATTAAAAAAATAAAATAAAATTGTTCAATCAAAAAGTGAGTGGTCACTGATTTCTCCTGCTCTGGGGTGCCTCTCACTTCCAAACCACAGCCCCTGCCCCCCCCAGTGCTGCCACTGCCCTTCACTCCCAAACTGCAGCCTCTACCCCTGAGCCCTGTCAGTACCCTCATCCAGAGCCCGAGGGTCCCAGCCAAAAAGCAGCTTTATTGGAGCACTGTTAATGTAGACATAGTAATTCAAAGGGGGTCTGGGTTTTTGGTTGTAGTCACGTTGGCTACAAATTAAAGTCCAGATCCTATGTGGGTTTAAGCTTTAATGACTCAGCATGTGATAAAGTACAACTTGCCTCATCTTGTCTCGAGTTTCTGAGGCTGCTAATTAGACAAAGGAAATAATCTGATCTAGCATCATACCTTTATATACTAATCATGGCCAAATATTTACAACTCTTCTAAAACCATTTTTTTAAAAAGATAAATTTTATAAGTTCTTCCTAGAAAATTCTGTACTTCAGTGGAAATTCTTTTGGAGTGAAGTCTAAAAGATTGAAGTATAAGAAAGCACACATATAGATTCGTTTCAGGTAAGCAGTTCCTTTTTTTTTCCTATCTGTACTCTAGTTAGACTTAAAACTTGATTCCTGGAGAATTTCTATTTTCTACTAAAGCAAGTATTTATGTTTAATGGACATATTTTTCCACAATTTCATGTACACACTCATAGTCATTAGTTGTGCTTCCTCTAAAATGGTCACTCTAAAAGACCAAAAAAACATAAACACGATGCCAAATGTACTATGTATGTACTGCACGGGGACGTGGGAAAAGGCTGAGTGGCTTTAACCATAGCGAAACAAGTGCTATATTTGAACACAGATTAGGAAACCTAAGGCAGACAGTCTACCAAGAGCAAACGTGCAGAAATGTTCTCTTTGCAGTGGGAAAGAGCAGCAGTAGATGATGACAATTTAACAAATGTGGATGAGAATAGTAACTGGGCAGTTAGTTAAAACAAGGAACAGGCTCAACTTAGAAAACTGAAAACAACTGTCTTGTTAGGGCTCAATTAGGATGATAGGTTTATCCCTTGCAGGGCCTAGACTCCAGTTCCAATTCTAAGGGTTATATCAGCAGCTCCCAGTCTGTGGTACAGGTACCACCAGTGGTACGCAGACAACCTGTCAGTGGTATGCATTAACAGATTTCTTAAAATTACTTTATATGACAAAAATGTGCTGGTGATACTTAAGGTTGTATCATTTGAAACTGGCAGCGCACAATCTGTCAGAGTTTGGGAACCACTGGGTTAGATGATTAACTATGTTCTATTACTTTTAATTTCATTTGTCCAATATAACAGCCATTATGGTGTTTCAGACTTGAAACCTTAACTCTAGAAGCAATATAAATACCATATGTTAATGTTTGTACATTAAAAAGAAAAGGGAAGCTGCTTTCCCCTCTTTGATAACCCACTCCTAACCATTTTATGGGTGTGTCACCAATCACAATAACAGTTATTTATTTATAAATTTATAAAACAGTCTTTCAAAGTTGTCACAGTTGCAATCACATCATTTAAAAAACAGGATTAAGAGAACAGATTAAGAGAACTAAACCAACTATGGCTATAAACCAATATGCATTTGAAACAGTCCAAATTCTGCTTCAATTTGGAGCCCTCCACATTTGGATCATTACAGTGTTGTACAGATGTATGTCCTCTCTTCCCTCCACCTGTCTCCCTCTTCCTGCCTCTTGAATGCTTCAAAACGGCTGTGATGGTATGCAGTGGCATTGATCTCCAGCCAGGAAATGTGATCAGGCTTTAATTGGTCCTCTGGCATCCAACAGTGCTTTGCTCCCTTCCCTCCCATGAGGGGGTGAGAGAAAGTGGGGCAGACAGCCAATGAGCACTCACCTGTGTATTTGTTTCTCCTTGGGAATCTGTGACCCCTACAAAAGGCATGCAAGGAATTCTTCTCTCCAATTATCTGGAGAGGACAGCTGAGGACACAGGAAAATGCTCATTGGCTGACTACCTCTTCCCTCCTACCCCTCCCAGTTTGGGTAGGGGGAATGGAGCACAAAAACTCAGGAGAAGAGCATTCAGCATCTTGTAAAAGGTACACCAAACTCACTCATTGACTGCTGCATTAAATGCTGTGTATCTTTAAATACTTAGTATTTAAACCTGGTTTGGAAAAGGAAGTTACTAAATGCCAAATATAAGATGAGGCTATTTCCCCCAATCAGTGTGGGGAAAAAAGCTCCTCATCTTACATTCACATGCAAAGAAACTTCATTAAACACACTAACATTGAACTTCTGCCAAAAGCAACATGTGCTCAGTAAAAAAAAACAAATATGAGCTGATTAGTTGCAGCCATAACTGAGCATGACTATAAAACATGTGGCCCATATTGGGCAAGCATATTGATGGGAACCTTTATTTTGTGGCCCTTAATAAAATGAGTGGGTATTCCCCAGGGTCATCCTGGGGGGAAGGGAGGGGAGAGATGTGTGAATCAGGGTGACCACTCTGCCCATAGGCAGTGAAAGTGGGGGCTAATGGGGCTGAGCCCCCACAAACACAGGGCACCAGATATACCCTGGGGGCAGCCCAGCCACGGGGGGAGGGGCACACGCACACTCGGATACCTGCACTTTCGCAGCCAGGATTCCAGTGGGTCCAGCTGCAGGAAGATAGTTCCTTTTAATCAAGCTTGGGAGAGGGAGCAGTTTGAGAGTGAGGTAAGAGCAGGGTGAATCATTCACCCCTGCCCCGCTCCCTCCTGCACTTTGGTGATTGCCCCATAACACTTTCACGGTGAATCAGGCCCTGGCTGGGCAGGGTTGTGGGGTAATCAGAGCCCAGCAGCTCCTCCAGAGTCAGCATAGCACCAGGAAGTGAATGTGGGGCACATGGGCCCCTGACCTTAGCACAGGGCAGAGGCAGGCCACAGCTGGGCTCAGCCTCTGCTCCCTGCTTGCACACCTCACTGCCGCCACTGGTTTGAATGTGGCATGGCACCATGTTCCTCACTGCCAGGAACTGGCACTTGGCATGGAGGTATTGCAATACCAGGCTGGTACCAAGAGGACTAGAGCCAGCCCTGACACCCACTTAGTGCCAAAAATGTTACATTTGATTATAGCCAAAAGGCTGATATGTTGATGGAAACATTTTTTGTTTTTGTTTTAAGGAAAAATTTTCATGTTCCAAGCCAAATCAGTCAAATCAATTCCAAACCCATGAGTCATTCAAGAACCATAAATGCCCCTACTACTGGCAGACATCCTCCACCCCCGCCTGGGGCTTCAGGTGTTTCCAAACCATTCGATGTGCATCCTACATGCAGGCCCAACCCCAGAGTTCTGGGGTTTAAATTCCCCCAAGTTTAACTTGCTCTTAGCCATATGGCTGCAGGAGCAAGCTAGGGAAGAGTCTCCCATTTCCATAAAGTGGGTGTAAAGCCAAGATCATCCCACCGGAAATGAAAGTGGGTGGTTAACTATACATTACCTCCATGGGTACTGGCCCATCCAAGAAAAGCAGTTATCCCCAGTGACTAGGAAAGCCACCTTCTTGGTCATGGTGTTTCCCCTGCAAAGCTAGTACAGTCTATCTGAATAAAATATTTGATAGTGCTCATTGCATTCAGTCCCCCTCAATGCCAGTTCTTTTTCAAGTCATGGTAAGCCTCTACATTGAATATATTTTTACTTCCTTTTCACTTCCACAGCTCAGCTGCACCTTTTTTCTCCATTTCCAATGATTTCTGTTTCTTCACCAGCCTCAGAAGTTTGGCAAATATCACTGAATGGAAATCCAAACTGTTCGCCCAAAATCCCTCTGTCATTCCTGGACTCAGCCTCTTGCATATAATCATTGTGGTCCTGTTCTCCATGGGCATGTACACACATGCTCCAGGAGATGTGTGGGGTGCTTTAATTTGTGCAGTTCTGAGAACCACACTAATTAGAAGCACCTGCAGCGTCATGTGAATCAGAGTTCCTGTGCTGAAAAATGATCAAAAGAATGATTAAAAGTCCCCCATCACCATTTTTCAGCACAGGATGTTGATGCACATGTGCCTCATCTATACATAAATTTTTGGAGGATCCCAAGACTTGTGACAAGAACACCCAGTTCCAGTCATGAGTGGGGAGCTAATTAGTACATGGCTCCTTTGTGTACACACGCATCTTGGCTCCTAGAGTACACACATCTTGAGCAGTGCTAAGCTGTAGGGCCACTATAGCTTGAGTGCTGTTGATCTGCTTGGGTCCAGCCCAATGAACTATGTGGTTAATCATGAGCCTTTTTGGCTTTAGTCTAATATCATGCATAGTTTGTTCTATATGTAAGCAGGTACAAAAGAGTTCCTGGGAATGGCCCTGCTTTGAGCAGGGGGTTGGACTAGATGACCTCCTGAGCTTCTTTCCAACCCTAATTTTCTATGATTGCATGGAGTGCCTGTGCTAAAACTTGCAGCAGTTTCAAAGAAGGTACAATGCGTCAATTCTTGATGAATTAAGTCTATGGGTACCCATAGTCATTTGCCTATACACAAATTTCTACAGGCATGTCTTTTTTAAAGTCTGTGTCTACAAATTTGCTTTTGAGTTCCATGTGCTCAGGGAGAGTGGTGTCTGACAGTAAGGAAATGGGGAAAGAGGCTGTCGAAAGAAAAAGGTGGGGAGGGGTTGCAAAGGGGAAGAGGGCCACTTGATTACCCCAGATTTATTTGCCCTGATGTAGCAGAGAGACAGGAACAAATTCAAGGCAAATCTCCAATAATTAGAGTCTATCCCTGGAAAATGATAATAAATTTCCCATACACAGAATCTAATTATTTGTGGGGTGGGGGGTGTCATGTTATATTCAGAGTTAACTTGTATTTGAATAAACATGGTAGCATTATTACTATTGGTGTTGCATGAATTTTTGGTCAAGCTAAACCAAAGTATTCCTCATGACTGAATTCATGCTTAGATTCCCATCCAATCTGTTTAGAAATCTCATCAGAGGACAGAATCATCGAGGCAGATTCTATACCACTAATTTGGTGCATAAATGCACTTAGCATGTAAGTGCAATCCTATTCTATCTTGTTCAAGTCCCTGAAAAACTGTTAATATGAAAGGTGGGTGGGTCCTTGTAACAGAGAACCCTTGCGCTGTTACTGAAAGGTGGCATGGCCCTTTTAAGGGCAGGATCTTTATAGCACAGCGATCAAACAGAGTGCAGGTTATGGAACAGAGCTGTAGTCAGGTCAGCTAACAGGGGCGTCACCTGACCAGATGGGGGCTGGGCTTGAGCCATAGAAGCCCAGAGCCTGAGCTGGTTAGGCAGTAGGGCTGTGCGAAACAGTAGTATTTCATTTCAACTTCTATTTCACCATTTGGAAGAAACAGCATTTTGTTTCATCATTCATTTCATTTTGAAGCACTGTTCCATTTTATTTTGTTGAAGCTGTTTCAAAGTTTTGCCCATAGGCTATATTGGGGAACCATGAAAATGCCTATATATTTTGTCACTTCTTGCCTGATTTGGATGGGAATTGCAGGGATGGTAGCCCCTTCTGGTGGCATGAAGTCTGCCAAGTTTTAAGGAAATAGGTGCAGGGATTTCTGGGAAACTGCACCTCAAACTGCTGACAAGCAAAATTTGTATCACTTGCCAGCGTGCTGTCATCCCGCACGCAGATCTGGGGTCCCGCATTCCCCAGGAGGACTGTGGGGCTGTTCTAGACTCCTTCTGGGGGGGCACATGCCCCTGTATCTGCCTACGGGGTAACAATAGGCAGCTGCTGCAGGCTAGAACCGGTGCTGGGCACAGCCCATGCTGAGTGCCAGGAAGCCTGGTGCTGCCGCTGGCCCTAACCGGCAGCAGCATCATGCTGTCATCCCACATGCAGATCCGGGGGCCTGCGCAGATCTGGGGGCCCACACTGCAGCAAGCCTGGCTTCAAAACTCAAAACGTTTTGAACCTTTCAAAACATTTTGAGTGCTCTCATTTCTTTTCAAAGCTGTTTTGAAGCCTTTTGTTTCATTTTGATGTTCCTGTTTCAAGCTCAAAATGTGTCAAAACAGCTTCAAAATGAAACACCCACTGAAATTTTGCACAGCCCTATTCAGCAGTCTAACCATGAAAGCCATGGAGTGAGGAGCTCCTGGCAGCAAAGCAGCAGGGCTTCTAAACTGACAGTGGAGCTGGAAGGAAGCAACTCTGCAAACCTGGGAACAAGGGAGAATTACCTGGGGCAGAGAGAGTCTTGTTTAGGCAGGCAAGTGGCCTTTATTTTATGCTATACCCAGAGAAGCTTTGGGTGTCTGCCAGAAGGCTGAGATGTTTTTGGTTTAAATTGCTCCAAAGTGGATTAGTCTTGAGCCCTATGGAGGGCAGGCTCAAAGCCTACTTAGAAAGCCAGTTCCCCAGATAGTGGCAGAGCATGGGGGCTCCAGAGCCCAAAGCCCAGATTGGGACAGAGCATGGGGGCTACAAGGCCCAGAGCTATAATAGGGGTGGGATTGGGGCCCAGAAACCAGGTCTAAAACAGCGGCCTTTGACTAAGGGACCAGCCAGTGAATGGGGCAGAAGCTAAGAAGGCTGAAATCCCAACAAGGGAAGGAAGGACTGAGGTGGCCTAGAGACTTAGGGACAAGTGCCCCACTTGATTAGTGACTCAAAACACCTGCAAGGCATGGGGAATGCTGTAGGGGTAGATGGAGCCATGCAATTAGCCCTTAAGGCAGGCTAGGTTGGGAGAGTTGACTGCCAGAGAGAATACTTTAGGCTCATAAGTCTCTGAGGGCAGACTCCCTTTCATAAAATTTCTATCAGAACATGGCAGGTGAGAAGGCAAGGTGAGACTTTGAGAGATAGGGCAGAGAGAGAGCCTAGCAGGCATAAGAAGGCCTGCAGGGGGCATCATAATGGCCCTCAGGCTCCTAACTTGTTACAGTTCTCCTCCCTGTTGTTTTTTATGACTTAGTCTAGAGGGTAGGATGGTGACATGTTACAAAAAAATCGATGCATGAATGGATTTTCAGGGGCTTTAACAGAGTACAATAGAATTGTATTTTGGTACCTATGTCAATGTAGACACCCACTAGATAGGACAGGATCTGGCCTATTGTTTGTCCCTGGCTATGTATATGCACTTCAGATCCTTTTGAAAACCCTGTCCAAGTCTGCTGCCAGCATGCTGGCCTTGACAAGGATCGTAATGATTCAGAAGGGTCAAGAGGATACAGCAGAAAACAACAACAACAACAATAGGATTGCTGAACAACAGAGTTTTTGGTAAGAAAGTGGTTAGCCACGGCCAACAGGGCCCATTCTTTGCCACCAGGATGACACTGAGAAGTCCCAACATGGCAAAGATGACCAAAACTGATATCAAGATTGAAGGTGATCTGGAAGAGGCTTAAAGAGAACCAGGGACAATGGGAAGCTAAGTGAGCTCTGCTAACATTTTGACTGAATATCTTCATGACAGATGAGCAGTAAGGTAATCTTACCCAACACTGCATGCCAGAGTAGAGTTCTGTACATCGTGGAGTCCCTGACACAGTGTTTGTAGTTATACAGAGCTGCAGTCAGACCTATTAAGGGTGGGGTGAAACAGGCCCAGAGTAGAGCACAATATTCCCCTGCTGAACAATGAAAAGCCAGAGTGGACATCTGAAGGGTGTCAATATTATATCCGTAGGTAGATCTGGCAAGTTTGCCAAGTAGATTGTTACTGGTCTTGATTTTGGCAGCAAGTCTTCTCAGCTGGTTGTAGTAAGCCAGAGATCTATCAAGAAGAAGGCCAAGATAAACCAGATATAAATTATATTCCAGTGGGAACTCATTGAGGGATACAATTTTTGAATTACAGAAGTAGAAACCCCAAACTAATTTCAAAGCGTTCAAGTACCAGTTACAGCAGTAGTTGGATATAACTGTCAGATCAGAATTCAAAAGTATTCTTTAGGTCAGAAAAAAATGCATACCCATGCAACTGTCATCAGCATAGATGAAGTCATGAATAAAAATATTATGTAGATCACAGGAGTACAAGTGAAAAACGGTTGGTAATAGTAGTCAGCTTTGTGATAGTCATTAAGTAGAGATTTCCATGAACTGGTTGGTATCATTTCCATGACCTGTGAAATTTTATTTGCACCAAAGTTCTACAATATGAACAAACTGACTCAAGAATATGCTAGATAATTTTACAATAATGTCAGGTGCTCTATCTTATTCTGGGCAGGCAAGGTACTTTGACAAGATACGTTACCTTGTATTAGACCAACTGAGTAGTTGAATAAAAGATATCACATCAACTCAAAGTACTTTGCCTGCCTATGTCCTTAGACCAATACGGCTACAACCAAAACCCCAGTATCGTGTTCTAGGCAGAAGTCAGATCAAGGAACTTGGAACCAGTCTCTTCAAATTTTTCTGGTCCATTTTCAATAGGTGTCATTAATTCAAGCACTGGAGCTCTGAAGAAACTTGCCTGATGTGTTCCTGTCTGCTGTTCTCTACCAGAACACCCAACTTTCCCCTGGAGCAGTGCAGGGAGATGCCAGAAGGCTGGCTGGGTGTGCTGGTGGCAAAGAAAGCAGCGGGGATGATGCAACGGGGTGCTGGAAGCCTGGGCAGGCTCAGAGAAGCATTGGATTGGGTGCCTCTGAGCTGGGGCAGCATCTGGCCAGCTAGCAACTCACCTGGGCTTCCAGCGCTCCATGTACCATCCCTGTCACCTCCTCCAGCTGCCAGCAAACACAGCTGTCCTCCTGCCACCTTCCCATGCTGCCCTAAGGTCAAGGCAGCCCATTCCCAGGTGGCACCAGGCATCCTGTCAGCCACAGGAGCCTGCTGAAGGCTGAAGTGGTGAGGGGCCTGATCTTTTTTTTTCCCCTGAGGAGCCTGCCCACCTCTCCACCAACTGCAGGGCAAGCTGAAAGATCAATGGCATAGATTAATGGCACCCCCAGCTGCTGGAGAGGTGGGCAGGCTCCCCCTGCCACAAAAAAGTAAAAGGATCAGGTTTGTCACTTCTGCCTCCATCAGGCTCCTGCAGCTGGCAGGACAATTATTTATATAGAGTGCTGGAAACTAAAATGCTGAGATTTCAATTAAAAACTCAGCAGTCCAATTTAGGAAGCATAGAATACAACCCAAAGGACTAACCCCCCTCATATGTACAAGTGCCCCTTGGTACCACATGTTTAGAATCTGGCAGCATCTACTCAGCCCTTCACCTTTCTTAGATAGATGAGCTGAGTTCAAAGTACCTTACTTGTATGTTTAAAAGACAGCATGGGGAGATCCATGCACAAGACCCTAAAAAAGGTCCTGGCTGTTCAGAATGAAATAGCCTGTGACACATTTCATAAGAGGAAGGCTTGCTCTTTCTCCCCTGCCTGGCTAAAGCTATCCCTCCACTCCTTCTAAGTATTCTATGCATCAGCTATGGGATCATTCAGGGTGAAAGGCAATGTGTGAATGTAAAGCATAATGAGAATTAATAGTTGTAAAAGTCATGTGTAAGGTCTCCTGCAGTATAAAAGATGACAGTCATCCACTTAACATGTGACACTGGGAATTTCTGCTTTGAGCAAATCAATCTAATTAAGTAGTAGTGGCCAACTGTTTATATTTAAAATACATAAAAACAATCCCTTGCAGTATGAATAGATCCAACAGTAGAAAATAAAGCACAGCAACATCATGGAGTCATGGTTAATGTGACAGCTTCTGTTTATCTTAACTTTTGGTAGCTTTAAAAACGAGAACCAAGAGAGAGGAAGCAGGAAACCAGGTCTAAAACAGTGGCCGTTCAAGAATAACTGGTGTGAAAGGAAGGGAGGTTTCCCTTTGCCGTGTGAAAAAGATAACTTGCAAGGTCTTGTTCTCTCCTTAAATATACTTTATGCCAGTGACTGGAATTTATTCAGTACCTGAACACTGAGGGCTTTTAAAAATATTTATATGAGTAAAAATTTTGTTTAATATTTTTTAAAAACAACATAGATCTTACTGGTACATAAGGTTTAGGGGATTCTTTTATGGCAGGGATTCATGCCAGTGTTCCTGTAAATCATTCAGACAAATATATACATTTAGATTACATGGCTATTTGCTATTAATCTTATTTTGTCACGTTTCATATAATGATTTTCAAAAGCCATAGTTGCTATAATGCATCGTAAGCTCAAGCAAAAGGTAGCCAACAAGACTCATAGTTTTAATTATTTAACTTTTTATAATCATATCTTTTTTTTAGAGGGACAGATTTTCCAACAGATTCAGGTAGACAGTTGGGCAAATGCCCAGTTCTGGTTGTTTAACCATAAAATAAGAATGATTGCACTGCAGGTATTCAGGCTACCATTAACTTTTCTGCATTCTTGCCACCAATATCTAATTCACTAGTATGAAATTAGTGTATACACACACACACAAATACAACCATGAGAGTTATACAGATAGTCTATCATAGTAATAAAGTTGGACATTTGAATTGCACGTCAGTGCCAACATTTATTCTCTTACTTCTCTTTATTCTCTTAGATCAATAATGAAGCCTGCACTTTCCTGTGGTTGATAGAAAAAATATTCCTGAAGAAACCTTGAGAAAGTCCTTTAAAAAATTGGCTATGACTTTTCTCAGTGGAGCCATTTGGCTACATCAGCACCTTATTCAGGCCAGATAAAGTTCAATATTTCCTCAGACCTTGGCTTTGATTTATGAACAGGTTAACAGGTAAACATTGTGTGCTTGTTTGATGACAACGTGTAGTGTGAATAAAGCTTTTACAGGAGGCAGTGTATTCAGCACTGGCCTGGGACTTATAAGGCTTACCTCCTATTCCACTTTATCACTTTCTCACTGTTTAATGCAGAACAGATCCAGTTTGGTTTTGGAGACTCCACAACAGGATTGAGGTTGACTATATAAGGAGCCTAAATGCCTAAACCCAGTCAGTTTGGATTACTTTCCCAAGGTGAGGGGCCTCAGTTTTAGACATTGTGTGTTGGGGCACTTACATTAAATGAAAGTGCGCCAACACCAAACAAAACTGGATGCTTTGTCCCCTTCTGTAAAATGATTATAGTAACCGGCTACCTCTCTGAAATGGTGCTACAAAGCTGAGCTTCTTAACATTTGTAAAGCACTAAGAAATCCTCCCATGGACTTGCTAGGTGTTCATAATTGATAAGTGAAAAATATCAAGAAGCCAGGTAGTGGTAATCCTAGTGAAGACCTATGGGGTCATTTATAAAAATGACTGCTTTGTCTTAGGACTGCACTGGGATATTTTAGGGCCAAATGTTCAAATCAGAACCTTCACTGAAATCAGTGGAGCTGTGTAAATCTAGCTGAGGATGTGGCTATTAATAATAATAATAATAATAATAATAATAATAATAACAACAACAACAGCTTCCCAACCTTAATTCTAAAACCAAGAAGCTGTCACATGAGCTGTTCATCCCAGTCCAAATTCAGAAAAACCTGTGCATTTGGGAAAGCACATAAGCATCATTAAATATAGGCTCTAACTAAATTTCAGCATAAACTTTCATACTGTTCTGAATAGGAATGGACTTAAGTCAATGCTTAAGAGCTTTTCTGAACTGGATCTTTGTCTTGATTTTTTCTGTTGCTGAAAGTTGATAGGTAAATCTGAAAGTCTCTGATTTTTTAGAAATGCCCTTATGCATCTTGTGCTTAGGGATGGGCTCATATCATCCCAATGTTCATTACATCTAGTACATATTTCCTAAGCTGTTTTTGCCACTGTGATTTTCACAGCACTCATTTCTTTGCCATCCAAATTGATTTTGAGTGATTAGAGAGCACTGCTCGCATCTACAGCTAAAGCAATAATGTTTCTGCCAACAGCTAAGAATGAAAGCTGAAACAGTACTCAAAATACATGTTCAGAAACATATCCATAGGGCAACTGCCTGTTTTATTGGCAAATCTACTTTCCTACCATCTAATAAAATTGTTTGAACCATGGAAGCTTAATACTGCAAAGAATATTTGATGCCTGGTTGGAAATATCATATGTTGAATCTGAAGAAATTCATTATACTCTTAGCTCATTAATTCTTTGCACTGAGAAAGCACAGTCTCAGTTATCCACTTGGGTGTCCACTTTACTCATCCTCTCTAATAATTAAATATATAGTATTAAAGCAGGATCCTTTTCACTTTATGAATCCTAATGGTACTTAATCTATTTCCTACTGCATCTAACACACACAAATCATGGTTTCTTGCCTAGCTACAACTCCAGAACTTAAGTGTGTATGGCACAACATACTTGCCTGGCTAGAGAGCACCAGACTGAGCATGCTCACTAGCCATGGGGCTACTTGTGTGTCTGCTGTTACACAGCTAGTGAAATGCCATGTGAATTAAAATAGGATTCTGAACCAAATGCTCTTTTTTCATTAAGAAATGAGGGCAGGAGAGCAATGCAGGCTGACCCTGACAGGTTCAAGAAATGGGCGGATGAGAACCTAATGGTGTTTAACACTGAAAGATGCAAGGTTCTCCACCTTGGGAGGAAAAACCTGCAGCACCCTTATAGGCTCAGCAGTGCTACACTGGTTAGCACTACAGATGTAAGAGACTTGGGAGTCATGATTGACCACAAGATGAACATGAGCCTTCAATGTGATGCTGCAGCAAGTAAAGAAAGCAAAATGCTGGCTTGCATCCATAGATGCTTCTCAAGCAAATCCCAGGACATCATTCTCCCCTTGTACTCAGCCTGGGTGAGGCCGCAGCTGGAGTACTGCATCCAGTTCTGGGCTCCACAATTCAAAAAGGATGTAGAGAAGCTTGAGAGAGTCCAGAGAAGAGCCACGTGCATGATCAGAGGTCAGGAAAAAAGACCTTACGACGGCAGGCTGAGAGCTATGGGACTCTTTAGCCTGGAAAAGCGCAGGCTCAGGGCAATCTGATGGCCACCTATAAGTTTATCAGGGGTGTTCACCAGGATCTGGGGTGAGGGACGATTGTTCTCCAGAGCGCCCCAAGGGATGACAAGTTTGAATGGTTATAAACTTCAGCAAGAACATTTCAGGCTGCACATAAGGAAGAATTTCTTCACTGTCTGAGCCCCCAAGGTCTGGAATAGCCTGCCAATGGAGGTGGTTCATGCACCTACATTGAATGCCTTCAAGAGAAATGTGGATACTTATCTTGCTGGGATCCTATGACCCCAGCTGAATTCCTGCCCCTTGGGCAGGGGGCTGGACTTGATGATCTTCCGAGGTCCCTTCCAGCCCTAAAAAAAAAAAAAAAGCAATAATACATGTATAATATTTATGCCATAATTGGGCTTAAAACCAGAATTAAAAAATGTCAAGGAAATTAGAGACCTCTGCTTACCTCCAGAGTTGCCTTCCACAATGGTATCAATAATCATAGCTCAAAGTGCAGTGGTATCTTCAGTCTTTTGAACATCTACCACCAGGAAATTATGCCTGAATTATTGTAACAGTTGATTCTCACTGCTTTGAGTTGCAAGGCAAAGAATAGCCATCAGATGCCATCAGATGCCAGTGACTCTCAGAGTTGCAAGGCAAAGAAATATTTCTGCATGTTAAGTACTGAATAAGAATTCTCCCCAAACCAGGAATGAAGAGTCATCATCCAATATTTTAAATCTGAAAATTTACCCAGCAGAGTAGAAGTATATTTGGTCAGTTTAGAGTTCTTCTCTGGAGTTGGAATAATCCAGGTGGAAAGAGAGCTGGTGTCAAGACTCAACTATGTACCAACAATGCTGATACCATCAAGAACCAGCGGAACAAGTTAGGATTTCAATCAAGTTTCAGGAATTTGTAACGTTAACTCAGGATCTATAGAGAAACCTGAGACTGGCAAAGAAAGTAAAAGTTTATGTCAGGTTAAGAACAATTAATGGCAGGTCAGTTACAGTAAGCCATATTGCATTATAGCATCTTCCTCATTAATTGTTGATGTTATATGATAATCGATGAGTGCTTATTTGACTCAGCCAAATGCTAATTAATGCAAGCAATTCACTCACATAAATGGTAATACAGTATTCTCTCAACCATTGTGTATTTTTAACTGGAAACATTTATGTTGTTGTAACTACTGCTAGAGTCTGAAGAAAAGTAGCGTGTTTTTTGGTCAGCATACCTCTGTGTGATGGCTGTGGGGTTTGGTTCCTTCATTTGTTGGCTGTTTTGGTTTTTTAGAAGCAGGCAGTGACAACGATGTGGACAGGACACATTTGTGAAGGGAGAAGCCTACCTCTCACACAAAATCAAAGAGTTGACAAGAAAAAAAAAGATAAGGAGGCTTAAAAGGGGAATCTAAATGGAAATGGTGGTAGAAACTACAGAAGAGGGGAGCAAAATAATAATATGGGGACAATATGACAAGTGAGACAGGCCTATGAAAGTGAGCAGGAGAACTAAAGAAAAAGTGTCAAACTCTTAAGACAGGGGTGTAGGTTGTAGCCGTGTTGGTCTAAGGACATAGGCAGACAAGGTTCTTTGGGTGAATCTGATATCTTTTATTAGACCAACTTAAATAGTTG
>JAGPOW010003316.1:123097199-123108048 GCA_030014935.1 Caiman crocodilus
GTTCTTTGGGTGAATCTGATATCTTTTATTAGACCAACTTAAATAGTTGGAAAACAATTATTAAGCAAGCTTTCGGGTTCAAAAACCCTTCGTCAGGCTGAGGAAGTTTCAGCAGTTGGTGTATGGTCTTCCTGGATGGAATGAAAAGTAAAGAAGCCAGAGGCTCGGCTAGTATGCACACAAGACCTGTCTGTCGAAACTCTTGAAAAGAATGTAATGGGAGTCTATTATCTTCCATTGTCCAAAGCTGCTGGATCTGCTCAGCTGAAGATCCTTCTTTTAGCCTGGGGAATCCTAAAGAGACATTACAGCTGACAACTATCTCATATTTTTAGGCACCTCAGAAAAAGGGGAGGGAATCAAAGTAAAGTGCTGCGATTAGACTGTGGTTATGTTCTGGCAGGCCTTAATTAGCCAATAGCCTCTTCAGGGCTGAAACTGTCTAGACATAATTTGACTAGACAGTAATTTGTCACCACCATTACCCCAGAATCCAAGAATGGGAGGTGGCTTTTTTGCAGCTCCTCACCTGAGCTGCTCCAAATACATATTGGATGCAGCTGAAAACTGAGTACCAGCTTTTTAAACAGGCACAGTATGCATGTGAATGTATTTTCTTTTGGCCATTGCACTTCAGTTGTTTAGCATTCAGAAGAAAGTAACATATGCATTTGGCATCCAGCTTTAACTACAACTAAAATGGACTGTTAACACTGTTGTTTAACAGCTTAAGTTTTGCTTTTCATGCCCTTCCCCACCCCTGTCACATTTGGGAAGCATGATTACTATTCCTGCAAGCAACACAAGACAAGAGATTGGATAGCAGCCAGAGCCTTTTAACATCTGCATAAGACTTAACATGCTGAACATGTCTAACAGCTGCCGCCTTTTCCAGGAGAATAGCAGCCAAAAAGGCTATTATGACAGATGTTTTTCTCATCCACCAGTAAAATCTGGGACATTTTTGTAATGTATACACAAACTATGTACAGTACATGTCTCAGACCCACACTGGTGATGACTGCCTTGCAATGGCACATTGGATGATATTGTCCCTTTAAATTAGCCTTGTAGAGGTACAGTCAATAAGTGATTTAGGCACCAGAAATGCACACACTTAAATGTGATGACCATTTAGTATAAAGAACAGACATAGTGCTGGGAAGAGAACCCAGAGTTCCCTGCTCCGAAGTGATCTCTCCACGCTTGTTAGGTCTTGTGCTCCCTCTGAAGCACATTGAATCTTATATTTCAGCTTGCACAGTTAAGGCCAGCTTTAACAGGAAGGGTGGGGAGTGCCCTTTTCCCACCCACTACAGAATGGCCTGTAGCCTGATCATGGTGAGGTCACACTCCTGCAATATGAATCAGGAACCATGCCTCAACAGGTTAAGTGGTTTTGTCACTAAGCTATTGTATTACAGAGGGTGGCATCAGCACTGCCACGTGTATTTTGACACCTGCGTTCAGAGTTTAGTGTGGGAATTGATGGGTGCTCATCTCAGCCAGCCAAACATTAATTGACATGAGCAGTTGTATCATAGAAGAAAGGTGTGGCCACTGCTGCCTGTCATGAGGAACCCCTATCTTGGCCTGTGTTAGGGAAGCTCTGCGAATTCCCACCAGAGCAAGCTCTTCAGGAGACAGAGGCAGAGGAATGCCTACTTTGTGGCTCTCATTTGGATTTAGATGTGAGCTAGGCACTGAGCTGCTCCATCCTGTCAAGTCTGAAACAGTTCTGGGCAGGTGTAGTGGCACAAATCTAGGTGGCTTGAGAAACCTGGGCATGCAGTAAAGGTCCTCCAGTGATAGGTGACAGCTGAGTGAAGGATCATAGTCTGGAACTTAGACAACAATATTCTGTATACAGCTTAAGTCCCTTGGAGCCTGATTAAACTTCTATTACAGTTAGAGGAAATACTCCCATTAACTTCAGTAAGAGCTGCACTGGATTCTTAGAAAAGTAACCATTAAAATGTAAGAGAGCCACACACATGGAATAAAAATGAACATGCTTGTTTGACCTCCCCAACCCCTCTCCCCACACACACATTTTTAAAATAAAAATGGTAAAGGGGCTGCTGCCTGTGGTCAGAAATTGGCTAGGACACTTCCAAGATTAAGTCTGGGTGCAGCAGGAACTGACTTGAATAGGTGGTTCCCTTGTATCTGAGCCAGCATTGAACTGGAGGTCAACATTTTGTTGCACAGGGCAGCTCCAACATCTGGCCTAATGTGCGGAGCAGAGTGAGTGAGACTCCATGATGATGAAGTCAGATATAATGTGACAAGTCACTGGTCTTAAGAAACTAAGGGCCTGATTTACAGATATACTGAGCATTTTCAACTCCCATTGCCTTCAGGTGAAAATGCAGATGCTTAGCACCTCTGAAATAAGCCACTCACTACATCCATTTGTTTTCATGATAGTCTGTTACTAAAAGTATGTATATATACAGTGCTGTATCAAAATTGATTCCAGAGAATCATTTTATATAATGCCTTTGAGTGAGATCATCAAGGAAAGGATATACTACCTGGATAAGGATGTTTTATCCTGGACCAAACGTTTCTGGAATTCAAAAAAAACAGTACAGTATCCCATAATAGCCACTGTTTCACATGTGGTTTTATATTGCCAGTGACACATTCTCCAAAATAACCAAGAAAAATTTTTTGACTCTTTGACAAGCCATTTCAAGACAGCTAGAATGACAGGCTCCCATGACACTCTGCTGCTTAGTACAGAATTTAGTGTCAGTGGAGATATTCATAAAAGTCTCTGTTAACTACATAATGGAACTGAGTTAGTACTACATCCCATAGGCATTTATTCCAGGGAAAACCAGAAATCAATCACACTGTGTCCAGGCAGCAATCCTAAGAGTAAACTTACAGCATCCTTACAAACTAAACCAACATCTGGCTGAAGAAACTCAGGGAGCATTGAACATTCAAATCCTCAGTGCTTGTCAGGTTTACATAAGCTCCAGCACATGTTCAAGAAACAGATGAAAATGTGGAAAACTAGAAGAGTTTCCAGAGTGCACAAAAACGTCAGGTTCTGGAAAAAGACTTAATTTCCTTCTGCACCATTTTGTAGCATCAATTTATATCCTGTCAACTGCATATCCTCACTGCAAGCAATACATAAGGAGATAAAAGGCAATCTATGTAAAAAAAAGACCAACTCTATCAAGGGAATATATATGTCACGTCTCATTTCTATCCCCTCCTTAATCCATTGTGAAGCAATACATTGCAAACTTTAGCCTGAGTTTTGAAACCTCTCATTAATTTCCAGAAGGATCAGTTTATTGTGAAAGAATATTTTGCATTAACTGTGGGAGAAAGAGTGGTAGAACAGCCTTATGGTATGTGTCAGCCTGCCACAGTGACACAAACAGACATTAATAAAAATGAACAAGTTTTATACATTCCATCTACTACTGTGAAATCATCTTATATACAAACTCTTATATAACAACATGCTAAACATTAATATTGGGACTGATAGGTATAACTATCAGTCTGAGGAACTTATAATGCATTTGTATAGTGCCTATGAAAACATATCTATGATATTGCTTGGCACCTATGGGTGCATCCACACATGCAAGCGCATATGCTTGAAGCAGCTCAAATAGAAGTGGTGCAAATTTGAGCCAGAGCTTTTTGCCTCGGTGCACATGCTTGGACATGCACTTTGTTGTGGAGCAAATTGTGCCTGTTGCGGTAAAATAATTCTGCCTGGCTCCTCCTGGATCTGCAGCCATGGGAAGCTAGAGGGCGGGGCCAGCACCTGTGCTGTCCCCAGCAGTATTAAAAGCTACCCTGTCCTGGCCCCATCTGTACAAAAAGCTCCCTTGGCAAGCAGCTCAGGGCTACTCACTGTCAGGAGATTCTGGGGCCCGGCCACTTGGTACCTGGGGACACTACCCCTTGGGCCAGCTGGACTGCTGCAGCAGCATCCCAAATCCATTTTTAAAAATACTCCAAAATCCATGTTTTTCCATAATTGAAACAAAAGACCACTCTATACACACACACACACACACACACACACACACACATATCTAGAGAAAGGGAGTGCGAGATCAGTTGGGCAATGCTTTATCGGTATATTTACAATGTTAAAACAATGTGGAAGCTTGCCAGTGTTTCTATCATCATGATACAATACATTCTAAAAACCTATATGTGTCGATGTGTACTTTTGGTTTTCTTCACACATGATGGGTGTGTGATGGGGGGGTGTGGTGTTTGCAGGAAGGGGCTGGGAAGGGGTGTGCAGGAAGGTGTGTGTGTGTGTGTGGAGGGATGTGGGTTGGTGTGGGGTGATTGCTGGTGGGACTGCAAGTATGGGGGACCTTATGGGGGCACTGCTCAGGAGGGGTGGGTCCCCTGGCCCCCACAGGGTGAAGCCCCTCCCACAGCACATGGAATGCCCCCCCACAGGACCTCAGCTTACCCCTGGAGGGCCACAGCCCCTATCCCCTACAGGGCCCCTGCCCTGGGTCCCAGGCACCCTGGAGGGCCCCAGCCCCACCTCCCAGGGCCCATAACTTACCGTAAGCAGTGGAACTGGGGTCCTCTGAGTCATGGCAGCAGGACCCTGACGGCCCTTCTGCTGCCCAGCAGGGCTGGGCCATGGTGACAGGACCCAGAGCAGGATGTGGGGACTGCATGCTGGGCCCAG
This sequence comes from Caiman crocodilus, assembly GCA_030014935.1. Classification (NCBI taxonomy): domain Eukaryota; kingdom Metazoa; phylum Chordata; order Crocodylia; family Alligatoridae; genus Caiman; species Caiman crocodilus. The sequence continues at coordinate 123,101,899 of JAGPOW010003316.1, forward strand.
CCAGGTCCTGGGGCCTCTTTGCCACCCAGCTGGGCCAGGCCATGGTAGTGGGACCCAGCGCAGCAAGTGAGGACCATGTGCCAGGCCCAGCTGCCCTTTGGGCCTCTCTGCCACCTGGCCAGACCAGGCCATGGTGACAAGACCTGGCACAGCACACAGGGACTGCCGTGCTCAGCCCAGCCAGGTCCTGCTGCCCTTGAGGCCTGCTTGCTGCTTGGCCAGGCCAGGCCCTTGGTGGCAAAACCCAGTGTGGCACGTGAGGACTATGTGCCGGGCCCACCAGGTCCTGCCACTCTTGGAGCCTCTCTGCCGCCTGACTGAGCCATTCCCATGGTGACAGGCCCTGGCGCTGTGTGCTGGGACTGCACGCCATGCCAAGACAGGTCCTGTCAGCCCTGGGGCTGCTCCTGCTGCCTGGCCAGGCTGGGCCCATGGCAGCAGCACTCAGTGGAGCACAGGAAGGATGGTCCCCACACACCATGGCAGGTCCTGCCTCTGCCCTTCTGTGCTGTGCTTGGAGGGGGGTGGCGCACAGCAGGACATGGGCCAGCCCTGTGTGGCTCACTAGTCCAGCTTTGCACCAGAGCAAGTCGCAGGGCTCCAGGAGGCACAGGTCCTGTGCATGCCTCCCAGAGCCCTGCAACCCACTCTGGTGCAAAGTTGTACTACCGAGCTGCATGGGGCTGGGCTGGGTCCATACCTCCTGCAGCTCTGAGGACATCCCCTCCTGCCACTCCCTAACCTCCCCAAATCCATGACCCCTCCTCCCACTTACCTTGAGCAGCACTGAGACAGCAGGAGAAAGAAAGCGTCTCTTCTGGAGGCCACAGAGTCTCTTCTGGAGGACTGATCTCCTGGCACGGTCTGGGACCATGCCTTGTTCTGCTCTTCTGCAGAGCAGATTTTTTAGACTCTTGGATATCCAGGTGTCTAATTTTCTCTCCGTGCTGCAAGTCTGCAGCACGGGGAACATTTTATCATTCCTGCACGTCCCTCTTGCCCCGCCTCAAAGGTGTTTCAGACGGGGCAAAAGGCATGTGTGTGCTCATCTGGACGCGCCCTAGGAGTATTATTGGAATGCAGATACTCATTTCTTATGCTGATGAGGAAAGGTAGCCATTGTACCATCAGAAGCAACAAGTAATAACATTTGAATCTACAGAATACATGAAAGGGAGAAAGGATCAGATTCTTTATCTAGTTAATTGCCAGCAAAACAAATTATCTTAGATAGCAAGGTTCTATGTAGAGAAAATGTTTCATTGCAAGGTTACATATTCAGGAGGAAATATGTACAATATAATGGGGTTTTTTCCTTTCTTTTTTTTTTGTATAGACTAACTGTACATCTGTGTCATGGAATAATATAAGCCAAACAGGAGATGGAAGGAGGGAGGCGGAAGGGTATCAGAAAAATTACTGGCTGGGAATGGCACTTATTAGAAACCGAACAGAAGTTTGCACAGCAGGTACTGATCTGTCATTTCCTCTAACAAGTTGGGTTCTCCCTGCTGGTTTAAATCCCCACACAGGAAACAATGCTTGATGCAACCCCTTCCTTTTTCCCTTCAGCCCCTCCCACCTGTATCTTTATCTTTTGTGGATTAAAAGTCTGAAAACACTGCTGTGCAAATCACTGAGGAGAACTGGGAATGCTGCTGTATGAGATCTGCAGTAGCTTTGTTCAACTTCTGAACAGCTTCATGGGTGACAGCACGAAAGTAAAAGCCAACTTGTTTCCTCTCAGCATCTGCTGAGCAGTGAGAATAGCATGAGGAAGCATGAGCCGGTTACTTACAGACCTCAGAAGCTAAGTCTTGGGGAGAGGAAGGTATAATTTGTTTGTTTCACTCCATTTGTTTGTTTTGCTCCATTTGTAAATGGTAACATTCAATAGGATAATCTAATCAAGGTTGGAGCCAGATCCTTGGCCTTACTCCTTCTTTGGATGACAGAGAGTACTGCCTGAAACAAAGGTGACCAGTGGATTTAAAAGGAATGCACCTGACTACACAAATCAGCCCTGCCCTCTGCCTTCTCTGGAAGAGGGGTCATCTCAGGGATTTCATAGATTTCATAAATGTCTAGAGTCAGAAGGGATCTGGTAGATCATTGGGTCTGACCCCCTGCTCCAGGCAGGAAAGAGCACTGTAGTTATATAACCCCAGCCAGATGCCTGTTTATTCTCCTCTTGAACACCTCCAGAGTAGTGGAAAGCACCACCTTCCTTGGAAGCCCGTTCCATATTTTGGCAACCTTCACCATAAAGAATTTCTTCCTTATGTCCAGTCTAAATCTGTTCTCCTTCAGTTTGTGGCCATTATTTCTGCTAACCCCAAGGGATGCCCTGGTAAACAGAGTGTCCCCTATTACTTGCTGCCTTCCATCCCCCGCCCTCTGTGCCCCCACCCCAATGAGTTTGCAGGCAGCCACAAGATTGCCTCTGATCCCTCTGTCTGTTTTACTGGGGTCTTACCTGGAGGCCCTCAACCATACGAGTAGCCCTCCTCTGAACCCTCTCAAGGTTATCCACATCCCCCTTTAAGTGCAGTGCCCAAAACTGGATGCAGTACTCCATCTGCAGCCTCACCAATGCCACATAGAGGGGAATTATCACTTCCGTAGACCTGCTTGTGATACTCCTGCTGATGCAAGAAAGATGGTTAGTCTTGCTTATTACCTCGTCACACTGGGAACTCATGTTCATTTTTGTGTCAACCAGGACTCCAAGATCTCTTTCCACTGTTGTGGTGCTCAGAATAGTACCCCACAGTCTACAGGTGTGTTGGAGACTCTTTCTCCCCAGCTGCAACACCTTGCATTTATCCAAGTTGAACTGAATCCTATTCTGATCTACCCATTTCCCCAGTCTATCCAAATCCACTTGAATTTGCTCCCTGCCCTCCAGTGTGTTTACTACGCCCCATAGTTTAGTGTCATCTGCAAATTTGGACAAGGTGCTTTCAACACCTTCATGCAAATAGCTGATGAAGATATTAAACAATACTGGTCCAAGGACAGAGCCTTGGGTCACACCATTGCCCACATCCCTCCAGGAGAAACCAACCCATCCACCACCACTTTCTGGGTGAATCTCATAGGCCAGTTTTTCACCCACCTTACTGTGAAAAAATCCACATCACAGCTACTCAGTTTGCTCATAAGAATTGGGTGGAACACTGTGTCAAAAGCCTTTTTAAAATCCAGGTGAATAATATCTACTTCTTCCCCTGCATCTAAGCAGTTTGCGACCTGGTCATAAAAAGAGACCAAGTTAGTCAGGCAGGATCTGCCTGTTATAAACCCATGATGGTTACACCTTAACATTGTGTTACCTGCTGGCCCCCTGCAAATGTGATCCTTTAAGATTTTTTTCTAAGGTCTTGCCGAGAATAGAGGTGAGGCTAACTGGCCTATAATTATTCGGATCCTCCTTCCTCCCCTTCTTGAAGATAGGGATCACATTGGCCCTTTTCCAGACCTCTGGGACCTGTTTCAAGTGCCACAAGCACTCAAACAGTTGCACCAGTAGTTCTGCTATGTCATTGGCCAATTCCTTTAGTATCCTTGGGTGAAGACCATCGGGGCATGCCAACTTACATATATATGTCCAACCCTTCCAAGTGCCCCTTCACTAGGTCAGTGCTAACCATTAGTGGATTGGTATTACTCTCTTGCAACTGGGATGTTCCAATTGCAAGAGATAGGCTGGGGAGCAAAGGTATAGCCATGTTCCAGTAATCTTAAATTGGTAGAAAATGTCTATGGGACCCATTCAATTAAAAAACAATAGAGTATCCTAATGGGTGCTTTCAGTCTCTGATTTATATTGGCTACCAAACTAGGTTGTGAGACTGTAGGTAGAAAGCTGGAAGAAAGTGTTATGCCTTACACCCAATGTACCAAACACAGCTCAGGTGAACCTGCAGGCCTGGGCCAACATAAATCATATTCTCTTGAAACAGCTGTTGTTGTTCTGTAGTAAAAAAAAACCCACAAAAACCAAAGAACTAACCAAACAAAGAAAACCAACAAAATCTTATCAAAGCAAACCTTCACTATCTCTGCCTGCTGTCTTATAATCACTGTAAACAAAACTGCCCCTCTTGTTTTCTGACACCCCACAGTCTTAATGACAAAATCCCACCTTTCTCCCAGCTGCTACACACGTAGCATGATTTGGTGGGTAAAGTTGGACCAAACCAAGAATAGACTCCTGCCCAAGAAAGTTTGCAATGTAAAGGCAGAATAGCTATGATAGACTACCAAGTAAAAGCTGAGAAGGATTCACACTCATTAATGCTATAGAAATTCACAGAATGTCTTTTTAGACCAATAGATATGTGTAGGGTGGGGGAAATCTCCTCTTTTATCTTCTTTTTATGAATTTCCTACTGAAATCAGCTTCCCATCTCTATGAACCAGTGCTATCAGACTCAGAAGCAGAGATGATATCACCTCCACTTGATCTACCACAAGGATCCTATAAAAAGAAAGACGTTTCTGTATTGCACAGAACATGACTCAGCTAGCAGTGATGTGAAAGGACTATAACATTATCATTTAACTGTGGCATGCTGTCACTGGAAAATCTTTGTGTATGCCTTTGCCTATACTAAACTGTTAACTACCTGTAAACTGTATACAGTTTCAACCCAAATATTTCACTTCTTAATCTGAATTTGGCTCATCAACAGGAATGCAGACTGATTCTAAGTGTTAAAAACTGGAAGTTTGCAGTAGCATAAGTACCACATAGATGCATAAAGTGAAACAAGATTTAGCCCTTAGTCTGCTCCCTTTCTCTTCTACACAGTTAAATACATACATATAGGGTGGATTGAACGTGGATCAAAAGGGGGCAAGAGTGCTCAAAAGCCCCCATAGCTCACCAAAAGCATCCAGGAATGTCTCATAGCTAAAAAGGAGGCGTACATCCAGTGGAAGGGATTATACCTCCTTGGCTCGAGATTGTAGGAGGGCTGTTAGGAAGGCCAAGGTGGAGAGGGAACTGGGACTAGTGACCTGCATCAAAGATAACAGGAAGTCCTTTTTTAAATACATAGCGAGTAAAAAGGAGGTACAGGGTAATGTGGGACCCCTGCAGGACACCCTAAGAAATCTGGTGGTCACACCAGATGACAAAGCTAATCTCTCTAACCAATTTTTCTGCCTCCATTTTTCTGAGCAGGGACCAGGTAATCCTCTCCACCAGGATCCCCGACAGTCCCAGGGGAGGCACAGTCAGTCCCAGGGTCAGTGAGGACCTAGTAAGGGAACTTCTGGTGGGACCAGACGTATTCAAATCAGCAGGCCCTGATGATCTCGACCCCAGAGTGCTGAGGGACTTAGCAGAGGTCATTGCAGGACCCCTGGCTCATCTTTACAAGCATTCATGGTGCTCTAGCGAGGTGCCAGAGGACTGGAAAAGGGCCAATGTGGTCCCCATTTTCAAAAAAGGGAGGAAGGAGGACCCAGAAACTACAGGCCCATTAGTCTTACTTTGATCCTGGAGAAGGTCTTAAGAAAATTATCCTGGTACATATCTGCAAGGGACCAACAGGGGAGATTATGCTTAGGGGTAACTAGCATGGGTTCATTAGAGGCAGGTCCTGTCAGAACAACCTGGTTGCCTTCTACAACCAGGTCACAAAAGCCTTAGATGCAGGTGTCACAGTGGACATAGTCTTTCTGGACTTTAGGAAGGCCTTCAACACTGTTTCTCACCCCATTCTTATTAAAAAAATTAGGCGACTGTGGTGTTGATGCCTACACAGTCAGATGGGTCGCTAATTGGCTGGAGGGCCACATCCAGAGAGTGGTGGTGGATGGGTCATTTTCGACCTGGAGGGATGTGGGCAGTGGGGTTCCCCAGAGCTCAGTCCTTGGATCTGCAGTGTTCAACCTCTTCACCAGCAACTTGGATGAGGGGGTGAAAAGCACCCTGTTCAAATTCATGGACAACACTAAGATGTGGGGAGAAGTGGGCATGCTAGAGGAGAGGGACAGGCTGCAATCAGATCTGGACAGGTTACAGGAGTGGGCAGATGAGAACAGGATGGGTTTCAATACTGACAAGTGCAGGGTACTGCACCTGGGGAGGAAGAACCAGCAGCATACCTACAGGCTGGGGAACTCCCTTCTTGTCAG
>JAGPOW010003316.1:123108148-123165201 GCA_030014935.1 Caiman crocodilus
AAGGACAGATAAAAAGCAGTGAAAAGTGACCCTCAGTGGCGCCCTCTTGATCTCCAACTTGACCAGCACCCAACCTGTCCAGCCAGAAGGACCAGCCGGCAACCCCCTTCTGGAAGATAACACCACAATGAAAGAAGCCTCAACTGGCCATCGACAGCAGACTCCAGCACCTGTGGGATAGGTATACCTGACTCTTGTAGCTTGATACTGTGTGTGTGCGCATGTGTGTGGGGGGGACCAGCCCCAAGGTTTGATTTAACTTCATAACAGTTTTTCAATCTGCCTAATAAACCAGAATTTTAAGGATCCTGAGTTAGACATCTGTAGCCAACAGGAGTAATGAGGAATAAAGGCCATAAATTGATGGAGAGTAGATTAAGGCTAGCTATCAGGAAGCACTACTTCATAGTCAGGGAGGCTAGGATCTGGAACCAACTTCCAAGGGAAGTGGTGCTCACTCCTACCTTGGGGGTCTTCAAAAGGAGGGTAGATAACCACCTGGCTGGGGTCGTTTGACCCCAGCTTTCTTTCTTTCCTGCCTGTGACAGGGGGGTCAGACATGATGACCTGCTCAGGTCCCTTCCAAACCTACCAACTATAAAACTAAGTCAGACATGGAAAAAACCAAAATATCACAATTTATCATATGACAGAGCATTACTTTGACCTGGCTCCTCAGCGCCTGATTCAATCAGCTATTAGGTAAAAGTGCCGAAAAAGTCCAACTAAAGTGCCTGATTTATAAAGCTGTCAGGTGAGCCAGGTCCAACTAATGTGATGCCTCTTTTGGGCATGTGCTGAGCTCAGCCCAGGGGCACGCAGAATTTAAAGTAAAGTACTGTTGCGGGGTGGAGGGGAGTTACATATGTAAATAGCCCAAGTGATTTCCAGTAGGACATCTTAGAATATCAAATGTGCATACTGCAGTGTAACCAATGGCTATCTGAAGTATTTATTATGTATGTGACAGGCTGGCTGGCAGTGACCTAGCCCAAGGGTTTTGAAAGGGTAAAAGATGATTGGAGGACTTGGGATTCCCTTTCCTCACCAGTCAGGCCCCATAGACTCTCCCCTCATGTCCCCTGATTGGCGCCTTGGGTCACCTTGAGGGAGATAAAAGGGACAGCACAGCTGACTCAGGGAAGAGACCAGCGGGGACCATGAGGAAGAAACTTGAAAGAGCTGAGCCAGTGGGGCAGAAGCAATTGCCCCAGAAGAGCCTGAAGGAGCAGGACTTGCAGGCAGCAGTTGGACCCTCAGCAGCACGGCTTGTGGCCAGCAGGAGAGGTTTCTTGCTGGGCTCCAGGATCCCCTATGAGAGGCTGTGGCCAGCAGGAGAGGCTTCCCACTTCAGCAAGGATCTGAGCAGCGACCTGAGGAGTTCCCAGCTCAGCTTGCAGCTCCTCCAATCAGAGACCCTGCAGCTTGATGTGAAGCTGGGGTTCCAGGAAGGTCAAGACTCTTAGCAGCTTAGAGCAGTACCAGCACTGGTGGCTGTGTTGCAGCATTTCTGCCTACCATGTTAGACATCAAAGTTCAAGTCCCAGCTTTGGTGACTTTTGGGTTTCTCCCCACCTTCCGGTACCTAGGCCCTATATTTCTTTGTCCTTTGACATTTTGTATTTTTTGCCTTTTTATATTGCACCAAGCATTACTGTTTGCTCTTCTGTTTGTGTTTTATATTTTGTTAACCCTGTCTTTTGTCAAAGATTGTAAGTGTCAAACCTTTGTTGAATCCTGCCCCCTTGGAGCATTGTAGTGTCCACTATACCCCCTGATTATGCCTGTTATGTTCCCAGTATTGTTCCCTCATTAAAAGGTATATGGTTACGTCCCCAGTGGTGGTCTGGCTCTGCTCTATAGGGGGAGAAGAGTCCCTATACCTCTCACAGCGCTTGTGTACCTGCTTTGATCCCTTCAATTAGAAAGGGGGTACTTTTTGGCCAAGGGGCCAATCAGGGGACATGAGGGGTGAGTCTCTTGGGCCTCATTGGTGAGGAAAGGAAACCCCAAGTCCTCCAACATCTTTTACCCCTTCAAAACCCCTGGGCCAAATCATTACCATATTGGTGAGGAAAGGGAATCCCAAGTCCTCCAATCATCATTTGCCCTTTCAAAACCCCTGGGCTAGGTCACTGCCAGCTAGCCCGTCACATGTATTTAGTTGCAATATATTTCCACTTTCCTTTTGTTTGATTAATTTTCTTATCCCAAAATTAAGTTTTCCTTTTATTATAATAAAGGCTCCAATTCCCATATTGTTATACCTCTTCAAGGAAACTAAGGTTTGTGTAACGTGACTTTAGTAACATTATAGTACAGTCTGTGTTTTAATATTGCTGGAATGAGCACCTCAAACTTAGAATGAACCACATAAAATTAGAAAGCCTTACGAAGAGATTAACAATAAAAAATTGCTTAAAAAGGAATGTCAACCATTTTTATTAGCCCAGCAATATGCAATTTTGGAAAATAATCGGTATCGTTCAACTACACTTGGAAGCAAAGTTGTTATAACTTCTTTTCGGCAGAGTTACACAACAGAATGGTGAAACACCAGGTTGCCTTTATCAATCAAAACTTCCACTATTGCAGAAAAAGGCTTCCAATCCTTCCCAGTATAGATCAACGTTCAGATGCACATTTAAGCTTGAATCTCTTAATTTATTATGGCCTGAAAGTTAAAACCTTGTACTAGTGAAACAGTTCAGTGTGGGAACAAGATACCAAGCCCCATAGCTGTATAACATTTCCATTTCAGAATGCAATACTATGTTTGAACATGGAACCAGATTTCAGTTCTGGGCTGTTGCTGTAGGACTATCTCTAAACTGAATCCAATAGTTCTGATAAGGGAAAAATCAATAGTATTTTATTTATGTTGGCCAACAACAAACTTAGAGTGAAATGGGTGGGGAAAGTTAAAAACCAGGAACGTTATTTATATGTTTTAATTAAGAGCATATGTATGGTAGAGAAACGCCAATATTAAATATGTAAACGTAGGGAATGATCTCTACAAAACAGAAAGAACATAAGGCTGACACTGTAGGATGTTATCTTTTGTCTTGACAGGCCTAAAACATTGTCTGAGTATCTTCACTTAGATTTGTTGGTCCTAAAGTTAACTTTTTCTAATTCTCATGTTTAACACACCTTTTTGCACCATGACTGGATCTGATTTTGAAGGAAATCATCTCCCTGGTAGCATGGAACTTAAATCACTTCAATTATGTCAGTTGAATACTACCTAGAGATCTGTCCTAGTGGGCCTGATCACTGAATCTGGGCCATTATTATTTAGAATGTACTAATAACCAGAACTTACTAGGTATTCCTCAGCAGAGGAAGACAGAAAAGTTGCTCTGGAGACCTTACTCTGAAGAGAGAAAGACAGGCAAAGCATGCCAGAAAGGAATATTGATTGGTAGGTTAGCTGGCTGGTTGAATGAGTAACTGACTGACTGATCTGCTGCCATTTCCAGCAAAGGCTGAGGGCAGCTTGTAGCAATATACCGTTAAGTAAAATAACAGAACAAAATAGAGCAGAGACCCACTGAGCAACATCTTGGCCTAGCTTTGCTTGCTAAATGCCTGCCCAAACAAGAAAATTCTTACAGCACTTCCAAAAGATGTCCAGGCTCAGGACATCTTCAGATATCCAGGAAGGGAATTCCAGAGGTTAGAAGGAAATGCTGAGAATGACCTCCCAATTTTCACCAAGTTTTCATGAGTTTTCACCAAGTGGGTTTCATGAACTGATGGTTCCAGCAGAAGACATGAGGACAATATAGATAATATGACATTCAGACTAAGAAAACATTCAAGAGGAGACTAAGCAGTCACCTTGCTGGGGTCACATGACCCCCAGTTATCTTTTCTGCTTGGTGCAAGAGGCTGGACCTGATGATCTTCCAGGATCCTTTCCAGCCTTACAATCTATTAATCTAAGAATAGGAGTGACTATGAGCACCTATCGTCTTAGGTCCATGGACATTAATAGCCCCTTTGCCAAGACATGTTTCCTTTTTTGAAATTCTTTTCAGATTCTCTTAAATTTTAGTTAGGTTTTTACCATGCTACTGTCAATCCAATTAGCACCATCTACTTCACAATTTTCATTGTTTTTACCTCTTCCTATTCTGAAATCTCATTTTTTCATGCTATACAGAAGGTACAAAGAAGAGCAACATGGATGATTAATGGTATGGAGGGGCTTTCACATGAGGAGAGACTAAAGAGGCTAGGCATATTCAGTTTCAAAAACAGATGCCATAGCGGGGAAATGATAAGCATTTACATAACTTTATTATTTACTCTCTCTCACAATACAAGAACTAGGGGTCATAAAATAAAACTAATAGATAGTAAGTTTAAAACTAATAAAAGGAAGTTCCTTTCACACAGCATGCAATTAAAGTGTGGAACTAATAGCCACAAGCTGACAGTTTGGTCAGATTCAAAAATGGATAGGATAAATTCTTGGAGGAAAGGTGCATTGGAAAAAACTGTTGAGCATGGGAGTTAGGGGAGCAGCCTGTGAATCAGAATTTCCTACACCCTAAATACTGGAGGCTGCAAGTAGGAGAGGAACAGTGGAAAAAAACTCTGGTTTACTCACATTGGTTGGTCTAACAAAAGATACCACATCTACCCAAACAATCTTGCCTGTTTCTGTCCTTAGACAACATGACTACAACCAACAACCCTGATCATACTCAGTTCACTCACCCTTTCAGCATCCACTGTCTGACCCATTGAGGCACAGGACATTGGGCAGGATGGACCTATGTTCTGACCCAGTAAATGGCAGTTCTTATGTCCTTATATGTTCTACTAATTTACAATACTTATTACTTAATCCCATTGTTCAATAATATTTCCCATTTCTCTAGCTTCTCCGTTAAAAAAGAGCTCATCTGCTATTGCTTCGCTGATGAAGAAAGCCAATAACATCCAATTTAATCAAATGATTTCTCTCAAACTTCAGAAACAACCCCCAATTAAGAGATCTCTCTTTACTTTAAAAAACCAAACAAAACCCTGCTTCTTTGGATTATATTAAGGGATTGACTATTTTCCTTTATAACAAAAAGTAATAAACATTGCAATGATTGAATTAACTTGACTTGATTCTGGCACATTTGGGGGATAGAATTATGTCTTGCCTATAAAGATTAATCTCTTCCTATCTATAGCTTTGTCTTAATTCTGACAGTTAAATTAGGATTCTGGAGGTACTTGCTTCAGATTAGCTGTCTCATACTTACAGGCTTCTTTCAACCCTTCAGGGATCATCATTCAGCAGGGCTGTCTCCCTGAAGTCCTCCATTTATTATGGGCTGTTCTGCATTTGAACAGGAAGTGTGAACATTTTCTACTGTTCACTGCCCAAACTCCTTTGCAGTGATTTGTGCAGCCTGGACTAATGGTCATGACAAACAGCCATTTTCACAGACACTCTTCTGCTCCTGCTTGCACATGAGAGCATAGAAAAACAACAGAATTCTTTTCTACCCCCCAAATTGTTCTGCAGTCTAGTAGTCCACTCTGCTGTGCATAGAAGACCAAACTTCATGATGTACTCTATGCAGTACGTACTTTCAGAAAGTTGCTTAAGAATGCATTTGAAAAACTAACTGGAAATCAAGAAATACTTGTCAAGAACAAAGTTCCCTTTCTATGCTAATTGTATTCCTAAACATGTTTATACATTTTAGAAAAGTAAACCACTAACAGATTTTCTTACCTACTTTACCATATTCCTAAATAAAACATACCCAGATTCATCTGCCAATTCTGAGATGATGTAATGCCTTCTGGCTTGCTCTAAAGTTCAATACATTCAGGATGTCACTCACAATAAGGAATTAGGTGGTAAAAAATGTGCAGTCTGGACAAACTATGTACTGCAGAGTAAAAAGGGACAGAGCTTAACTGTACCACACCAACTGTATAGTAACTACCTGTGTGCAGTCCCTTACCCCAGTAACTAGAAGCTGAAACCACAGCAACTTACCACTCTTTTATTGAGGGCTAAACCATGGCTTGGCTTCTACTTACCATTGGGTAAGAACATGCACATGGGCAGTCACTATGGAGATTTTATTTCATGCTCATACCTTCCATATTGCAGTGCCTCATTTTTAGATGCTTCGACACCTAGTGGAATTCAAAGCCCCAGGTAAGAAGTCCAGGTTCTCTGTACAATGCATCAGAAGAGTTAGATGCCCACGAACAGGATCACAGAAGCCAATGCTGAGCAGGAGGTGTCTCAGCTAGATAGTTCTAGAAAATGGCAGGGTTTAGGGTTGAGTCCTGCTTCTCAGATTGATAAGAACTTAATTGTGCTAATGCAGGGGCAGACAATTATTTTGGGCAGAGGGCCGCTTACTGAGCTTTGGCAACCAAACCATCAAGGGCCACATGACAGGCAGCCCAGGGCAGATCAATATTAATTTGCTAAATTTTTTAGGGGCCCCGTGGGCTGGATAGAATGGCCTGCATCTGGCCCCCGGATCGCATTTTGCCCACCTCTGTGCTAAAGGCTGGTGTCTTCCTCTTACAGTTGGAATTCAAAGCCATAGTCCATTTTCTGGAGTTAGGAATCTAATTCAGGTCTCCTGATTCTTTCAGAAATTGAAGATGGGGAAGTACCACTGCTTTTATACAAAAATTAGGTTAGAGTACTCACTTTGGATGACAGAGACCCTACTCTGCCTAAGTAGTAGAAGAGTGTCACTGAGCAACAAAGACCAAAACTAAAAATCACTCTACATCCTGGAGATTATGGCATGCACCTAAGCAACCAGGGTTCCAGTCCTTGCTTTGGTGAATATTTAAGTATTTAATGCAAAATGAAACAGCATCAACAACAGGCACTGAGACATTCCCAGCTCAGTTTAGAAAATACCATATTTACTCACATACCACACATACATTTCCTTAAAATCAGCCCCCCAAAATTGGCCTCATCTATCCAGAATAGCATTCCACTTTGATCCCTGCTCACAGCTGCAGTGACATTTCTATTCAGGCAGCCTAGGGAGTCAGTTGGCTTAATGGCTCATTGTTACTCATTCCACAGATGTACATGACCATCTTCGCTCCTCTATAATGGTCTTAAAGTTGCTTGAGCAAAATTTCCAGAAGGATGTTCAATTAATCGTTTTTTAGATATTCCTGGCCTCTCCCCACATATTTCATACCCTTTTGAAAACTGGAGCTCCACCAGTGGGAAACAGCCATCAGCAACAGGCAGGGTTTCAAGCCCTAGAACTTTTGGTTAAGCAGGAAAGGGAGGGTAAGTGAGCTGAAGGCTAGTGTCTGTCCCTCCCCTATGCAGCCATTAGAAAGAACTTCTTCAGAGTAAGGGTTGCCAGAATCTAGAATGAGCTCCCAAGGGAGATGGTGCTATCCCCTACCTTGGGGGTCTTCAAGAGGAGACTGGACAAGCACCTAGCTGGGGTCGTCTGACCCCTATGCTCTACCCTGCCCAGGTCCTTTCCGACCCCAATATCTAACATCTATGAATAACTGGGAAAAAACTTTTCTTTTTCATTCTGCCTTCTTAAACACATTGTGCATGTCTTATTTGGGGTATATGGTATGCAAGAAAATACAGTAACTCAAGGGTTAGTTAGAACTTTCTCTTCAAAAGTGGGAGAGAGCAAGTCAACCAGGCATTAGAGAAATTTGAACATAGGAGTCCTACATCTCATCTGACAGCTGTAACTACTGGTGTTTTGGGACAAGCAAGGTGCTCTATTCCTAACCTCTTCCCTACGCCGATGTATTTTGTGTGGAGCTAAGCATGTTTAGTGTCCTATCAGACTAGGACTGCCAGCTAGAGGCAGGAAAGCCCTAGTTTGTGAATCCCACTGAGGTTTAGGCGTGAAAGACAACAAATAGTTTGGTGCTGTCAAGACTATGGTAGCTTTGCATATGACAGCTCAAAGAAATTTAGGCCACTCCTAGGTTACTCTCCTGGTGCCTTCTGAGTGGCTTTACTGTCTCATTTCCAGGTTAGAAGCATGTAGAACTGGGAGAGCAAGCCATCTAAAAAACGCAGGGAAGTAACGCAGACCTAGCAGTGGACACTAAGCACTTTTACGTAGCACCTGAAAGGGTGTTTTGCTAAAGCCAACAGCACCTAGTTTGAGGGCTTGGGCAACAAAATCCTTCATGCAAATCCAATCCTCAAGATTTCTCAGTTCAAAAAGGAATGACCAAATGCCTATTTCAAGGGCTAAAGATGCCTAACCACCACCAACGTTCCTCCTTTGGGCTGCTGTCTCCATTGTTGTTACATCAGACAAGGATACATACCATCTCCCAGGGTTCTCTCTGTCAAACCCACTACCATGAATTGCATGTAGAACTAATTGATGGCCTGGTCAGATTAGAGGGCAGAGTTTTCTTCCTGCCGTGGCTGCCATCCTTTAAATGGTTCACATAAGACTTATGGGTCTTAGTACATCAACGTATTTGCAAGTTCAATTTTAACTTTACTGCAGCAGTAACTGCTTCAGTTCAATTCCAACAGATTCATTTTGGAAGTAACTAGAAAGTCGTATAGACTGAAACGAAATTTGTACAAAAAATTTTTTACCTGTTGTATTAAGCATTCTTCTTGGTAAGCTAGACTTCCCCACCTACATGAATTTAAATCATGCCTGAAATCATATGCAGAAAATACTTTTTAAAAAGAAAGCAGGTACTTCCCTAAATTGCCAATTGTACATATATATCATTATGAAGATTTATCTGCCCATTGACGATAACAATTTAAATATTCACCAGTATTGATAATAAGATGCCTCCTCAACTTAAAAACACTCATGGTTAACATAGGCAGACCTTTATTACTGGGCAAACAGTACAGACATCTGCCATCTCCATACATCTTAATTATAAGGGTATCACTTATTTCATGGACACTCAGCTGTTCCGCAGTTTCACTGCAAATGTCAGCTCAGAAATTCATGTTCTCATTAGTTTCAGTGCTATTACGCACCATTGTTTTATATATAGAAGCTATGGGGGAACTGTATAATAATTTATTTCTATTGCTGTAGCATCCATAAGTCCTAATCATGGAGAAGGATTCCATGGGCTAGGTCAAGGGTAGGCAATGTTTTTGTCTGGAGTGTTGAAAAACTGCAGTGTCTACCTTGTAAGGTGCTGGCATGCCAGAAAAACAAAACCAGAGTGGGGAGTACATGGCAGGATGCACTGCATATTAATATACTTAGCAATAATAAATGCTGGGTTTTGTTGTTGTTGGGGTTTTTTCTACAGTAAATACCAGGTTTTCTAAAAATGCTAAACCTGGTGATAATAAATAAAACTTCATATACTACCTTTGTTGTTATGTATTCTTTTCTTTGTTAAGCATGTCATGGTGAGAGAAAAAAGAAAGAGAAAGGAAAAAGAAAAGAGAAAGAAAGAGAGAACTAGACACACACATGCACACAGAGGACCAGAAACATGAGCACATGCACACAGAACCACACGCACACAAATGCAGAGAACCAGACACACACATGCAAACACGCATGCAAAACAGACACACACCCATTCAGAACCAGACACATGCACACAGATAACCAGATATACACACAGAACTAGACACGCACACAGAATCAGACACACACATGCACATGGCTAGGCTGCTGGGATGCAAAAGAGTCTGACCCAGTGATGCCTCGGGACTGCTGCAGCCCCTGTGCTTCCCTGGAGAGCTGCTCATGGGGTGCAGCACAGCTTGCCAAGGCCTGGCCTAAAGCCCATCCATTAGCCAGCTGCAGGGGCAGCACTGGGGGTGAGGAGGGACTATGGCCTCTCCAAAATTCACCTTTGGCCCCCCCATAGCCACCCCTCCCAGAGCAGCTGCTGCCTGCCCACCTTGTGCAGCTGAGCCTGGGTTGGGGGCTTGGGGGGGTTGTGCCAGGTTTAGGCTCAGAGTGGGACAGGCAGTGGTGGCCTTGGTGATGCTGGAGGAGTGGTTACCAAAGTGGAGGGGAAGGGGCCAAGGTGAATTTTGGGGGTGGCCATAGCCCCCCCTCAACTGCCTCCCCTGTGGGGTCCAAAGCCCCAGCTGGGCTTTGTGCTGGCAGCTGCTGCGTGCACCCCTTGGGTAGATGATGGTGGAGGGGCCTGAGGCAGCACAACCCCAGGTCCTTCCTCTATCATCTGCTCTGAAGCATGCATGTCATCACTGCCAGTGCAGAGTTGGTGCTGGGGTGGTGACTGCAACATATGCCTCAGGGAGCATGGCAGGGGAGGGCCTGGGGCAGTGCACACATGTATGTCTCTGGGTGAACAGCTGTGGAGAGGCCAGTGCTGCACTGTCCCAGCCCTGCTTCCCCCTTCTCCCCTGCCCCACAATGTAGCTTCCTGTTACAGCTGCCCAGAGCCTGCACCTAAGCTGCCCTGCAACACTGCTGGCTCTGGGCTACCCCGCAGGGCAGCGCTGGCAGTGCAGAGCAGGAAGCACTAAGCAGCAGCAGTAGGGAGGTTTTTACCCACTCTGAGCAACAGTTCCTGGTCAGCTGCTGCACCTGCTGCTATTGTCTAGCTTGAACAGGTGCATCTACAGCAGGTGTTGGGCAGGCCAGGTTGGGCCTGTGGCCTGGGTCCCCACTGATACCAGGCAGGGACAAGTGGTGGTGGCAGATGGAAGAAGCTGCCCTTGCTTGGTCTGCCTAGAAAAGTTGCCCAGCTGCAGAGCTGCCCCAGTCCTGCTGCGTGCCCAGAGGCCAGCAAGACATGCCATGGGTGGTTGGTGTGGAGCTGGCTTGGGGGCTGGGGCCAGGGCTGTGGCACAGGTTCCAGGTGGTCCACTTCTACCAGAGACAGTCTTGAGTGGGTGCAGGGTGATCTGGGGCTGCATGCTGTTGGTGGTGGCAGGAATGTGCCCTGACTTGGGCTCCAGGCTGCTGCAGGAGCTGGCAGGTGCTGACCAACTCTGGGAAGTGTATGCGGGGGGCTCCCATGCACACCCCACCATTCCCACAAACCCCACAACCACATCTTCATCCACACGCAATCACACACCCAGCAAACACCACACCCACCAACAACCTCCACAGACCTGCACTCCTCTGGGGGGGGGCCCTATTCAGTGCTGTGCGTGCACTGCACCACCCCCCACGAACCCCATACCAACACCCACAAACATACTCTCCACAAGCCCCCCATAGCCACCCACACATCTCCACACACCCCCAAACTCCATATCCATCCATCCATACTCCTCCTCCCCCTGCCCCGGTAATATACAAGAGTAAGACTGTATTTTGTGCTTTTATGCACTTATCTCTATATGCGTGATGCAAACGCACACGTATCAGGACAAAAATGTTTTAAAAAAATAAGATTAAAATAAGTTATTATGGATGTTTTGATTTTTAGTATATAATTTGTTTTTTTTCCAGTTCCAACATGGCAACACCCCTTCCCGAATGGAGTACTTCTGGGAAAAGGAGAGGGACTTCCAGTGGCAAAGGTCAGGGGTTAGAGAGTGGGACTTCCAATCCCAAGATGGTGACCAGGGGACGGGGCACCTATCAAGTGGTGCAACTAACCTTGTGGCCCTAAACAGCTCGCCAAAATTAATTAAACGGACATCCAGCTGAAATAATTGCCTTCCCCTGCCCTAGAGGCTAGTACGATGGGTCAATGCAACTTTTCAATACTGAATGAGGAAGACTGGGTGGGGCAGGCTATAAAAAGTAGCATCTTTTCAGCATTAAGATTGGATGTGAGTAGAGCTAGACTGCATTAAGCAAAGCTATAGAAAAGGATGTGTAGTAATTGATAGGGAACAGGTTGAGAGCCAGGACAGGAGTTTTACCTCCTTTAATGGAGAGGAAAGGCTGTACTTTATTACTCAGAAAGAGTCTGCAGGACAGGGATTGACTTTGACTTGGACTCAAGTTTTGGGTCTGAGTAACAGGTAGGGTGAGGAGGTTGTTTCCAGCAATAGTGAAAACAGGTAGCAGGGAAGACTTTTGGAGATTAAGAACTGTGTTTTAGTCAGGTTAAACTCAAGCTAATGGCTACATATCCACATGGAGATGCGAGAGACAAGTTTTAATTTTAGTTGGACAAAGAGAGAGAAATTTGAGTCAAGAGACTGATCTGAGAGTTATCTGTAGGGATCCTGGTTTTCTCTGATAAAAAAAACCAAAATCCCAATTGTAGGATTAACAAATTAACCCCAAATCTACATTTTTCTGCGATTGAGATGAAATGGGGATATATATCTATATACAATGGTGTTTCATTTTCAATCACAGAAATTGTGGATTTGGGGTTACCTTTTTTAATGCAACAATTGGGAATTTATTTTCTAAATCAGAGAAAACTAGGATTCCTAGTTATCAGCATAGAGAGAATAATTACATTTGTATTTGTCAATGAGATTACCCAGAAAAGAGTGAAGAGGCAAGGACAGAGACCAGTGGGAGCTCCCTGTACTTACAATAAGCAATAACTGAAGTAATTTGTGAAACACTGATGATTTTTAAACTAGCAGCAACTGTATGGCCTAGCTGTTACCACTCTACATTGCCCTGGAGGTGATTCTGGCTCAAACAAAATTAACTGTGACAGAGTTGGTTTTGTGTTGCAGATCTCATGCATTTAGCCTGCAGTGAGGAAGTGGGGTGAAGCATGTGTCAAACTTGGACACTCTTCAGAACCTGGTCAATCAAATCCTAATCTCACAGGAGACTGCCAGCTCACCCAGCTATATGGGGAGCAGCAATATACAGCAGTTTCTATCAATTGAAAAGGAATATAGATTAGAACAGGCCCAAGTATTCCAGCTGCTGAAGTCAGATGGACACAATACAACTAACGTGAGAGTTGTAAAGTTGGAGGCTTCCTGTGTGAGCAAAGGACACACTGGTTAATTCAAGGACTCTAAAAATCTCTGAGCAGTTAGAGTTGAAGAACATATTCCCTATTTTATTTTATTTAAGATGTAATATTTCATTATCCTGGTAATGCTTGTTTCTCCAGGTCTTAACACATACTGCATTGTACAATCTTGAATCTAAATCATGATCAATTTAACAATTGGTTTTAATTTGTTATCACTGTATGTAAAGGCAGCGAAAAAAAAAGAAAATCAGAAGCATAAAGTACAATGTTTAAACCAAGAACCTTGAGAACAAACAAGGTTCTGCCCATAAATATATTTTCTGGGTACAGACTACCCTCATGTGGACAGAAGCAGTATTGCCATCTGCATGGTTATTATTTCAAATGCATATCTCCATTTTTTAAACTGCAATATTTATTGCATTCCACGCCACTATTTCAAAGTAAACTTGTTTTTGCCTTACAAAATGGTTTCCATGTATTCATCTTTCTGAAACGCCTACCTAGAAATCTCAAGTTTCCATTTCGTTTTCCTTTCTTGATTACTTTTAATATAGGTTATTATTTGAGCAAGATACCTTTAGAATTACCCAACTTGGAAGACTGAAAAGTTAAAACTGAATTTCATACCCATGATCAATTTGGTCATGGGATGTGCAGATATCATTTTCACCAATTTAGAAATCATTTCTTGTTTGGAAAGTCTCTCTCAAAACTATCTTTTTCTACCCATTAATTCTACCACTGTCTCCCTTTTCTAAAGAAAACTAAAGATCCAGGAGCACAAATCTTGAGACAGCTATAAAAGTAAAGAATCACACAAAGCATAGGACTATGACTCCTGTTATGGGAACTATAATAGCTAGACTTGGCTGCTCTGCTTTAAGAACATTTTATCTTCACCAATCGGTCTTCTAAGCAAAATTTGACTACATAAAATTAAAATGTATACTGTCATTTCGTATTTGCTTCTTTGGGGCTATGGGGGGGGGCTGCAGCCACCCCAAAATCTGCTACAGCCCCCCCAGCCCTCTCTCCCAGCGCTGTTGCTGCCCATCCCAAGGGCACCCCAGGCCGGCCCCCAGCTGGGAAGAGCCCAGCGCAGCCGCAGTCCCAGCCTGCAATAGCTGCCTGCCCTTACTCTGCATGCAGATTTGGGGGCACATGCTCCTGCCCCCCCATGCCCTCCTGGGAGGTATGCAGTAGCAGGAGATGCCCCCCAAGACCCCCAAGATGAGTCATGGCTCTGTCCCATGTCTTGCCCCGCCCTGGCTGCTCAGCAGCTGTCCCTGCCACAGCCCCACTTCCTCCCTCACTGAGGGGACCTCCATTTGACCTCCCACACGCTCCTTCCCCCTCCCCGCACCCTTTCCCCCACAACAAACCAGCCTGCTAGCCATGCTGTGCTCCTGGCTGCCTGTGTGCTGCACTGTGGCTGCACACAGGCACGCAGCATTTATTGGCCACATCAGACAAAAAAAATTGTCAATGGTTTCAATTTTCCTCATATCAGTACCAATCTGATATGGGACCAGTGTTATCAGTGCACCTCTATATTGCATCTACTTGCAAAAAAAGTTGGTGTTCAAAAGTCTATGCAGTAAAATGATCAGTAGTTAAAGTAATGATGTACATAGACAACACTTACATTGCCCACACAAACACAGCATGATATTGCCGAAATAGATTCTTTATTTCTGAAACATTCCAAAACAGCAGTATACACAGTTGTAATCAAATATTAAATCATATGCCATTATAAGAAAGCATCGATTAGTGCAATTGGATTTTGTAAAAGGTCTATCAAAAAGATTTATTCACATTAAAACTCATTCATTTTCCATAAGCAACTGTTAATAAAATGTTACAATATTTTTCTTTGTAATAAAGTACTGAAAGTCAACTGTAGTTTAGAGATCATTATTATATCTTAAGTGCAATGTGATTTACACTGCCATCATAAATACAAAACACTATGATAATAAATTAACATTTGAACAAACAATGAAAGACACTGATGAAATTATTAGGACTGCCAGCCGTATGGCAGTTTCCAGTGAACGCTACTTGTTTGTGCTTCTGCAACATAAAATACTGCTTTCATATTGCCCATGAATGTATTTTTGTAGGATATGTTCCTAGTGCTAAAAAATAGTACATTACCACAAAAATATTATTTATGGCACACAGAAATATTAAATCCTCTCTCTGTGATTCAAGCAAGTGTAAAAGAAATTAAGTGCAAAAAATAAAGTTCTTGGGTGGGCTGGGAAATCAAGTAAATAAATATAGGTCTCCAAATCTGGAAAAAAAGCATAATGCATTTATAGAAGTACACTTGAACAAACCGTCTCAAAACTTCAATATGGCAAAGCTGTTTGAAATAGTGGTTCTTAGTTCACTCAAAGGAAGTATTTCTGGTATTTTGCACATACATAAAAATAGTAAAGTTCTAAATGATAAATACTGCAACTGTTAGTTTGATAACACTGCAGTTTTCCAGGCAAATGACTAAGTGCAATATTTAGTATTTAATGTGTTCATTTGTTAAATGACACTGAATTATGGATATTCTTAGATATTAAAACCTCAGGGGAAATAATACTGTGTGACCCTCCCCTCCTTCAACAGAGTTACCCAGCCAGCTGGGTAATTAAATCTGCATCATTTATTTTCTGTTGTTCAGGAGTATTCAACATCAGTAGCAACCATCTCTCCAACTCCCGTCTCGTAGAGTACTAAGTGAAGAAAGTGGCTTTGGAGGCTGAAGAAAACTGTTAAAAAAAAAAAAAAAGGCCACAATTTAGGAGAGAGAATAATAAGACATGCTATCCATTACTTATGTATAATTTGGCCCTAGGGCTATTCTTAACTACACTGTCTACTGGGATATATTTGAAGCTCCAGACCAATTAGCAGGGATCCTGGTTTTCTCTGATTTAAAAAGTATCCCCAATTTTCGGTTTGAAAAAAGTAACCAGAAATCCACATTCTTCCATGATTAAAATGAAACCCCACCAACACATACACATATACTGGTATTTCATGTTAATTGCAGAAAAATGTGGATTTTGGGATACTTTAAGACAAAAATTGGGGGGGTTGTTTTTGTTTTGTTTTGTTTTGAAATCAGAGAAAACCAGGATCCCTGCTAATTGCATAGGATTGTAGGACAGTAGGACTAGAAGGAACCTCGTGAGGTCATTTAGTCCAGCCCCTTGCTGAAGGCAAGATTATTCCTGATTAAACCACATGGCTGGCTAAAAATCTGGGATAAGTATCCCAATTTTACTTAGTCAATGGATGTTTTCATATTGATTTCCATGAGGCCAAGATGTCTCCCCTAAACTTTGTATTCCTTGTTTAGGTTAGATACCTGTTACAGTCAATAGTTATGGGATACAACACACAATGAACCCCTCCCTTCTTTTCCTCCCCGTCCCCTTCAAACTTTCTTTTCACACCACTGGTTTCCAATCAGTCTCACTCCATCCTTTAAAAGAAAACTGCTTGCTTTTTTATTTTTTCCTCTTCTCTCCACCTGCTCCCCTTCCCAGCCCTGGGTTCTTTGCTCCTCACACAGCAGCAGCAACAAAGTTTCTGCAGGCCAAATTAAGCCCTCTGGGAGACCCGGACAATTCTACCACTTGCAATGAGTTTGCACAGGTGGGATAAGTTGAGAACTTGAAGCAAACAATTCTGCTGCTGATGCAGTAGATCAAACAGAAGAGCCCTCCCTCTCACATAGCTAGTTGGCTCTGCATGGCTAAACCAAAGTATTTTTGTCACTGAGGACAGCAGATATGCCCAAATTCAAAAAGACAGCAGAAATCCAATTCCAATTAAAAAAGAGAGATTCCCCCAAACTGTTAAGCCCAGCATGCACTTGAAAAAAAAAACAACCCAGTACATTATAAAAAAAAGTGCCTGGATTTTTTTTCTGCCAAGGGCAGAATAAAATATTATCCAGGGGATAGAAAGCATTACTGAAACTGGCCTGTGTTACAAAAACTGGGGAAAAAAACCATAAAGCACCACAACGTAGAAGTTAGATTAACAACAAGCATTCATTATTAACTCATTAGCAATTAAGTATCCTCCCCTCCCCCCACACCTCAATGTACTACTGAGGACAGCTGTTCCAAATAGAATTAAAAGAAAACCTGCTTGACATAACTAGTTAGGTACAGTACTCAGTGTGGATCCTTCTGCCACTTTAGCAATTTCAAAAAGACCATACACATTTTACATCAACGTAAGTTTGCTGAAAATAAAAAGGAGGAAATGGGGTTGGGAAATAAGAGTCCATTAGAGATGAAAGGTATTGAATGTGGTGCTATAAAATGGGCCAAGGGAACTCAACCATTAAGGGCATTTTCACACGTGCTTTGAGACACAGCACTGGGCACTTTAATTAGTAAGCTGTGCTAATTAAAAGCGCTCCCACGTCACATGTATCAGCTTCCCCATGCTGAATAAATGATTGCAGGGCACTTTGCACTAAAGCTCATCAAATGTGTTTTACTTCAGTGCCCCACCACCATTTTTTCAGTGCAGCGATGCTGATGTGATATAGAAGGCAGCCAGAGCACATCAATTACTGTGCTCCAGAAGACATGTTTACAGACAGTCCTCAGAATTACAACAGAATTGGCTCCTGA
The DNA here is from genome assembly GCA_030014935.1 of Caiman crocodilus. Lineage (NCBI taxonomy): Eukaryota > Metazoa > Chordata > Crocodylia > Alligatoridae > Caiman > Caiman crocodilus. The sequence goes on from JAGPOW010003316.1 coordinate 123,125,701, forward strand.
AAACCACATCTTAAGTCAGAATATCATAACTCAGAACCAATTTTCCCATAGGAACAATGTTATAAATGGGTGATTGGTTCTTTTATGATGCTTGATACAGCTGCATCCAGCTGGTAAGTCTGTTGTAGTGGAAGGGGAGGGGGAAAGGAAGAGGTGTGGGGGGGGGGTCAGATCAATGCCCCTGCAGTGAAGGAGGGATTGGGGCTGAGAATGGAACAGGGGCAGGAGCTGGGCAAGGAGCCAGGGCAGAGGGGCATGGGACAAGCCACAGCTCATCTGGAGGGCACAGGGAGGGGGTGGTAGCTTCTGCTGCTACGCGTCACTCATCCAGAGGCAGCACAGTGCCTCTGTCCTGTGCCCCGCCCCAGCCGAGCAAGCAGCGGCAGGGCATAGCCCCAGCTCCCAGCACTGCACCTGCTCAGAGCACAGCACAGCACAGCACAGCACATCCCCAGCCCCAGCCCCAGCCCCAGCCCTGCCTACCCCATGCAGATCTGGGAGCACCCCCCATGCCCTCCCAGACAAGGGGTGGGAGCAGCAACAGGAGCTGCTGGATGAACAGCTCCCAGACCAGCAGCACACAGCAGCAGGAGCCACACACCCCCTCCCCACACCCCCAAAAGAGCTGCACCTGTGTCTTGCACGCTGCCCTCCTCCCCACCCGCCCCCCAGTTGGGCAGCGCTTGCCTCAGCCCCAATCCCTCCTTTGCTGCGGTGGTGTTGATCTGCCTACCTCACACCCCTTCCTTTCCCCTCCCCTTCCAGACTTACTAGTTGGATGCAGCTCTATCGAGCACTGTAAAGTTGAAATATGCATCAGAACCTCAAAGCATGATGTCAATTTATAAAGGCTGTAAGTGTAGTTCGTCATAAATCAAGAAGTCATAAGTCAAGGACTGCCTGTAATTGAATCTGCTCCGATACGCTTCCAGTGCGTTGGAGCAGACTCCCCGCATGTCTGTATGAACAGGCCAAAGCCACAACCTACTCCAACTCCATGCTACTACATTTAATCAAACCATCCCATCAAGCCCTCATTCTCTTACTTCACTGCCCCTCTCTAGCTGTAACTACTGTTGCTGCCACTGCTTCTGCTCGCTATCACTAGAGTAGTTGGCCTTTTTTGCAACAAAAGTACACTGTGATCATATTTAGTTTATGGTCACCAACTCCCAGGTCCTTCTCTGCAATACTACAGCCCTAGCCAGTCATTCCCTGGTCTGTATTGATGCGTGCAATTATTCCATCTCAAGTGCAGGACTGCATTGTTCGACCTCCACCCTCTTCATGGCTCCCCTCACACAGTAACTGTCAGCTCCTTCCAGGCCCTCTAGTGGATCATTAGGACAGAAACAGGAATGTCCCCTTACGCACAGTGTCATCTACAACCCTTCCTGGCAGCTCAAGAGGTGCCATCACAATTTGGAGTATAAATTATGTGAGTTAGTCTTTAAGTAGAGGTTGGTGCTTAGATAGGAGAGACATAAATAACTCCTCTCATTGATGGAACTCAATGTGGAACTACTAAAGTGTAAAAAAAAAAAAAAAAATCACTGCAGGAACTACCAGCCTGCCAGCAACTCAATTAAGAGCATTTACAGTTTTTATAGACAAGGAAGAACTAACTGGCCTTTCCTCTAAAATGATTCTGAACAAAAAGCTTACTCACTGTGAGGAACAAAGCAGGCTAATCAGGTTCTTCTCTTCCTGAGGGGCTGATACAGAAAGCAGTTTAGCCAATAGCCAAGGATACCAAAGAGTAAGGAGACCACAGAAGGGGGAGGGAGAGATCATCACATCTTCCCCCAGGGAACTGACATACAATACATTTTAACAAATGTAGTTTTCATATATTTCCATTATGTTTCACAAAATGAAACACAGCCTCAAGAATACTGTGTAAACAGGCCAGAGGCCTGTGCTGAAAAGGCCAAAATTCTTAGATGGAGAAAGACCTTAGGTGAGATACTTAGATAGCTGAGGTGCCAATATTTTGGTATTTAACAGCCCGGCCTAACAGATGGTGATGAAGACACTTGAGATAACAAAATGCCTTCTAGTCTAACAGCTGCAAAGACACAGTGTGCTTTGAATATAAATTTCATTTGGAACGTTTGCATTGCAAACATTTGCCATGCTTGGCAAATGAAATGCTGTATTGGCATGATAAAAATTGGTCAGTTCCTATGTTTAAGCTAGCTGGAGTTAAAAGAATGTGTTTTACTTTTCAGTCCCTTGGTGAAAAGACAGCTCAAGAATCTGGTGGTCTGAAATCCTGTTCCTTAAAAGTTATCACAGTAAGAATCACCAAGCTTTGAATATCTGCTTGTAGTGACTGGATTTTGTCCAAGATAATCCCTGAAGAAAAGAAAGCAGCTTTTGTTATCTACATTAAAATAAAAATTTAAAAAAAAATCATAGAACTTGAAAAGCTCCAGGCTGAACTCCAATCTGTCTCTGTGTTTGAGTTTCATAAACTTGTCATTCAAACACTACTTGGAATCCTTCTATCTTTAGCAATCATCAGTCTGGCTCTAGGGCAGCACCTGATATTACAGTACATCTGAAGGGGACAGGATATCAGCCAAGGTCTTCTGCTCTGTGGTCCACATGGCCTGGGAACTACCTATGTGACAGCCTGTCATTACTGCCTGTCATTACTGGAGGCTGAGATGCTTCAGCTGCAAGCCACTTGCTATTAAAAGCAATTAACAGCATTTTCTGCTAACACTTTTGATTCACATTTATCTCATGACGCTGACTTTCTGGATGAACTACAAAAGTAATTTATTTAACAAGATTTTGGATGTATTTGAGAACGTTATGGTTACGTCTTCAAGTAGGCAGGAAAGTAAAGCAAGCTTGTTCGTTTTATTACAGACTGTTTTAGATTAATTCCCTTCTATACACATTTATTCTTGCTACATGATTATCTTTATGTGAGATAAATTCAAATATGAAACTGGTTAGCTTACTAGGGTTTATCTGAAATTAACAGAATTAAATTTAACAGGAAAAGTGCAGTCTTGCATTTGGGATGGAGCATCAGATACACAAATACAAACTGGAGATGGAATGGCTAGGATGAAGTACTGCACAAAAGGATCTAGGAGTCAAAGTGGTCCATAAGCTGAATAAGCACCAACTGTGTCCTCTTGTTGCACAAAAGGTCCATAGCAGACTGGGCTGTATTAATAGGAACATTATTTGCAAGTTAAGGGATGTGATTCTCCTGCTCTACTTGGCATTGGTAAGGCCTCACTTAAGAGTACTGTGTCCACAAAAGTACCTCTCACTTCAAGAAAAATGTAGACAAACTAGATAGGGTCCAGGGGAAAGTAACAAAAATGAGAAGATGACTGGGAAACATGACTCACAAGGACAGGCTGAAAGAACCAGGATTATTTAATTTGGAGAAGATAAGACCAAGGGTGGATTTGACAGCAATCTCCAAATTGCCTGAAGGGTGGTTTATCCAGACGATGGAGATAGACCGGGGGTGGGCAATTATTTGGGCTGGATGGCCACTTAAGGAGTTTTGGTGCACTGTTGTGGCCTGGGGAGGAGGGACAGGGTAGGGGAGCAGGAGAGGTGCTGACCCAGCATGACCACTGCACCGCACCTACCCCATGCTCAGGGACGGTGGGACTAACCGCACATGCCATGGCCTAAGCTGCTCCCTGTACCTGGCCTGGGCAGGGCTGAGGGCCCCATTGTGAGCCACATAGAATTCCTTGGCAGGCCAGATCTGGTCCATGGGTTGTATGTTGCACACTCCTGACACAGACTATTCTCTACTGCAGCAGTGGACAGGGCAAGGAACAACAGTCTTAAATTGCAACAACAGAAATTTAGGCTGGATATTAGGAAGAACTCTATCACTATCAAGGTACTTTAGTATTGGAACAGGCTAATCAGAGAGGTTACAGAATTGCCTTTGTTGTGTGTTTATAAGAGCAGATTAGACTGACAGTGCACTGGGTAGTTTAGTCTGGAACAATTCTGCCTTAAGCAGGGGTTGGACTAAATGCTCTCATGAGGTCCCTTTCAATCCTACTATTCCATAAGTTTATGAATAGGCCCTTTTTCATTGTCTGAAGAGAAGCAGAAATGTACATGCATTGAATGGAGGAAAGAATTGGACTCAGAATCAGCATTTTCTGCAAGTGTTTCTGTTCAAAAGCCTGAGTTCACATTTTTCTAAAAAAAAACCAACACATTATCGAAGCCAAGACTTACCAAATGTAACAGAGGAGCACTTAACTCCTCAAAGCAAAGCAACTCTTACCTTCGAACAGGCTGTGCAATTTTACTCCTGGGTATGCTACTGCCACTTATGGCCAATGATGGTCTTGGAAGAGCACTGCGTCCAACAATCCCTGCACTGGCAGTCTTGTTTGGCATTGGGATTCCAGTGTTAGAATGCAACTGCAAGCTATTGGACACAGGAATATTACTGCTGCCTTGCACAGTTGGGCTTACATACGCTGTAGCTTTCAGAGGCTGTCTGACAGACACTGGAAAATGTCCCACACTATGAACTCTATGCTGCAGTTGTCCTGGAGATGGAACTGCAAAGAGGGGAAGAGAAAATAATATGCTGTGTTAATTCTGTTATAATGTCAATCATATATCAACAAATACTATATTTCTATGCAACCTAAAACAGTGATCAATGCACTAATTTGACCTTTTACTTCAATCAAGCCAACTGTAAATTAATTTAAAAATTAGATTTACAGATATACAAAATGTGTGTGAAAGTCCATCAGAAGTACATATTTAAGAACTCAAATACATATTTGTACATATTTAAGAACTCAAAACTTCAAAATTTTCTTGAATTTAACAACACAATCCAGGTATGCTTGTCATTTCATATCAGTGCTGCAGTGTCCAAAACCTTTATATAGAAATTTATTAGATGACTCTGCCCTCTAGTCCACATCACCTATGTTTTACTGTCCACAAGACAGAAGCTAAGTACCAAAATACCTCAAGTATTTGAGCCATGTAGTTCACAGCAGTTGAAATCATTTGAAACCTTCAAAAAAGAAAATGATAAATCTACCCTTCAATCACCATAAATGAAAGTTCACTGAAACAGGGAATTGACTGGGACCCAGGCTCCCTGCCTTCCAGATGAATGCCCCGCCCAGGTCACCAGGCTAGAGAGCTATTCTGGTTCTCTTGCTCAGCAGCTAATTAATTCATCCTTAATGACGCTCTTTTCTTCCCTTCGGACAAAGGGTACAGATTCCAAGGGAGAGACTGACAGTGAGTGTATGCTTTAAGACAACATTTATCCAATGTTCTATGTCAGTACTGCTACGTAAATGATCATTATAGTTCATGTTACATTTTCAGTTGTGTCGAAGCTGAAAAGGTACAACCAAAATAGTATAGTACATTATGTCATGCAGTTACTTTACTGATGCATTCTTCAGGAAAAAAATCTAACATGAGTAATGGATTTTTTTTTTTTTTAAACTTCCATGTTGGATGTATAGGGATGAAACAAAGCATGATGGAGTTCTTATTACTAAGAAACATAATTGGACAGAATTTTTTTCAAAAGCAAGAACTTGGAAACTTCTTAGATGGTTAAATGGGCAGCAACAAAAGTGGTTAAGGACTTCTAACAATTTTTCCTCAAGTAAGTAACAAGATATTTACAATTGTGTGTAAATATTTCATAATACTGTAGGGGCTTTCAGCACAACAACAGAGTAAAAGACGCATACTTACTACAAGATTGCATTCTTGAAATCCCATTACCAGCTCCATGTAGATTGGAATCGAAGCTCTGACTATTCCTCACAGTGACTGGAGAGCTTGCATTGCTATTAATGGTAGGAGTACTTGGCATCCGAGCTAGGTTAGGCATGCTTCTTCGGAGTTTATCTGAAGCAAAAAAACCACAATGACCACGCTCATGCCAGTATTTCTATCAAACACTACAACCAGCTGCTGACTTTTGTAGACGGGGAAAATTAAAGCCAAATTGTTTCAACAAAAAAGGAAGATGTTTTCCCCTATGGGGCAAAATAGGAATTGCATATGGACTAGTGTGTTAACTTTTCTGACTAACACTGTAACATAAATCATTTACCTATTATTCCAAATCAGCAACTTGGATGGGTCTAAGTTTGCCTGTTGTTTATACAGTAAAAGCTGTGTTAACCGGCATTTTAGTAACCAGCCCACACTACTAACTAGAATTTCCATCCAGTTAGATGTGGGGGGCGTAAAGCTCACACGCCGCTGCCACCTACCACCCTGCCTGCAGCCACCGCCCACAACCCCTGTAGGGTCAGAGTCACCCTACAGTCAATCAGTATACCCAGGTCTCTCTCTTCCTCAGTTGTCTTCCAGTCTAGGAGTCCCATCTTCTATTCAAAGTCCTTTCCACTGATTCCTAGATGCCCAACTTTGCACTTCCTATTGTTAAACTTCCTACAATTTCTAATGTGCCACTCTACAAGAATATCTAAAGCTCCCTAGAAAATTCTGCTGGATTATTTTTCATCTCAGCAGTATCCCACAGTTCAGTATCATCTACAAATGTTGTGAGGTCACATCTACTTCCAGTACTAAGGTGGCTGATTAAAAATGTTAAATGTCCTAAGACAGATACCCAAGGAACAAAACTGGCAACTGCTTCCCAGTCCAATATCTCACCTTTCAAAGTAACCCCAGTTTCTAATATAATTTACTGATCTCTCTAAGCCAATGCTTTATACACCTCAAGATTATATTGATCCCCATGCTCTCCAGTAATTTACTATAAGGCATGACACAAAAAGCTGTGTTCATACATATGTAAATTAAGTTTACTTTATTGCTTGCATCTAAGAAGGCAGTTATCTTTTCAAAGAAGCATATTAAATTAGTCAGACATGACCTTCCTTGGAAAAAAACAGCGTTCTTCTATTTACTTCCGTATTTTTTATTATTCTTTCCTTCAGTATTTGTTCTATAACCTTACATACTACCAAAGTCAAGCTAGCAGGCCCATAATGGCCTGTCAAATTATCCCTCTTTTTTGAATGCAGGCATTACATCTGTTATTTTCTATTTACAGGGTACTATCCACAAATTGACAGATGCACTAAAGATCTGTGCTAAAGGAGCTGCTATTTCACATGCCAAATCTTTCAATATTCTGGGATGGAAATTATCCCTCCAATTTTGTGTCAAAAAGCAATTTACATTTTGCTTCCAGCTCAGATGTGATAAATTCCATTGACATTTGGTACTCAACCACTCTCTTTAATTACAAATATATACTTACTGAAGATGAAGGCAAAAGTATTCATTCAGTACCTAGCTCTGATTTACTATCTTTCAAGGTCTTCTACCTGGGCCTCACCCCTTCCCTCCTGGGTTTCTTCTAATTTATAGAACTGAAGAAGCTTTTTCTATTTAAAATTCTTCACACAATGTAAACCAGCTAAGCCTTTGACTAGTCTCTCTTTGCTTCTGCATTATTTGACTACAGAAACATATCTGTCCTTGCTGATCAGTCCCATTTTCCATTCTATGTAGATCCTCACATAATTCTTAATGGCTAGTTAGAGGTGCCTGTTCATCCATACAGGTCTGTAGCCCCTCTCAACAGTTTTTGGGAAACAAGCTCTGAAAAGCATTAATAATTATTTCATGGCACTTCTACATTCAAGTCCTTTAGCTCCCAAATTAATTCATTCAGACTCCTTAACTAATTTTCTTACTTTCTCAAACTACCCCTTCTGAAATCCAAATTCCTTGTAGAACTATTCTCATCTAGCTTGTAATCTAAACTAAACTAACTCATTTACGATCACTTGATTCCAGATTACTTCCCACAACCAATTCTAATAAATTTCCTGTTACTTGCCAAACTAATATGGCATTGCCTCTCATTAGGTTCATTGACCATTTGATATAGAAATGTACAAGCTAACTTTTCTAAAAATATCTGCACCTTCTCATTATAGTGTTTATTGTCCAGTCTATAGCAGGGAAATTGAAGTCTCCTGTTGGAACAAGAAATCCCTTCTTGTCTGAACCCCCCCTCCCCAACTTTGTTCATTTCTTCTTCCTTCTAAGTATTGGCAGAGACTTAGCACACTCATTGCATGGGCATGGCAAGGCTCAGAGCAAGCCAGAAAGCTGAAATGGCTTTCTGTAGGAGAAACCTACAAACTGCACCTACATATTGATTGACTTAAGCATCACTAAAGAAAACAAAAGAATAAAATATCCACTTCAAAGACTGTAAATATTTCTGGTGCTAACCTAACTCACTTACTGTCCCCAGTAGCCTGTGATCCTCACTACCTCACAGTGCATTTTTATATTTCATCTGTCTCATCTTTACCCTGGCATTCAGTATTTTATATTTTACAACTTTTAACTTCTAAGAAATGTATTTTTCTTGGAAGTAAAGTCATACCTTGTATTACTAGAACAATTATTGTAAGAATGCCTTGGAATTGTAATTGCTGGAATTGTATTGCTGTATTGGGCTGGTCCCCCTGAGTGAATCTGAGTATCTATGAATCTGTAGATAATTGAAGACAAAGCAAGAGCCTCTGGTTGTTAATTGACAATAGCCTAGCCAGAGGAACTTACCATTACAAAACTCTATTCTACAAGTTATTTTAGGCTAACCAAGCCAAAGAACTGATTCCTGGAACTGAGCACCCATCCTACTGACTATTCTTGCAACCCTTAACAATACCATTGTTAAATTAATCAAAATCACAAACTGACTCCCAAAACTGCAGGTACCAGCAGGCAGAGACCCCTGTGACTAATAGCTGTCAGGCACTACAAGAGGCAAGTGGGACAGTAACCTCTGAATTGGGCAGCCAAGATCATTCTGGGGGATCACACAAGTCTGCTAAAAAAGGGATAAAAGGCAGTGAAGCATGACCCTCAGTGGTGCCCTCTCATCCAGCACCTGACTTACTGAGACAGAAGAACAAGCAGGTGACCCCCTTCTGGGGCAGACGTCGTCTTGAAGGAAACTGACCATAGACAGCAGACTCCAGGACCTTGGATAGGTATATATACTGATACCACTCCTCTCAATCACTACAGCAGCTACTATACACTATATTACATGGGTTTAAATGACATGGGTTTGAAGGAGCGTGAGTGAGCGAGCATGTGCGCTAAGGTGACCAGTACCCCCATAACTCAAAGTTTGCATTTATGATTTTATTAGTAATTTCACATCCTGCACAGCTTAATGGCATAATGCCACTAAAATAGAATTTATTATAATCCTGTGAGTTGGTCCTTTGTATCCAACACTGTAATTACACAATTTCCATTATTATTAAATTTTTCCAGTACCTGATAGAGATCTCTGTCCATTTCCAATTCCAAACACAGGGTACATAACAATTCCTTTAAGTCCCATTTTATTATTCCCTCTGTTAAATTTAACCCAACAGATTCAGTTCTACATCAATATTTTACTTTCTTACAATCAACCACTTTAATATATAGTGTTTTCTACTACTTTTACTCTTGTTTCTATCTTTCCAAAACATAACATACCTTTCAATATTTCCTATATAGATCTTACAAGATACAGACCCATGCAGACTCAACACCAAACACATTGATTCACTGACTCAAGGTAAGCTTTATGGACATACTGTATTCACTCAATACTAAGACAAAGCTCCCCCTCATTTAAAAAGGGGTGGGGGAAGCTCCTCATCTTGGATTTGAGTACAAGGGTGGGGGGAGGCAGACAGCTGCTGTAATTTGGGCTCCAGCCCCTACCCAGGGTCGAGGTCACAGATGCAGCTGTTGCCTGCTCCCCATCACCACCTCCATACCTCGCCATTTCCCCCCTGCAGACTCTTCTCCCATCTACATCCCCACACAGCCTCTGCTCTCCTGCCTGCCCCCCTTCCCTCTTACCCTTGTTTTGCACCAGCAGACTCCATCCATGCTACAGCCTAGGGCACTGAGCATAGCCCCAGCCTGGCCCCATAGCAATGGCACAGAGCCCACACAGCTGCTGCAGGAGCTGGGGCTGTACTTAGTGTCCCAGCCTAGAATGGGGATGGAGCCTGTTGATGCAAAGCAAGAGTAAGGGGGTGAGGTAGCAGACAGCAGAGGCTGGGGGGAGGTGCGGAGAAGGAGAAGCAGAGGCTGGGGGTAGGACCTCAGGCTGTGCAAAGAAGGGCAAACAGGGGGCAGAGGTGGCAAGGAGGTATGCACAAGCAGGGAGCAGGCTGCTTGACCTCCCCATACCACCTGCTGCCCACACTTCCTTCCCTCATGCAGCAGTGGGGAGGGGATGAATTACAGACAACTCTCCAATAATTATAATTTTCCATGTATAGAATCTAACAAAATTATAAATCTTCCATATATAAAGTCTAATTCTTGGGGGGTTACCTTTTAATCTAAAACAACCCTGAATTAAGTGTATACAGTATATAACGTAAGCCAGAATGACCCAGCTTGGATCTGAAGACTTAGCCACTGCAGCTGCCGCTTTTCCCGGCTGTTCAGCTACAGGGCAGGCAAAGACCCTTGCTGCCCAGCTCCAGCACAGATGAATTCCCCTACCACCATATGCTGCTGAGGTGCCCTACCACCAAGGCCCACTGGATCTGCAGGCTGCATATGGCAAACCCCCTCATCTGGTTTATCACAAAATAGGCACATTCTTGGTAAGCTGCCAGACAGATTTCTGGCCACTAGTTGCCTAGCATATGCCTTTTCCTACACTGACACCTCATCCAGTGACTCCCTTCCCCTTCCAGCTTCTTGAAGACCCACATCTTACAACTGCATATTTCAGAAGGATCTCTCCAAATTATGACCACATCGACTGCATGTTTTTTATAGATTCTATTGAACTTCTGCAGTACTTGAACAGAAGTGGAAAGGTGGAAATCTTGCTGGTGGGACCTAAACACGCTGGTATATTATGACTTTATAAGTGCCTTCTGCTCTAGAATAAAGGAGTAAAGAAATGGGAAATGCAGCTGAACAAGAGTTACAAGCAGAGAAAGTTTTGCAACACCTTAATTCAGGGGTGCTCAACCTCCAGCCTATAGGCCAAATGTGGCCTGCAGAGCTAGAGATGCACCAATATATCAGTCGCATATCAGATCAGCACCGATAACAGAAAAATTAACATTATCAGCAATCGCCTTTTTTTTGACCAATGTCATTGATAATGTTGCATGCATGCACTATAGTCACCCCAAAATTCCCCGAGCCCCCCTGTAGCCACCCCTTGCAGTGTCACTGCTGCTGCCACCTACCCCACACAGGTGAGCCCGTCCCACCTCCATCCACTCTGAGCCCAGCCCCACCCCGCAACCACTCCGAGCTGGTACAGCCCCTGGCCCCAAGCCCCCACTTCCCCCATACCCTCCAGAAGAGCCACCCACGGCTCTGTCCCACTCCCGGCCCCGGGGTTCCATTCACTACCCTGGTTAGGCAGCACCTGACTCTGTTCCTGCCCTACTCCCTCCCGTACCATGGGAACTTGATCTGGCCCCCCACCACGCCCCTTCCCCTAACTTACCAGGAGAACACCGCTCTCTGAGCTGCCCAGCTGCATTTCTGTAAATCAGCTATCGGATTGATATTGACCAATATGGCTGGTTAATAAATCAGCTATTGGTATCAGCCAAGAAAATCTTTAATCAGTGTACCCCCTATGCACAGCCATAGGTATCTCGCCCACAAGGCTCTCCACAGATCAGGAAATACAGCAGCGGAAGAGCAGCAGCAATGAATATAGCTACCCTCTGCCGCTGACAATTTCCCAAGCCCTGTGCAGCACATTGGGGCTGGGTCACACCGCCTGCCCCCTCCCATGGCTGGATGGGGCTGGGCCACACTCCTCCCCCCTGGGGTGGATGAAATGGGTCATGCTCCCTTCCCAGCAACAATGGGGCCAGGTTGGGGCTGGGCCATGTCCACTTTCCACCATGGGGCTAGGCCAGGCCCTCTTGCTCCTCCCCGCAGAGCCAGGATGGAGCCGGGCTGCCCCCCATCCCCCTTCATATGGCTGGATGGTACCCTGCTACAGCCTCCCCGTGCCAGATCAGGAACACCAGCCTGATCTGGCCCACATATGGCTGGGCACTGCTCATGTGGCCTACCAGTCCAAAAGACTGAACTGCCCTAGTTGATTAGGCTGTTCCTTTCTTCTCTACAAAATGAGTAAGTTACCAGCTTGAGGGTAATACACAAAACTTAGCAACCAACCCAGCATGAGGTGTGCGGATGGGAGTAAGATTATGGACAAAACTGAAGGAGGGTCTAGGCTAACTTTGTTGTAAAGGTCTACCCCACGTCTCTTCACTTACTCAATCCTTGAGTTTTAGCCTACTTGTGTGTAAACTGCACAAGAAACCTGTGTATGATATCATTAGCTTCAATTGTACCCTTATCTTATTTACAGTGAATGCACAGACAAATTAGATAAATGACTGTGGATAAAGAAAACAAATAGTGTACAAACACATTTTTCTATTTTTAATTTTGTTTTATATTAGGTAGCTATGCAGAGTTTTTATAAGTCAGCCAGTATGATTTAAAAAAACATGTTACTCCAAATTTTTAACAAATGTGTGTTGATTTAAGAGTGCCAGCAGAAGCAACTTCTGAAATGTTTCCAAGGGCAGTGAATTTGGAAACATTTCAAAAGGGTATTATTTCAGCATGAAACATGGCTACAGCTTCTACAGCCCAGCAGATGCACCTCAAAATTGCTGGTCTCCAGGCAGGAGGCAGTGGGAACCTGCAAAACTAGGATACGAGTCCTGTCCCTGTGGAACCCCCTTCACCAGAAAGACAGAGGTTCCAGGTCCAGTGATCTGGGTCCTGTCTCAGCATACTGAGCATCCTGGGAGGCAGGGAGGAAACAGCAATGACCAGGGGAATATACAAGGATTACCTGCCTCTGGCTCTGGCTCCAGCTCCAGCAGCAGGGGCTTACCTAACTCAGGCCAGGAGAGTGCCCAGTCTCCTTAGCTCTACCTCACTCTCCCCATGCGTACACAGCAGAGGAAAGGGGGTGGGAAAAGGGTGAGGGCAGAGCACTGTGTGATGCTGAAGGACCCAGAGGTCCCTTGTCAGAATACTGAAGTGTCTCAAAATAGTTCCTGATTGAATGGGTACCATTTTGCTGTGCTTTGGTTGCTTTTGGGACATTTCAAGGAGTATGTGCATTTGTACAACTTGCCCTTTGAAATACTTCAAATGTTACTTCTGTCCACACCCTTATATTATAACTGTTTTTAAAAGAAACAATACAAATCAGTTTCTCCAGCCCATTTGCCAAGACCTAATTTCAGTATTCTTTCACTCATCACCTATAATTATGACATTTTTCATTTATCAGGTCAAAATGTTTCTGAAGTCAATAAAGAATAAAACAGAAACAGGAAAAAAAAAAAAAGGTAGAAAGATCTGATCTCAAAGCATAAGAGTGGAAACAAAGTAAGAGGTAAAACAGAGTCTTTTCAATTCACCCTTAAGATTTTTCTGTCAACATCTATATTCTCTTAATTTTTTAACATTTCACTTAACTTAGAGCTATTATTTCACACTACTTTGGGTGTACACAATAAAAGCACTTCCAATGACCGTTAACACAGAACACATGCAAAAAACAGAGCCTTTTTTTATTACCATGGGAGCCTTCTCCCCACAGACCAGGATTCTCAACAGTGCTTCAAAAGTGACTGGGATACATTTTCTATTCTTTTTTTCTATAAAGACTAATACATTTCATGTGGTTATTCCTACCTTCTATTCTAAGCTGACAGTCCAAATGGACATGTAATGCATCTAACATGCTATTGAGCATGCCAGCCAAATGGCATAGTTCAAAAAGAGAGTTCTAAAGAAGCCAAGTCTGTTGATATGTTCAGGGATGGGAAAAATAAATCAAGAGCAATAAAAATTAAAGCAACCCCTCATTTACCTTTCCAAAAAAGAAAAATGCAAGCTGTAAAAGGCCCTGGAATAGCACTGGCCTACTCATGAAAGGTGGCAGATAAACCAAGGAGAGTTTAGAACACTTAAGACTTGTAAAAGGGAGGTGGGAAGACAGGGGGCAGGGCAGGGACAGAGAGAGGAAGAGAGAATGAATATCAATAAAACATTAAGTACTACCTGATTTACTTCTGGTCTCGTCTGTCATTTTACAATAATTTATTTTCCAAACTAGAAGTTTTAAAAAGGATGATTATTTTAAATATTTTAAACATTCATATATTATAGTGACAGACACTTCAAAATACTTACAAAATTAGAAGAGCACTGATACAGCAAAAATGATGAATGCTTGTAAGCCTATCTAAACCCCAATGTGGAAACTGGGTCAAAATCTCAGAACATGGCTACACCATGGAAACAAGTCTTTTTTACAGAACTTCAATAGTGTCACCAGTCTCAGAGAAAAAGCTAGAAGTGATGAAAGGCATAGCAGTTAAAACAGTCCAAAAAGAATACACTAACACAATCCAATCACAAAACTATCATGAGAGAACGAGAGAAACAGACTGCCTTAGGCATCACAACAAAGCAAGTTATATGTATTTGGACAATATGATCTGCACACCATTTGCTCCTTTAAAAGCATAAGGATGTAAATGCCTATTATAATACATAACTATGATCAAATTTGAAGTATTCCAACCACAAATGAGGTATATTACCAAGTCTGTTATATATGATAAGCTTATCCACATGCATAGCCTTTATTACTCAAATAAAAACACACTCAAGAAATACAGATTAGCTGCAGGAAGCCAGATTAAAATGCCATGGAGGCAGGAGACGCAACCAGAATTGCGCATTAGATCCTATCGCGTCTTATCACAGGGGATCCTGGTTTTCTCTTTAAAAAAAAAAAAAAAAAAAATCCCCGGTTTTCGGATAAAAAATAGTAACCCAAAATCCACATTTTTCAGTAGAAGACCAGGATTCCTGCTCATCACCAGTGCAGGGGAAGCCTGGGATCACAATCCAGGGCTCCCCCTGCATTAGCTTCCATAACTGAGTCCCACTGATGACCTATGCTGCAGGCCTCACAGCAGGGGCAGTGCTGGGAACACTGCCACTGATGCAAACCCTGCAACTCATGAGGCTTGCAGTACTGGCAGCATTTTCCCCAGTACCCCCGCTGCAAGCCCCAAAGCCATCAACAATGCCCCTGCTGTGAGACTCACAGCCAACAAGGCTCACAGGGACAGCAGCATTGCTGGCAGGCACTGTCCCAGCTACGCACCCCGCACCCTATGAGGATCAGAGAGGGAATAGCGTTCTTCCCACTGCAAGCCCCACAGCTAACAAGTGTCACTACTGCCAGCCTTCTTAGCTACGGGGCTGGCAATAGGTGGTGCTCCCCTGTGATTTGGAGCCCCTCAGTTGACGGGACTCCCAGTAACAGGGAACCACCTGGCCACACACTCAATTAATGGCATAATTAGAACAAGCTACAAAATTATTCCACATTTTTTGCAGAATAACTTTGTGGCTTATTGCTTGTTTTCATAGTTTCATACCTTGTAGGGTCAGAAGGGACCTGAGTAGATCATCAAGTCTGACCCCCTGCCATGGCAGGAAAGAGTACGGGGTCAAACAACCCCAGCAAGGTGTTCATCTAGCCTCCTCTTAAAGACTCCCAGGGTAGGAGTCAGCAACACTTTGCTTGGAAGCTGGTTTCAGATCCTAGATGCCTGACAGTGAAGTAGCACCTCCTGATGTCTAGTCTGAATTTACCTCTGCCAGCTTGCGACCATTATTCTAGTCCATTATTATTCTAGACCATTATTTCTAGTCGCCCCTGGTAGTACTCGGGGGAACAGGGACTCTCCCAATGCCTGCTGGTCCCCTCCAACTAGTTCGTAAACAGCCACTAGATCCCCGCCTCAGCCTTCTCTTGTGGAGGCTGACCAGGTTCAGGTCCCATAGCCTCTCTTTGTAGGGTCTGCCCTGCTTCCCACTGATCATGCAAGTGGCCCTCCTCTGGACCCTCTCCATATTGTCCATACCCCTCTTGAACTGCAGCACCCAGAATTGGACACAGTACTCCAACTGCAGCCTAACCAGTGTCACATAGAAGGGAAGAATCACCTCCTTGGAGCTGCCTGAGATGTACGGTTGACCTTCCTGACCACTTCCCCACACTGTCAGCCCATGTTCGTTTTGGCATCAATAATGACTCCAAGATCCTTTTCTGCCTCTGCACTGACAAGAAGGGAGTTCCGCAGCCTGTAGGTACGCTGCTGGTTCTTCTTCCCCAGGTGCAGCACCTTGCACTTGTCAGTGTTGAAATGTATCCTGTTCTTATCTGCCCACCCCTGTAACCTGTCTAGGTCTGATTGTAGCCTATTCATCCCTTCTAGCATGTCCTCTTCCCCCTACATCCTAGTTTTATCATTCCATTAATCGGTTGAACGTGTAGCTGTGTCACAACTTAAGGTGTGATTACTTGGTCAATCATACTTTAAGTGTAATGTGTAGAGGGGGCCTTTGCAATACATGTCAATGTCTTCTGTAATTGTTACCTGGCTAACTGTGCATGCAGCCCTCTTAGCCCACCTTGAGTGCACTAGACAAACAATTTCCTGCATCTCACTAGAGATGGATCCATACTGGCCAACCACTCTCACACTGGTCTTTTGTCCTGCATATCTCTAGATCCCAGTTACGTTAACAGCAGATACAACTTTAACACCTTTGTATGTTCCCCTTTGAGAGACACTGACAAAATATATGCCTTCAATGACACAGACCCAGCATCTTTAAAATGCAGAAATATTTATGAATTTATCAAGGGTTCAAGGATATAGGTTATAGCCATGTTGGTCTAAGAACACAGACAGACAAGGTTCTCTGGGTGAGTCCAATATCTTTTATTAGATCAATTCAAATAGTTGGGAAAATTCTTCTTTGCAAGCTTTCATATCAAAGGTTCAAAGTATTTATAATAAAGCATACATAAAAGGCCTTAAAGCATGGGTATGGCTTACACCACTGAAAGTTTTCCTCCGCCCAGCTAACTCCATTCTTGGCAGGTAAAAACATCCTGACCTACTCATAAAACCTCTGTTCCTGTCTCTTATATCTGTAAGATATCAACTGCCCGTTGATCTCTCCTCTCAGCTTTGATAAAAAAGCTATGTCATCAGGACTCCGGCCAAAGAATTACCTCTTCACAGTTATAAACCTGCCTTTTGTGTTTGAATGCTTGATGAAATGTCCTTTATCTCAGCCACAACTTTGCCCTTCCTTCTTCGTTTAACAGTTCCTTTTTATCTAACTCCACAGTAAGTAATGCATCCTAACCAAATACTCAATGGGAGGCCTCTACCATGGTCATATAAAATAAGATGGATATTTCTCAGTTCGTAACGTTTTCATCATCTTATTTGGCAGAGCTGTGCATGCAGCTCAGATCTAAAGTTAGAACAGGAAGTTGAGTCTGGCACTCTATTCTTCTTTAAAAAAATCCTATCTTCAAACGTGGACAGTAGCAGCTCTGCTCATATGTCCTCTCTAACAAAAGCTGAAGATCCAAAAATCAGTCTATAGGTTCAGTCAATTCTTGATCAAACACTGGACTTGAGGCTAAGCACAATCACCAACTCCAAAGTCCTCTCGCTAAGTAACAAGTTGAATGTAATATATTAATAGCTAATCAACTATCAAAGCAAGCAAAGACTTCCAACACCTGACACAACTTCCAGCACCTTTATTGTGAATACCAAATCAAACGTATTCCTGATAAATATTATCAGACACCAGTCCCAAGTCATGGAAACTGCACTATTGTGTTCCTTTGCTAGTGAGGTCAGCTAACAGACAAGCAAACTAATGTTCAGACCCTATTGTATGTGCCCAAGCACAATTCTGTTTGGAGGAGGGAAGGCAGAGCTGTTCAGTAGCAGTAATGTGATTCTTTGTCCTTACATGGGAGAGGTTTATGTGAATGTACTTACTGCCCAAGTCAAAGGCTGAAGGAGCAAGATAAGAAGGTGGAATTCCCCTTTACACAGACTGCTACAGATCCACAAGACACTCAAACACCCTACAGCTGACTGAACCTGTAACTTGTTCCATGTCATTCTTCTAACAAGCTATGTTCAATGCTCAATGCTCTTGGAGAAAACGACTAATCATGCAGTAGCACTTGTGTCAGTCAAGCTATCTTTCACTTATTCACTGGAAATCATAGAGGAACTATGCACACTCTCTTATTAGGAGTGAGTGACATATAAAGAGACACATAAAGCCTTGTCAAAAAACATGACAAGAAAAATACCAAGAATGTGGGGACTGTACAGATTCACTGGACATAACTTCACGTTATCCACATGTGTAATCATGGATTTTGCACACACGTCTTCTCCATCCTTAAACCAGCCTCTTCTGTAAGCTTTTCAGAGCGGTCCCTATTCCTGTACCACCACCCTGATCATCACAAACAAGAATAAAATTGAAATGAATTGGATGCATGTGTCGCACAGACAAGTAACATCTTACAAAGACAAGTAACATCTTACACTGTTGTAATCCCACCCTTCCTTACATACCTCCAACTTGTCTGTTATCCCTCTTATGCCATGTCTAACAGCTTATAAATGCCTTTGGCAGAGACCTGTCATGGATCCTTTGTCAAGAAAGTGCCATATCCATGGCATTCTATACATACATAATTACATAATTTTTTTTTTTAACACAATGACAATTCACCTGCTTGAGGCAAGATAATAATCTGACTGGAAACAGGATGCTGGTTATCCAAAGGCAGAGGTGGTGTGGGAGGCAAGAAAACCACCATTGTAAAGGAGGAAGGGAGGCAGAGAACACAGAAACAACACCGTGTTTTCAAAACTTGACACCACAACACCCAAACTCAAGAGATTCAGGAAGACTTTAATCTTACGTATGGTACAAACAACAGCAGTCACTGTCAGCAGTTTGGGAACGATGCACACACCTGTCCACCCATTGTCAATACTCACCCTCATGCCTGAAACTCAGAGTGACAGTAAAGTCCCCCACACTTAAGGGCAACACAAATCACCATTCAGTTCATATTGTCAGAAAGAGAACATTTACATGATGACCAGAGACAGAAGGTAAAGAAAGGAAAGGATGGGAAGAAGTCAAGGCCAGAACACAAAGGTCTCCACCTCTCTCTTTACTTATGCTTCTTTACTTATGTAGTTTTTAAAACTGTTGTAAGCAACAATCATGACCATTTCAAGGATAACTTGCTATTTAACAATCACCTACCTGAAATGACTGCATTAAAAGATTTTAAAATTGCTGTCCCATAGGAATCTAACACTGTACCACAACAATTTACAAGATGATTTAACTGTCATCATCTGGAACCACTTCACTGGTTTACTTAATCTGATTCTCAAAATGGCATTGCTAATATTGTGATGAAAGGGAAAAGAAAAAAAAATATAATCAGAAAAACATGCAACTTACCTCCATTCATCCTATTTGGTTGCTGCTCGGGCGTTTGGGCTTGAGGAGAATAGTACTGCTGCTGATAATTATTTGAAGGGAAATGCTGTGAAGTAGGGCTTCTTCTGCACTCCCGAATACTAGAAAAAGTCTGTGAGTGTGGAATTCCTCTTTGGAATGGTGAACAACGAGTAAGTCGAGGCTGTGGAGGAGGCAGGTGGTCAAACTCTTCTTCATCCTCAAGACTGTAGCGATCATATTCCTGATCACTGCATGTCCCTTTCTTTCCTGAATGTAGAGATAGACTTGAACTGTGTCTTGACACAGAGGCTGAAGTAGAAGCATAATCTTGTCTGAGACCTGTAAATTTTATGAAAAAGATGTCTGACCTTTAAACACCTTGTAACCAAATTATATTTCATCCCTATCTTCCTCAAAAGTAGTGGAGTTACAACACTTTTTATCACTTGATTATCTGATCATTAGCATTCTAAATTGTTTTCTTTAAATCTATTCTAAGCTGGCAGGGCAACTTTATTAATGATAACATCATTAACCTGGTATCTAAATGAGTGCTCTGAAGCAGTGGGTCTTAAGATTTTTTACACCAGAATGCTCCCTGAAAAAATATTACCTGTTTTTACAGGAAATAACCACACTGATTACCACTGAGAGTAACCACAAAGAAAAAATATTTCTCATTATTTTCATTTTGTTTACCTGTGGCCTTATTTTGAAAGTGTTAAGTACATGCAGCTCCCATTGACTTTAACAGAAAGCCTGGTTGGTAAGCAAATTAGATATGATCATTTCCCATTTTTTGTTAACCTGAGTCTTTTACCCAGAAGCAGAGAAAAATAGGACTTCAAATGTTAATTTCACAAATATCAATTAAAGCAATCAAAAAGGATCTTGTCTCCTCCCCCAATTATCCATGCTTCTTTTCTTAAATGGCTGAAAACTTCATTTGAACAGAGTTTCATTTCTAAACAGTTTGCCATTTCTAAACATTACTCCAGACGTTAAAAAGCAGTCAAGACACATTCTTATTGTCTATCTGTTGCTGCTGTAACAGAAGATCATTAACATATGATCTTTTAAAATGTTCACCGCAGATTTCAGGCTTTTGGAAAACAAGATTAAAGAAAAAGGTACAACTGCCATTTAAAGAGCAGAAGTCTACGCATTTTTGATGGACTAACAGTAATTACATTTTCCTTTAAACCTTAACAATTCTTCGCTTTCACATACTATCAATTATTTTCTCCATGTCAATGCACTGTGTGATGTAACAAGTGGGCATACCAAAAATTCAGTATTTCAGCAAAAATTCAGTGTTTCATTCTCATCTAAACTTCATAGATTTCATAGACATTAGGGCTGGAAGGGACCTACTGAGATCATTGGGTCCAGCCCTAAGCCCAAAGGACAGGAAAGATCACTGGGGGTCAGATGACCCCAAAAAGTTAGTCATCCAAATGCTTCTTGAACATGTCTGAAGTAGGTGCTTGCACCACTTTCAGCAAGCGTCTACTCCATATTCTGGAGATTCGGAGAGTAAAGAAGTTTTTCCTTAAATGCAATCTAAAATGGTTTTCCAGCAGTTTGTGACCATTGGACCTTGTCTTCCCTTGGGGTGCCCTAGTGAACAGATGTTCTCCCAGATCCTGATGCACATCCCTCAAACTTGTAGGCCAGGGGATTTCAACCTTTTTGGATCAGTATACCCCCGGCAGCTAGACACAGAGCAATGCACTCTAGCAGCTGGACTGCAGAATGGGGGTGGCATATGGGCAAATGCAGAGTGGCAGCAGTCACCACATGTGAGCTTCCCCTACCCCCCACTGCATTTGGCCATGAGAGTGGCACCTGCATGGGATAGTGTGTGGCAGCACTCCGTCCCCACCCACCCACACATATCCCGCTAGGACCTTCTGAAGTACCCCAGTTGACAATTCATGTTATAGGCTGCCACCAAGTCCTCCCCTAAGCCTATGCTTTTCCAAACTGAAAAGTCCCATGCCTTTCAGCCTCTCCTTGTAAAGGTCTGCTCTCTTGACCTCAGATCATGCGCACGGCTCTCCTCTGGACTCTCTCAAGCTTCTCCACATCCATTCTAAAGTGTGGAGCCCAGAACTAAACACAATACTATAGCTGCAGTCTCACCAAGGCCGAATAAAGCAGGAGGATGCCATCTTGGGCCCCACTTGAGATGCGTTGGTAGATGCAAGCCAGGGTTTTATTCACTTTGCCAGCTGTAGCATCAGATTGGTGGCTTATATTCATCTTGTAGTCAATTGTAACCTCTAAGTCTTTCTGTCATAGTACTAGTGAGCGTAGCTCTGCTGAGCCTGTAAATAGTTTCATAGCTGGTAGGGTCAGAAGGGACCTAGGCAGATCATCCAGTTCGACCCCCTGCCATGGGCAGGAAAGAAAGCAAGCTGAGGTTAAATGACCCCAGCTAGGTGATTAATCGAGCCTCCTTTTGAAGACCCCCCCCCAAGGTAGGAGCGAGCACCACTTCCCTTGGAAGTTGGTTCCAGCTCCTAGCTGCCCTGACTGTGAAGTAGCGCCTCCTGATGTCTAGCCTGAATCTACTCTCAGTCAACTTATGGCTATTGTTCCTTGTTAATCCCGGTAATGCTCAGAGGAACAGGGACTGTCCCATAGCCTGCTGGTCCCCCTTGGCAAGTTTATGAACAACCAGCAGATCCCCTCTCAGCCTTCTCTTGTGGAGGATAAACAGGTGCAGGTCCCGTAGCCTCTCCTTATAGGGCCTACCCTGCTGCCCCCTAATCATGCAAGTGGCCCTCCTCTGGACCCTCTCAATGCTGTCCACATCCTTCCTGAAGAGCGACGCTCAGAACTGGATGCAGTATTCCAACTGCGGCCTGACCAATGTCGCATAGAGTACGATGTGGGTTCTTTCTTCCAAGATAGAGCACCTTGCACGTCTCCATGTTGAAAGGCATCAGGTTTTGATCCACCCAATTTGCAAGCCTGTCCAAGTCGGCCCAAATCCCCAGCCTATCTTCTAGTGTGATGACACCAAATTATGGGGAAGTGCAATCTGCAAGCTTAGCCAAGCTGCTTCTGACACAGGAATCCAGGTCGTTTACGAATATGTTAAAGAGTACTGGTCTGAGTACTGAACCCTGAGGGATGTCACTGGTTACCATGTGCCATGTTGACTAAGTTCCATTGACTATCACCAGAGCCAACCCTAGGGGTGTGCAGGCCTGGGGCATATCAGGTTATGCGGGGCTTGTGGCGGGGAGTGGTGACAGCTGGAACATGGAGCCGGCAGTATATGGCGGAGCCTGTACACCACTGTCCACAGAGCCCGCCAAAGTGCGCAACCCAGGGCAGTCACCCCAATTCTCCCTCTCCAAGGGATGGCTCTGACTATCACTCTCTGGGTCTAACCACAGAGCCAGTTCCCCAGCCATTGGACCATAAGGTTATTGAGATTGCAGTTCCCCAATTTTATCACAGAGACATCATAGGAGACCAAATCAAAGGCTTTTCTGAAATTCAAGTAAATGACATCAGCCTCTCCTGCTCTGTCCAGGTAATGTGTCACCTCGTCATAGAAGAAGATGAGGTTGGTCAGGCACAACCTACCTTAATGAAGCCATGTTGGCTGTGTCTCAGAATGGTGCTTTCCATTAGCCTGTTGTTGATGGATTCTTTAATAATTTTTTCCATGATCCTTTCAGGGACTGAAGTTAAACTGATTGGTCTGTACACTTCCCTAGATCTTCCTTCCCTCCTTCTGTTCTTGAAAATAGTCACCATATTGATCCTCTTCCAAGCACAATGAGTTCTCACCATTGGTCATACTATGGTGTCAGCCAACCCTTTTAGCACCCTTGGATGCATTTCAACACCCTGACTTATGGATGTCGAGCCTCTCATTGTGTTCCCTCACAAGGTCATTGCCAAATGTAGGTGTGTGGTCACCTGTATCTTCGTAAGTCTGTATCCTGTCAGGCAGGGTGATCCCTTTGGGCTGGTGAAAAATCGATGCAAAGTAATCATTAAAGAGATTAGCTTTCTCCTGGGTGTCAGATGTCAGCTGCCCCATTTGATTTAGCTGGGATCCAATGTTGCCCTTATTTCTCTTTCAACTTCCCATGTATCTGAAGAAAGACTTTTTATGGCCATTGATACCCGTAGCCAGTTTGATCTTGGTTTTGGCCTTGGCTTTTCTGGTCTGCTCCCTATAGGTGCAGGCCAGTGCTGCATAATCCTCCTTAGAGGAATTTCCCATCTTCCAACCCTTATAGGCTTCTGTTTTAAAATTCAGGAAGTCCAAGAGTTCCTTATTGAGCCAAAGGGCCCTACCAGCCCTTTTACTATCTTTCCTACAGGCCAGAATAGATTTCCCTTGTGCTTTCAGGATCGCATCCTTAAGGAGCGACCACCTGTCTTGGACTCCCCTGTCAGATCATGATCTTTCAGGGCCTTGACAACCAACCTCCTGAGCTTATGAAAGTCAGCTTTCCTGAAGTTGAGGATTTCAGCATTGCTGACTAATTTGTGAGCTTTGCTATGGACAGAGAAAGTGATCAACTTGTGATCACTGTCACCAAGCTTCTCTTCAATCCTCAGGTTGCTCACTAGATCATCCCCTTTGGCCAGAACCAGATCTAACACCATCTCACCCCACCCTTTGTCAGCCTGCGGACTTGGTATGATTAACCAAGTAATCACACCTTAAGTTGCCTGTGTCAGATAGAGCTCATCAATGCAGGTGAGGAAGCTTCATGACCAATCAGATTTGGCTGAATGCTCTTCCCATGAGATGTCAGGGTGGTTGAAATCACCCATGACAACCATGCACTAAGAGCACGCACTCTGTTAGTTTCCTAGAGAATTCATAGTCAACACTTCCTCCTGGTTAGGAGATATGTAATAGACTCCTACAGTAATATCCTCTTCACCACATTCTCCTTATATTCTAATCCACAGGGTTTCAAGTTGCCCTCCTTGGGTGCCAATGTCAGCTAGTAGGGAAGTGTACTGCTCCTTAACATAAGAAAACCACACCCCGCCCTTCCTCCCAACACAGTTCCTTCAGTACAAGGTACAGCCATCTGTACCTGTGGTCCAGTCATAGGTGGAGTCCACCAGGTCTCTGTTATCCCTATGAGATCATATCTGTTATTGCTTAGCAGAAGGATTAGTTCCTGCTGTTTGTTTCCCATGCTCCTCGCATTTGTGTACAGGCAGCTAAGCCTGCCATCAGAAGCCATAGGCTGCTTTGTGCATTTAGGACAGTCCCATCCTTGGGCTGGGGTCAGGGTAAGTTTGACTGCATTAGTGAACTTCTTCATTAGTGAACTTCATTTACTTTGTTCATAATTACCAACATTTGCAGTGACTCCCTAGTATGAGTCTTCTGCTTCACTATGACTACTTAACACCTGCTGTAACGCAGTTTGATTGTTCTTGGTTCTTCAGTCTGGTTGCTCCAGCCAGAATTGACTGATTGCTCTTGCCTATGTTCAATATTTCACCATTTTTTCACCTATTCCATGTGGCTTTCATTATACTCTTTCCCTGTATCACTGTCCTCTGTTTTCTTCTATTCACCTGCTCCTATTTCTGGCTCCCTTTCTCTTATGTCCTAGCTGTCACAAGAAAGGGTTTAAACAAAGCTATGTTCATTTTCTCAACGATTCCTTTAATTTTACCACATTCATGAGTTAAGCATATGCATTCCCCAAAGTGGAAGCAATTCATCCAGTTATTCAGCAATTCAACCAGTATCAACCCCAAGTTTCAACTCTGAATAGCCCAACCTCCAGGGTTAGAGGAATACTTATTTCAAAGCCTCACAAGATGGCCAGACATTCATGAACCACCCCTCCCCCCCCCACACACAATTTATTTTTCACTTTTCCAAAGGATTTCATGCATGATTTAGCTTTCACGAACTCCCAAATTACTGACCATAATAAGACACTATGAAACAACAAAATCCAAGGTTACTAAAATGAGAAAGATCCCCTACGTCTTCACACAGGAATGCATATATATCACGTTTTTAAAAGATCCAGTTATCCAAACAAAACAAATGCAAACATTTTTCTTAGGGGTGCAAAGTGTTTCTTTTCTTGCTATTCAAAGACGGCACAACATGTTTAATAAAATAGATAACTGGTTGAAATGAACCATGAAAAGTTTGAAAACCAAATGGCAAATTGTCCTGAGAAAACTGCGAGACTGCAATTAAACAGCAATTTAAGAGAAATTAGACATACTTTCTTCCTGCAGTCGAGCCATGATCTGAACATCAGTGAGGTCCTGTAGTTTGTATCCCATGGAGATAGAATCATCCTCAAGTTCCGAAGTGCTCAGTTCACTGTCTATTGATGACTGAGGGCTGAGAGGGGAACTTCTGGAAGTATAACCTACACAAAAGAACACATTAATTTATAGCTACCATGTCACAAAGTGCTGTCATCCAAATCATTTTTATATGCTCATAGAAAGTCGATGGAAAAAGATTCCTATTGTCTTTTACTTATTGATTTCATGCTTGTGAAACATGGAAGACATTCTAGAATACAAATCCCTCTGTTAATGAAAAAGGTATACCACAAATAAAGAACAATTTACTCAGCTCAATTTGGATTACTTGGTCCAGCCTTTATTCTAAAACACCTCAAACATTTAAGTTGCTCTTAGCTGAACAGGGGGTCTCCTCTAAGAAACAACAGCATCAATGTGTCATGAACTTCACCCACCCTCCTACATGCATGGTTTCTGAGTTATTTTCAAATACCTTTTTATTACAGTTTTTTTTAATTATTTGTAATTAATTATAGTTGGACCAGTTGGTAATAACAATCCAGGCCCCAATATGCTAGTCATTGTACAAACACATAGGATAGAAATTCCTTCCCACAAAGGTCTTGTAATAGAAGAGGAAACTGGATTCTATTCCTTTGGGACAAGTTACACGTTTATTAATTAAGTAAACTGGTTCAGTTCAGCAAGTGCAGCATGAAGGTACTGGGACTGCATAGATGAAACTGAGAGTCTCTGTGCCAGAATCTGTAGCTGCTTGCAGAAGAAGCAGTGCATTACTTCAACCCAGCTTTGCAGCATCTGTATAGATTGGACACCGCAGCAAGACTTTTTGGTGCTTTAATTTAAAGCTGATTCAATCAGCTACTAAATAAAACCACAAAAAAGCCCTTATACAGGCTTTGGGAAAGCCAGGTCCAATTAACATGCTGCTTCTTCTGGGCATCTGCTGGGCTCAGCATGGGAAAGTGCCGAGTTTAAAGTGCCATTTTAATTTATTTATTTTTATTAACCTCTGCAAGCAGCCTTTATTATCGGTGACAACATGAAAGAGTGTGGAGAACTTTAATTCAAGCCCAAGTCAGCTTCAAGGTTAGCAGGAAAAAGGTACAAACATTTTTTCTATAAGCTGAGTATAGTTGAAATGGAGGTCTTAAACAAAATACACAAACCCATCCCACCAATGTTATTTTTAGTGACATTTTCTTGGTACAACCACAAACACAGTACATTCAAGCACCATCAGTTTATTGTGCAGCATAAAAATATTGAGCACAATTTATCTTCACAGCAGTTACAAAGTCATTCATATGAACATGTATCATATTGCAACATTTCCATACTTGAAGACTGGACAGGAATTTTTCTTTGTCCAGTCTCCAAACTAAATTGTGGCTTCCTTCAGTAAGCTGGCAGCAAAGCTCACAAAATGTTTATTTCAAAAGCTATTAAAATTACATGATTTATAATTTTGAAAAGAAAAAAATCAAATAAACTATTTTATCAGGATTAAGATCAAAGTGTTGATAAAATATTCCAGTTTCAGGAACGTCTCATAAATAAAACTAAAAACAGAATTTTCAATAGCCTACGGAAACTATGCCATACACCACAATACAAATATTTAGAACTGAATTGTTGGTTGCTGAAACTTGCCTACTTTAGTATTCATGACACATTCCTGAAACTAAAATAGGTTTTCAACACTTTGGTCTCCTTGCTGAAAAAACATGTTAACACTGCAAAGGGACCAAGGTTTCTGTGGGAGATATCTTTATCCCAATCATGCACCTGGTCCAGAAAGACATAGATCAGTAGTTCTCAATCTTTTTAGACTCAAGGCTCCCCTTGTCAGACTCAAAGCACCCGTCAGAAAATGCCAGCTCTTAGTTTCCATTTGTTTTTTGTTTACAGAAAAATAATAGTGCAATTTTTTTGCTGCAAAGAACTCAGAGAGATCACAAATCATTAAAACTATGGATCTTTATTTGAAATCACGCTATTATCTTGTGAATCATGCTTGTACACCTAACAGTGATAATACAGAGTGACACCCTTCAAAAGATCTCAAGAATCACCAACTTTAGACAAACCTGAAATAGGTGCATTTTTCTGGCCCACTAAAAAATACCACTCACAAAAATCACTGCCTCTTACATATTTCCTGGAACATCATGATTACAACATCCCTCCAACATTACCTTAACACTGCAAAGTTATGCATGAGTGTTTCTGAGGTTGGTCTCAGTTTAATTTTTTCTTTGAATAATATAAATATATGTTTGTATTATTTTTCCAAATTTCTAGCATCTTCTAGCTCAGGTTTAGGTTCACAAATCATTTTAATCTGCTCTGAGAGGTCAGGGGAGTTAACAAATGCCACTCTGAATACATGTCCAAAAAAAATGGCTGTCATTCTTTGCTCTCTAAGCTAGTCAGATGTGATTTTATGTAAAAGCCAGAGTATGAAACCATGTTTTAAAAGCCTTGTGTTTCTATTTATGGTAAAAGAACCTCCATTTTCCATCTCACTGTGAGAAGAAGCAAGCTTCTCAGCACTAGGTAGGTCTTGATTTTTGGAAACAAAGTGCCCGGACAGATCAGCATGCCACTTTTGGTGCTACTGCCCCTGGACTACAGCTGTCACCTATCAAAGGGAAAGGAAATGATCTCCTCCACCTCCACTGCGTAGAATGGAGAAGCAAACCCAACACTGCTGAAAAAGAGTAATACAAGCCTTTTGCCATCTGGTCACCATTAGAACTAAAATTATGCTTCCCCAAGCTTCCTATTCTATTTTTACTTGTTGAGCACATCTTACAAAGGAGTAACAAGTGGGGACAAATCATTTTGTCATGTAAGGCTTCTCCAGTTAAAACAAAACTATTTATAAAAGCCAATTCACTATAATACATTATATAGAATAGAGGATAATCCTCCACTTAGTAAGTCATATGGCTAAAATTGTTAACATTTTTAACTAACAGTCAGGCATTTAGTATATTGCTGTTAAACAGCAAAAGGAATTAGATTTAGTAAAGCAGTTTTATAAGCAACAAGTTAAAAAAAAAAAGCATTACCTGTCTTTTCAGGTGTTAGTATTGCTTTATTTGAGGTTTTAGAGAAGTTGGGACTGTTAAAGCCATTGCTATATGGGGACAGTCTTGCAACAGGACTATAAGGGAAAGCCAAGGAGACAGGCGTAGAGAAGAGATTCCGCCATCGGCTAGCTGTTACAGATACAAAGAAAAAAATTAAAGGTTTAAGGTTATAAAGATAATATTGCCTTATCAAGATAAAATAATAAAATTATAATCTGTTCACTATAACAGTCCATGTCAAGAGGAAATTGGCCCAAAGTCAATAGCAAAACACAAAAATGTTTACTTTTTTTGTGGATAAATGAGAACAGGCCACTTATTGTATTATTTGCAATAACATTGCAAAGCATTTGGTCTGCTCAGCAATATAATGGGGGGGGGTCTCAAAATAGGCAAAATTAAGCTAACTTAAGCACCACATGGCTCCCAGCTGCATCGCCAGATCAGGGAGCACAGGGCCGCACCGGTACCAGTGTGTGCGTGCATGTGTGTGTAGGGAGGGGCAGAGTGTGTGTGTACATTCGTACACTGAATCCCACACACACACACGATAATGACCAGGAGCGCAGCACCTGTCAAGGGTTGGGGCTACCCATGTGGCCCTCGACAGCTTGCCAAAACTCAGTAACTCTGCCTGAAATAACTGCCTGCCCAAGGTTTCTAACAGATGGGTACAGATAGCTTTAACAAACTGCTATCCAATGGTGTGCAAAACTCTAAAACTATTGGTTAAGAGATGATACCTTTAATTTGACCAACTAAAAAGAAAAATATTACAAAAAAATTATCACAAAAAATAATTATTAAATTATTGCATTTCTTTGCAAGCTTTCAGGTACCCTTCTTCAGGTTAAGGGAAAATTAAAGCTTGCAATGACAGGTAATTCCCAGACCAAAAATTGGGATTTTGTTTTGTTTTTTTTTTAATCAGAGAAAACCAGGATCCCTGCTGATCATTACATTTCAGTTTAGAGTAGCAAGAAGAATTTTTTTCTTTTCTTTAGCACAACCAATGTGAGGGATTTATACAAGTGTATAATTGTGAGGATTTTTAGTTCCTCTCCTGAGCTCTTCAGGTTCAAGCAGCTCCTCACCTGTTCAAAAAAATCTCCCACCCATGGTTTCCCAGTCCCTTTAACAGGTGTACAATCAACCTTTTCTACCGGGTATTCAAAACACCATACTTCTCCCTTTGAAGTTGCTATGTTGCAGAAAATACGTTGCACTGCTGAGAGAATAAAGGAAACGCTCATTACCATTAGTGGAACAAAGCAATCTGCAATGGAAGTGAAGAATTTGCAATGCCCTAGAATCCTTCATGGTGTGACAGAAATTAGACTAGGGAATGAGAAGGGCATAATCATGCAAAATAAAATCTGTTTGGCCAAGAAAATATTGCGATCCTCTCCCTTTCCCAAGATAACACAATTCTTCTACCTTTCAAAAGAAAAAGAAAATTAAAGTTCTGAGGTCTTAAAGATGCACTGGCATTACAATATCTAGCCACACTGTCTACGTCTCATCAATCCTATTAATCTTTAGCATTAGCACCCAATTTAATTCCAAAGGAGTTCAACTACACCGACTGTCTTAAAGAGAATGCTCAGTACAACTGTACCTGTAATTTTTAAACCCTTATTAACACTCAGTACCTTTAGTTAAAGATCATTGTTCAATAACAAAGGATTACACTGACAGGATCACAAAGAACTATTCTCTCATCCAACACAAGCTGTTTTGTAACAGTCTGAACACTTGCCAGGCCAATTAGCTGCCTGCATGGTCTCACTCACAGATGTGGTCAACAATACAGAACAAATAAACAGCATTCATCACTTTGTACAATAATGACTGTGAACAGCTCCACCAAGCACAAACGTACAGTTGTTGTGGCAATGACAGTAAGAACCCACACCAAGAAACACAATTAGTATTTATGGCAAACAAGATTCCAAATTACTTTTTTCAGTTTGTGCTGTCAAGAAAAGATGGACGTGATAAAAATATACACATATATGTATAGACTCATCAAAAAACCTGAACAGGGCAAAAAGGAAAGAAACATAGCTTGTTTTGGATGTTTTGACCAGAGTATCTAAGATATAACTTTACTGAATTTAAATTTCATTACTTAGCTCTGCTTTTTAGAATGAAATTTACAGAAAGTATTTGTTTATTTATTAGATTTATATCCTGCACTATCCAAAAGACTCAGTTCATTTGGACTCCATTTTAATAAAACAAAATAAAGTCTTGTGATGCTCATTTTTGTCTTAAATCAGTCACTCCTGCCATAGTGACTAATATTGAGGTTCAGGTTTCATTTAAAAAATAAAATAAAATAAAATAAAAAGCAAGTTTCTAAAAATAGCACTTGTGGAAAAACATTTGCAAACTAGTCTGTCATGTACCCTAAAGAGCATAAAGACGGACCTGAGAAGAACAGAGCCTTAAGAACAAATAAGTAGGAGTGGGAAATGAAGAATCTTGAAGTTAAGAAGCTCCTGAGAGCTGCTTTCTTTAGTAAGGGAAAAAGGTTTCAGTACAGCAAGAATGCAACCTTTCATCGCATGGAGTTGTCTACATTGCAGAAAGAGATTAAACTGTAGTACACAACTTCAATTTCTTTATCACAGATGGCCTCCAACAAATAAGTTCAAATCAGATTTAGAGCTTTTGGCTGTGGACAGAAGTTATCACTTAAATCAGTGTGCGTCAGAAGCTGGTTTAAACCTGTAACAGAAGAGAAGTTCACTGTATACCAGTTTCAAAATGGCCAAAAACCAGATTGAGATAAACCCGGTTGAATGCTTAACTGGTGATAAATATCAGGCTTAACTGATTTGGCTCAAGCAGGTTTATGCAATGTTTGTCCCAGACCAGGCTTTACTTAAACCAGATTCCTTCAGTATCCCTGACATGGTCTCTAGCCTGGGCTCTCTGCTCCAGCCCAAACAAGCTGGCCCTGCTCCTCTGCTCCCCAGCTGAAGCAGGGACAGGCTGGGGCAGACAAACCCCTACCAGGAGGGGTTTGGCCCCAGAAGCAGACAGAGTGGCGGTGGCAGGGCAGACCTGGCTATGGTTACCTCAGGGCAGAGAGGGGAATAATCCTGTTCCCTGCCCCCCACCCCCCAGGGGCCCTGCAGACAGCATCTGGCCCTGCCCCTGCCCAGGCACTGGAGTGGCAAGGGGGCAGAAACCATGATGGTTTCCCCAAGTGCAGACTTCTTCCTGGCAGGAGGCCATGCTGCAGGGCAGGAAGAGCTGTTGTGGAGTGCAGTGGTGCTGCAGGGGGCTTGGGAAGACTCTGGCTCCCTCCGGACCCCAGTGCTACCATGCACAGCCCGCCCCAGCTCTGCCTGACCCATAGCGCAGTGCCTCTGCCAGGAAGGGGCTGTGATCCCCAACATTATGATAATGGCTGCTTCCCCCATCAAGGGCCCTGCCCCCTCCTGCTGCATGTGGCCAGATGGGGGTGTGGCCAGATGCTGGCCTTCAGGGCACCTTGTGACAGGAGGCAGGGACGGCAGTTATTCCCCCATCCTCCAGCGTTTGGCAGAGGGGACAGCAAGGGGCTTACTCTACCACAGGGAGCGAGTGTGGTGGTGACGGCAGGCAGAGCCGACTGCCAGCGAGGGTAGGGGAGAGGCTAACCTTCCTCCCTGCCTCCATCTGCCTCAGGGGCCATGGTGCCCTGCTGCTGCAGCAGTGGGGGGGGCACCCAGAAGACCGGCTCAGGCCCTTGCCGCTGGGACAGGGAGGGGGGAATTAAATGCCTCTCTGGCCAGTTCAGCCTGGACTGGCCACACTCTCCCAGCACAATTCTCTGCAGCTGAGGGCATATTCTAATACCCTCCCCCCTCAACTCCTGGCCTGAGCAACAGCAGGCATATGTGTCTGCATTGCCTCAGTCCAGAGAAAATGTCTGTCCTGTTACAAACTGGTTGAGCCTAGGCAGGTTAGACTAACCTTCAAAGGTTGAATCAACTCAGGCTCCAGGTTTTTGAATGTCTGTCCCTAGTGTAGAAGTTCAGTTCACATACACCGGTTTCAAAATGGCTGAAACTCGTTTCAGATAAACCTGACTGAATGTAGTATCAGTCTCAACTGATTTGGATCAAACCAGTTTATGAAACATCTGTCCCAGACCCCACCTGGTTCAAGTTAAATTACAGGCCCCCAGCATGCTTTGCAGCACTGGACTGGGCTGTTTTCTGCTTTCTGCTCCAGAGAGCAGGGAGCAGAGGGGCGGGGCGAGCCCTAACAGGGTCTGGGGTCAGGGAGGGAAGTTTTTTTAAATTTTTTTCTGGCATCTGTTTATTCTCTCAGTTTGCTTAAAACGTATATAAAAGTTTAGGGCCAGCTTCCAAAATAGCCAACAAATTTGCACCCAAAAATAAATGAAACCACATATGCAATTGCCAAAATATATGTACTAATTACATACTTACATTTCTTATCATCTTGCATAAGTCAACAATTGCAGGAGTACTTACAGCATTACCACCCCAAAAATTACAAAATCATGAGCAGAAATGTCTCAAATCAAAAGTTTGCCTTTAAAATATGAAATTAAACAAAAGAATAACCATGAATTCTTTTTCAACCTAATTCTATAACAATTCGGAGGGGGTTGAATCCTCAGCCTCATTTTGTGAAAACCATGTCACATTTCAGCCTATTCTTTACGACTCCCTTGATTCCGTTCTTCATAATATATTGTACCCATCATGCTGGATTGCACCACCCACTGTATGTTAATAGACTAAGGGCCATATTTTTAAAGCGATCTAGGCACATAAATCATATTTATTCCAGTAGGACCTATGTACCTAAATACCTTTAAAATTCTAGCCCCCAGAACCTAGAGGCTTTCAACAATGGGGGCTACAGATGCAGGGGGTGCATATATGGGTGTTCTGCACCTTACATTTATATTCATTGGATAAACTGCCCACAGCTACTTTTTGTGACATTTAAGCTAAGTACAGACTGTCAAAAAGCCAGAAGCAAAATCGATTCAATCTTCTCAAATTAGTCTAAACTTTGTAAATTGAATCAATAATTGAGCGTGCAGACATTCAATTTTGATTACAGAAATGCAGCCACATGCCTGCAGTGCCTCGAGCCAGAAGCCAGGGGAGTGCTAGAGCATGCCTTCCTGCTTGGTTTGAGTAGACAACTCAGGACAAGGCTAACCGCCCACCCTGTGAGAGAGTGTTTGTGGGGGAGGTACAAAGCACCCTAAGATGCTGGGGAACTATGAGTTAACTTGAATCTGGAGGGGATCTGGTACAATAAACCTGGTTCAATAAATCAACTTAACCTAAATCAGGTAAGTCTGATACTGCATCCATCTAGGTTTATCTTAAACCAGAGGTGGGCAAAATGTGGCCCGGGGGACAGATGTGGACCACCAGGCCATTCTATCCAGCCCACGGGGCCCCTAAAAGTTTTAGAAAATTAATATTTATCTGCCCTGGGCTGCCTGTCATGCAGCCCTCATGCAGTTATGGCTTGCCAAAACTCAGTAAACAGCCCTCTGCCCAAAATAATTGCCTGCCTGTCTTAAACCAAGCTCAGCCATTTTGAAAGCATTTTATGTGCACTGAACTACTCACGTGTTACAGATCTGAACCAGTTTCTGACCACTTACACTGGTTTGTGTGTAATTTCTGTCCTTACCCTCAGACACAAAGTGAAGCAGGATCTGGCCCCAACTGCTCAAGAGGTATGAAGTCTACACCTGCAAACTGACTGACCCTGAGCAAAGAACAGTGATCAGTCACTCAGATAACTTGAAGGTATGGGACTGAATGGTTAAATGCAAAAAAAGGGTCAGGTTCAATGGGAGTGAAAACAGGGGGCTGGTGTGGGAGGAACAGCCAGGGTTGTAAAACATTCTGGCTTTGAAACGTTAAGCTTCAATTGAATCATGTTTTGAAACTTTTCTCTGCAACAATGTGGTCTAGAGGCTTACCATATTTACTCAAATAAAAGATGACTATGATTATAAACTAAATATAGGTTCTATATGTTGAAAATGTATAAGTTTGTTATAATTCTCCAGGTATAGAATATAATTATTGTTGGTTTGCCTTGAACTTATTCCCTTCCCACTGCTAAAGCAAGGAAAATAAATGCTGGGAGGGGAGGGGTGTGTCAAGTAGCACCTTTGCTCTCTGCTTGCGCCCAACTTTTTCCCTTGGCAGCCCCTTTCCTCTCTCCTTACTGTCAGACCCTGCCTTCCCTGAAGTGAGGAGAAAATTTGAAAATAACCTTGACATTAAATGCAGTTGACTCTAGTGGGGCCCAGCCCAATGAACTATTTAGTAAATCATGAGTCTTTAGCTTTGGATTGATATCATGCATGGTTTGTACAACATGCAGCCCAAGTGCTGCTCAAAACTGTGTTATGGAGTACCTGTTGTAAAACTTGCAGCAGTTTCAAAACAAGGTAACATGCATCAATTCTGGGTGAACTAAGTCAATGGGTATTATATGCAAATTTTTACAGCCATGTTTAAAGCCACAGTGACACCAGAGCTCAGCATGTGAGTACCTTAGATACCCCACAAAAAATCTATGTGCTAATTTGTCCCCACTCGTGACTGGAACAAGTTCTTGTCACAAGTCCTGGGATGCTCTAAAAATTTATATGCAAATAGGTGCAGGGCAAACTAGTTTGGTTTCACCTCATGGAGGGCAGGAACACACTAATCATATGTGCTAGGCTAAGAGGGGACACAAGAGGGAGTCTGAGTGAACTCTTTGAGGCCCAATTTTGTGATTTTTTTAAAGCATTTAAGGCTAGTGAAGAAACAGGAATCATTGGAAAAGGCAGAGCTCAGCTGTGGGAGTGAAGAGGAAGTCAAAATGTATGTAATGTACCATGACTTTAAAAAGTGTCAGCAGTGAGGGGGGGATGTGCACAATGGGCAGTACTATATATCATATATTTCATATTCAGATGGGCTGCACTAACTAATCGTTTACCAGGCAGGAGAAGCACTATGATCAGTGCAGTGGGTTATTCTAGCAGGGGAAACTCAATGTATCTGGGTCCAAGAATGCAGTTTTCCTTAAGCCCCCCCAGGGATAACCATTCTTTTGGCATGGTTTAGTACCCACTGAGGTGTTGGGGCTTAATGCCCATTTTATGGAAATAGGAGGCTCTTGCCTAGCTTGTTCTTGGGGCCATATGGCTAAGGGCAGGCAAAACTTGGGAGCATCTGAACCCCAAGCCTCTGGGCTTGGACCTGCACATAGGATGCCTGCCAAAAGTCTTTGGAAATATCTGAAGCCCCTGGTGGGGGTGGAAGATGTTTGTTAGCTGTAGGGCCACTTATGGTTCTGGACTGACTCATGGATTTGGACTTGATCTGGCTTGAAACACAAAAAATGTCTTAAAAAACAACGCCCCTCCCCCAAAAGAAACAACTAACCATTTGTGAAATAGTACCTTTAGCCCAAAGGATTAGAGAAGATAAGGAAATTAGAGGGGTAGAAGAACCTGGGGGGGGAGAAATCAAAGGGCTCCTATATATATGAATGACATCACTATAGTGGGGCGAAATAAAACATCATTAGAAACGATCCTAAATCATATAGCTGACTATGGGGAAGCTATAGAAGCATGCTTAAATAAAAGCAAGAGTGTGTTGTTGGCCATAGGAGAGTGTATATGGGTTGCAAGTGGTCAAGGATTATGATAAAATATTAGGGGTGATTTTCAACATACAGGGAAAAGGGGAAAGGGCATGGGAAGACATCAGAACATGGGCTAGGAAGGTATTGAGCTTATGGGGCACAAGGGATCTAACCTTTTCTGGGAAAGTAGAAATAGTGAAACAAGTGTTATTGGCCACGATCTTGTTTATAGGGATAGTATATCCACCCGCGTGGCTGCAGGCAAGACACCTGCAAAGAAAGATCTGTCTGTTCTTGTAGGGAGGGGGGAAAGAAAGTGTGTCCAGGAAAGAACTTTATAAAGCAGGAGAATTAGGAGTTTGGAAGCTCCCAGAGACAGAGGCACGTACTTTATTGCATTAATAGTGAAAGAAACTAGAAAAGAAGAGGAATTAGTGGGGAGATTCAGTAGATTTTGGCGGGGAGAAGAATTTTGAGGCCACTGGGTTTGTCTGAGACACGGTGGGTGGGCCTGGGGGCGTGCCATCACTACATTATGCCCGCATGGGGGTCGTCATCAGATTTCATAGATGGGGACTTTAGGGTTACAAACCTTACAACAAACAAAAGCCACAATGCAGACAATTAGGGGAAAGATGAGATAACAGACATGGAACCTCTCTCATAGCCACAGGTGAGAACAGTGTAGAAAGGAGTAGCAGGTAAATAGTGGAAGGCAGCTCACAGGCAGTTTGCATGGAAAGGGGTAAGATAGGTACTGACAGTAAAAGAACCGCAACACAGATGGGGGTTACTATGAACAGCAGAAGGCCCAAAAGAATTGTGTAACAGTAAGGAAACAATATACCAAGTGTTCTAGGAGTGCGTCTTTACAAAAAAAAAGTATGGGAATGAGTACAAAGGTTTTTGACAGATAGGATGGAGAATAGACATTTCCTATGAGGAAGGGATATTTGCGTTGGTAGAAGGAGGACCTAGAGAATGGAAAGTTAAAGTGGTGCTCATGGGAATAAAAGCTGCGCTATGGAAAGTCAGGTGCTTATTAGTCACCAAGGGCTTATATATTACAGTGACAGAATATTTACAGTTAGGGTACTATGAAATTAGGAAGTACACGAGACAAGACCAGAATAGAGGCCATGAGCAGAATCTACATGTGGTGTGGAAATATATTAACTGGAATAGATTGTTTGAGCTGGCAGGAATAGGATAAAGAGAAGGGTGAATGGAAGGAGTGGGAATACTAGAACCAGACAAGGAGTAAAATTTCAATGTATAAAACAAGCAAGAAGCATTATATTATATATATATATATAATATATATATATATATATATATATATACACACGACAGAAAGCATAGTTGTATATTATTGAGGTTGATGTGCTGTATGAAGTTGAATATGTAAAAGAGTTATTAGTGTTGTATGAAGTTGTTGATGTAAAAGTGTAATGTGTGTTTTAAATTAAATAAAAAAATCCACAAAAAACCCACCTAATCCATGTGGTAGAAGGAGGTAATAATGATCAGTGATTAGAAGATGCCTGTGTATACAAACACACACAGACAGATTTTTTGTTGTTGTTTCTAGAACACAGTAATTAACTTCACTGTAGGATAATAGTACTCTGCCAAAACATACATGTAGACGGGCTGGCTGGGGTGCAAGGGTACTAAATTGTGGGGGTTGCCTGCCACCTAGCCCTGCAATTTAGCACCCTGGTGCCCCAGGCAGCCCCTCTGTTGCCTGCCACGGGTCCCTGCCCTTCCTCACACTGCTGCACACCCAGGTGCACATGTAGGAGCAGCTGACTATGGTGCAAACTGAGCCAAAGTTTATATATATTATATATAAATTTTTTTTTTTTACTAAATCAATAAATAGAAGTGGTAGATTCCCTGGCAGGGGAAATACCATGACCACTAAGACGGTTTTCTACTGGCAGGGGATACTACCTTGGACCAAGGTAAGGCATTGTCAGTCTCCCACTTTCATTTCCAGGGGGAAGATCCTCCCTATACACCAACTTTATGAAAATGGGAGACTTCTTTCTCACTTGCTCATGTGGCTGAGGACAAGCAAGCTCAGGGGCATCCAAACCCCAAGCCTCTGGACTTGGGCCTGTACACAGGATGCCCTTCAAAGGATTTCAAAGCATCTGAAGCCTCAGGTAGGGGTGGAGAATATTCATCGGTAGTACAGCCACATTTGGTTCTTGAGGGACTCAGATTTCAAATTTATTTGGCTGATTTGACTTGGAACATAAAAATTTTTCCTTAAAAAATGTGATAGAGTCCCATCAGCATGTTTGCCCAATATGGACCACATGTTTTGAATCATGCTCAGTGTTGACAAAATTTAAATCTATTTTATAGTTGGTTTCCACAGTGTGGTTTCCACACACGCTTTTGGTAGCAGTTTAATGATGAACAATGCATTTAGTGAGAGTCCTTCATATGCAGTTACAAAGAGAAGGAGCCTTTTCCCCCCCCCATGCCAATCTGGGTGGGAAACCTCATCTTGCATTTGAGTAAATACAGCCCTTGGACACACTGGGCACATTTACATGAGACATTTACTGCAGTTGCTTAATTAGCTCCTCAGTAAAGTCTCAGCATCTACATATGCGGCCCTCTTAGGGAACAGTAAACTAATAAACATTGCCATAGGTTAATACTTGCAAACACAAGTATTATCCTGCAGTGGCGCTGTTTACTGCACTACAGTGCATGTGTAGATAGTGATGGGGCTGGCTGAGGCACAATAGTGCTTCAGTGAGGGGGCTGCCTGCCAGCTACCTCCATATTGGAGCATCCTCATGCCCCAACCAGACCCTCTGCAGCACGCTGAGCTGGGATGGAACAGCTCGGGTCTGGCTAGTAGGCTGACCCCTGCCCAGACCTCTGTCAGCTGGGGCTGCTCTGACCCAGCTCATTGTCCTGTGGTCCTAGGCGCATGTGC
>JAGPOW010003316.1:123172224-123190677 GCA_030014935.1 Caiman crocodilus
GTATTGCGACCCACACTAACTCATCGGCCTTGTAAGTTGGTTTCCAGCCTGGTGGCGTCTTCGTGGGTGTGGGCTGCCACAAGGGCTTGGTTTGGTTGAACTGGATGAGCATTTCTGGTAGGTACTTTGTCCAATTTTTGTACGATCCTCCTGTCGCGAGGCACAGCTTTTCTTTTAAAATGCCAATATGCCTTTCTACTACCACATTAGCCGTGGGGTGGTATGGTGTATGCGTGTGCCATTTGATGTTATATTGCCGCGCAAAGGTATCGATGTGCTTAGATGTGAAGGGTGCCCCCCCATCAGACTGAATTTCATCGGGGCCTTGCCAGACAGCCATGTAACATTTGAGGGCTGTCACTACTAACGGAGCCGTGGTTCGAGTTAAGGGTACAACGCCAAGTTGTCGGGAGTGGAGGTCCATGATGACGAGGGCTTTGTTTTGGACTTTGACCCCTGGGAGAGGGCCCATTAGGTTGACCTGCCAAGTTTTGCCCGGATGGAAGTACTCTGGGTCGAATGCTCCTCTGTGGGTTTTAGTAGTGAATACCTTGACCTAAGCGCACGTGTGGCATGCTTTTGTGGCGTGGTCCCAGTGACGGCGCGTGACAGATTGGTTGGGAGCTTCGTTTACTTTTAAATTCCATAATCGTTCTACGGCAGCTGGGCCTGGGTGGGTCCAAAACTCATGGAGCCAGGTAACGAACGGGTTCACGTTTATCAACGGGCAATGGTTGTTCTGAACTCGGAACGTCTTGGGTCCTGAAGGCGCCTCCGTTTGAAGGTAATGGTCTAAGGCTGCATGAGTTGGGTTGGTGTTGGCGTGATGAGATTTTGTATGCTTAATTAGTGGTGTTGACTCGAGGGATTCGATCAACTTAATGATTTTCGGTCGGTGACACCTGTCCAGTGAGCACCCTGTAGATATATTTGGAGTCAACAACAATGATAGGCGGCGGTGTGGAGGTTGCATGGGCATTGGCAGTGTTGGACGGCCATGCGAAACCCTAGCAGTTCTTGTGCTTGTGCGCAAGGGTACTCATGTGCGGTTCGCGAGTTTATAGTCATACAGGGTCGGCAATACATTCCGTGCACCCCTCCATGTTTAGTGGTTCCGTTGGGTGCTATCCAGCTAGGCTGGGTAGTACCGTACATGAGTAGCGACTCGTCGAGGGGTTGGGGAGAATCTTTGGTGGTCCACCCATGCCAGTGGTAGTGGAAGTGGGTTACTAGTTCCCGCCACGTCGAGAGTGATCCTTGGAAGCACGGGTCGGGCTCGTCTGGGGTAAGTAGGGGTAGAAAGGTGCCCTCTGGCACTATTAATTCTCCGTTGTTATGCCGGAACACTAATTCTGCTTCTATGGCGGCGAGGAGTGTGGTGCCAATAGGTCCATAGCGGTGCTGGGTGTCTCGGAGCGCTTTGACGGTGGTGTATGCCAGCCGCCCCCGAGTGTCGTGGGCCGTCACCCATAAGTGAGTCTTAGTATACCCGAGCGTCACCCTCAGGGTGTCCCCCGGTGAATAGCAGTAAAGCTTCTGTTTTTGGATGTCGTTCAGCAAGATTTGCAGGGCGTTTTCATCTCCTTTTGTCCAGATGTAGGTATTTCGTTTCCATAGGTGTTTTTGAAGGGTGGCGAGGACCGGTACGTGTGTTGGTCCTAAATGGGCTCTAAGCCAGTTGATTTTGCCAAGTAGCTGTTGACATTGTGTTTTTGAAGGACTTGTGATGTCGTTCTTGTGCCAGGGGATGCTGATGGTGGTACGGGTACAGGCACTGCGTGTGTCGTCGTCGTAGTGGGTTCCGAGGAAGGTGAAGGATCGAGTAGCTTCAGTACTTGATTTGTCGAGGTTAACTGTCCAGCCTTGCCTAAGTACTGTTAGAGAGTTACAGTGATTTTTTCTACTTCATTCTTTTCTCTGCCTAAGACGATACAGTCGTCTATGTAGTTAAGAATCTCACAAGCGTTTGGATGTGCTGTTCGGAAGTTGGCTAAATGGCACAAGAGGCACTTGGTGGCTAGAGCCGGTGCATTCTTGTACCCTTGGGGGCAGACTTTCCACTTAAATATACAGCCTTGGTATGCCATATTTAAAACTCCGTCTTCATTGCTGATGGGGATCGAGAAGAACATGTCCTTTAGATCAATGGTGCAAGTGTATCCTCGCTGTGCTTGGCGGGCTATAATGCAGTTTTGGATTTCGGCTAGCGTCAGTGGTGACGGTTGAATGAGGGCTTGGATATATCGGTTTGCTGCTCGGTAATCGATGACTAGTCGCGCTTGGCTTGGCTTATTAGGTTTGGGGATTCCCCAGGAGGACAATAAATAGGTAGACTGAGTGACGGGCTCGATACACCTTCGTTGGATGAGGTCTCATAGGAGGGCTTCTAGTGGGTCCTGTAAGTCAGGCTTGGTGGGGATAGGTATGAATTTCCATTTGCCACCACTCTGTAGTGTCGGCCGGTGGGGTTTGCTGCCGGGTAGGATAGTCACTGGGAGTAGAGAGTATAGGTTTTGTTTCAAGCCTAGGAACCGGATTTCGTCAACCCCTAGGATGTCTTCTCTCCCCAAGATGGCAGCGAAGGTTCTTTTCATGCTGCTTGTGATTGTGTCCGTGGGTTCTGCGATCCAGATGCGGACAACTGAGGCAACGGCGGCTGAGTTGAGGCCTTCAACAAAGATGGTCCACTTAATTTTAATGTGGGGAGTGCTGGGGCAGATGACTGAGACCTGTGCTCCCGTGTCTAGGAGGAAGTTAACTTTCTTTGGGGTGCGTTTCTTCTGCAGGTCGTAAATAAGCAATGCCTTATGGGGGGCGTGTATCATTGTCGCGGTAGCTGGCGGCAGCAAGGTGGGTTGTGGGAGTCTGGTCGCCTTGGCCTGGAGCATTGGCCTTGGCAACCGCTACTCGTTTTTTGGCTTGACTTTAGTTGGGTCAAATCCCAGTCGTGTTGCGAGTTGCATTTGCTCTGCGTCGGACATCTTCCTGATGGTGCCTTTATTTAGGCCGGATTGGTGGAGGAGGTATCCAAACATTGCCTTCTCGACTGCCGACCTCTGGGGTGGTGGGCGGCCTCCACTTTGTTCACCTGACGGGGCTGTCGCGAACAGCTGGGTGGCTTGATATACTGCCACTCTTGGGGTTTGAGCTTGCACTTGGGCCTCCTGATTTAACTGGTGTAGTACTTTGTAAACGTCGGCTATTGGCCCTCCAACGCATGTTTGGAGGAGGGTCAAAAGGGACACACCCCACTTGGTTCCATAAATCTCCGTGACTGCTGACACTGTGACAGGTATCATTCCAAGGTCCGTTACTAACTGTTGGGGCCACTCTCGAGACGGCTTTTTTCCTTCTTCTGGCTCGTCACCGGAACTGCCGCCAAGGTGTTCGATGTCGTCGCTGGTTGGCGGTTCGGTGAAGTCTTCTTGGTAATCCTCGCGGCTCTTCAGTCTTTCTTTTTTTCCGCCTGTGTGAACCTTTCTCTTTGACTCAGGGCACAGGGGGCATTTACGGAGGTCCCAGTTGAGGTATGAGGTTCCAACCAGCGCGTGGAGTATCTGGGTCAGTGTTGGGCTCAGCAGGAGGTTCGCATGTGCAGAGTAGGACTTCTCACGAAGTAGTCCGGCTATTAAGGCCGCCACCGGGATTGGCCAAGTTTTGCACTCGGAGATGATCGAAATGTCGGTAGCATATCCATTACTCCAGTGGCTGTTACGTATAAGATGCCGAGGCTCTTCTGCATCTATGGACTCTGAGGCGTGTTCAAGAACTAGCCGACCTAACCACATGATGGGAGTTTCCTCCGGTTCAATGGCGGTAGTTATTGCAAGGTCTTTTAGTCCGGCTCTGGTCCAGGTACGAGTGGTAATTGTCATGGTGGGATTGCCTTGTTCGTCGGTGTTGGTTTTTACCACTTGGACAGGGCGGAGCTGCTTAGGTGGTTGTAAAATGAGAGGCATGGTTGGGAGGCTGGGATACAGCGATCGGATCTGTCCCTCCCCGGCAGTGGAACGTTAGCCTCCGGGGGCGGGGCACTTGGGGATGCTGACGTCTGGTTCCCGCCTTCTTCCCGGTAAGGGGATGGGTTCTCTCCCTTCCCTTTCTGATCTGCCTCCGCTGGTGTGGTGTCATCTGATGCAGCGGTTTCTTCCGCGAGGGCAGTTCGTAAAGTGTAACTGAGCTCATTTACTTCTTTGGTGGCTTGTACGAACACACGGACCAAGGTACCTAGTACTGCTGTTTTGTCCAGCCCCTTCGCCCGCCTCCCTAGCCCGCCCCTCTTTTCTGGAGTTGTTCTAGCTCACACCGGAGCACGGTTACTAGAGCGTGGGCTGGGCCCTCAAGGGGTGCAGGGGGGGGCACTGGTACTTGTTGGCTGGGATAGGCACTCCCGCCACTTTGGTGAGGCGTAATAGTGCAGGCATTCCCCTGTCGCCTCAGGGAGGGTTTGTCCTGGCACGCCCTGGTGGCACTCAGTGGGGAGGTGAATCGGACGCTGGTAGCTCCTAGGCAGCAGTCCAGCGCTGCCGCTGTTAAGTGACAATACTATAATCGGACCCCTGGCCTCTCCCGTGGTGAGACTTCCGGCTATTTCCCCTTCTCTCAGTTCGGTGGAGGTCGTCCCACCATGGTAGACGATGTGTTGCCACAGCGCGTCTCCATCTTTCGTGGGGTGTCTAGCC
Source organism: Caiman crocodilus (assembly GCA_030014935.1). Lineage (NCBI taxonomy): Eukaryota > Metazoa > Chordata > Crocodylia > Alligatoridae > Caiman > Caiman crocodilus. The sequence goes on from JAGPOW010003316.1 coordinate 123,176,907, forward strand.
CCCAGCCGCCATGGACAATGGCGGACTGCTGTCTCAGAATCGACCCAAGAGCATCCTGTTCGTGACGCCATGTCAGCGCGGGCTAATACTGGGTTCGGATGCTTGGGGACTCAAGAATGAGACAGGCGATTGATTTTAAGATGTTTTATTGGTTAAAAATACTTACAGACGCCCGGCCAGCAAGCCGAGCGGAGGGGCGGCAGCTTAAGCGAGGAGGGGCGGATGCTCTAGCGGCGGGTTGGGACCGTGCTGCTCCACAGGCTGCTGTGCTGCAGATTTCTGTGGGTTTTGCTGCTGTCCTTCAGAGTTGACGAGAAGTGATGCGACTCAGGCAGGCAGCAGGTGACGGTTGCTTGGGCGGGCTGTTAGCGGGTTCACGGGTTGTGGGGACAAGCGGGGTAATCAAGCCTCCATCCGACCAGCGGCAAGGTCCCAGAGTTACTCCCCACCTTCAGGGCGGGAGCTTTCTTTTATAGTAGGAATTAATGCGAGGAGTTCTTTCGTGCTCGCGAGAAAAGCTTTTGCAGGCTTTTTCCCTGGTCGGGTGTTGATTGGTGATCACAGGTCTTGGCTTCCGCAGTGGAGTTTTGCCGTTTATGTTCTGTTTTTAGCAAAGCCATGTTGTATCGGTCTTGTACTTTACCTGCCATGGTAGCACACCACTTTACAGTGCTCACTAATTTTGACATCTACCACCTCTTCGGTGAGTCTGTTCCACTCGAATCATGGCACTCGAATCATAAAGAAGTTTTCCTTTATGTCCAACCTGAAGTGATCTTCAAGCAGTTTGTGTATACAGGTTCTTGTCCTCCCCTGGGGAGCCTTGGTAAGCAGATGTTCTCCCAGGCCCTGATGTATGCCCCTTGTATACTTATAGGCTGCCACCAAGTCCCCTATAAGTCTTCTTTTCTCCAGGCTGAGCAGTCCCATGTCTTTCAGCTTCTCCTCATATGAACCACTCTCCAGATCTCCTATCAAAAATGTGGCCCTTCTCTGGACTCTCTCAAGATTTCCACATCCTTCCTGAAGTGCAGCACCCAGAACTGAACACAGTACTCCAGCTGCGATCTCACCAAGGCCGAGTAGAGTGGGAGGATGACATCCTTAGATTTGCTTGAGATGCATCAATAAAAGTATGCCAGAGTTTTGCTTGCTCTGCCAGCTACAGCATCACACTGGGGGCTCCTATTCATTCTGTGGTCTATCACTACCCCCAGGTCTCTTTCAGTTGTGGTGCTGGCAAATGTAGCACCGCTGAGCCTGTATGTTCCAGATTAATTCTCATTGTGGATTACATCACGTAATCACGTATGCAGTTATAATCAATCACATATGCGGTTGTGCTGTGGATTAAACTGCATAAGGTAAAAATCAGTTCTCACAAAAACAGGTCCTACTGCTCACTCACTGACTATTACATAAGGCACAAGATTTTCCAAAAAGTGAGCCCTGATACAGATTTGGGAGACAAAGTTCTTAGCCACCAATTAAAATAAATATTTTGGCCTAGCTCTGTTATAAAAAAATCTTGAAAGACAAGTTCCATTATTGCAATATTAGAGTGCAGATTGCATACTCTAACATAACCACCTACTGCCAAACCATTTCACTGCCATTAAAGGCATAAATGACACTTTTTTTTTTACCTTTAAAAATTAGAGATCAGAAAGATTACCTTACATTCATCCAAAGCTACTAGTACTTGCTCCTGAATGAAAGGAATTTAAAATGCTATACCTTGTATATAATACCTGTGCACCTTTAGCAATTCATCAGATAAACAGGGCCTTACAATGGGAAAGATAATGCCTGAAGCACAACTGTAAGCACAACTGCAAAATCAACTGGAGACACGTGCATCATTTTATTAACACGTTTGACTATAATTTCACTGTAATTCAAGAGGTGTTTACCCACATATAGGGACCTAGTATACAACATTAAGGTCAACAAGGTTCTTTGGGTAATAGTGCTTCCATTATCAGCTGGTTATAGTTATCCTTACCATTGAAGACTACATAAAAGAAGCCAACAGACAACTTCATAACATTAAGATTGGCATCTTTCATCAGGAGTAATTTCTAGTAATCTCCTAAACTGAAACACAACAATATCTTCCAAGCTGAAACACAATGGAGACACAATGACTACACTAGGACTATACTGTACCAAAGCACGCCTAATAGATACAGGTATACTGGCAAAGTTGTGCTTTTTACTGATAGGAGTAAATACATCAGATAAAAGCAAACAAGCTATAACAAAAAAGGAACAATTTTGCCCATATGACTGTGTCTACACTGGGGACTTCCAAGAGGACAGTTATGTGAGGATAAGTGCAGATGTTACACTAAGATCAACCTAACTAAGGGTCAGGTTGATCTAAGTGCCAAACCATCCACATGTTCAGGGATTTAAGGTTATGCAAAAAACAGCCTTCCTGATCATAGTTCACTTGAGGAGATACTACTCAGATCAGGCTAACCCATGCCCAAACTAATCAAATATGTGTACACATGCAGAGCACAGCCCCAGGGCTGGGAAAGCCCAACTGCTGACCCTAGCTCTGGGGCTGCCCTTTCTCTACACACTCCCCATCCTAACCAAGCCGTTTAGAAAGATGACCTCCTCCTCCCATGCACCCACCAATCCGCCCTGCAAACCTGCCAACCCTACGACTCCCCACCCTGCTACCCCCCAACATGGACCCACTGGCCCCACTCTGACTTAGATCATGTTGCCAGTATGGCTTCTAGCACCAGGAGACATATGTACAAACTGGGACCCAGTCTATGATCACACAGCTTAAAGTAAAGTAAGGTAAGGCTTAAAGTAAGCTGCGTGATCACAGCTCAGGTCCTGGGAACATCTGCAAGTGCCCTCAGTCAGAGATCACTCCTCTCACTTTCCCTGACCAGTGCAGCCATGTCAGTAGCAGTCTTGTGTACATCCTATATTATTGATGCTTGTGCAACTGCAAAACAAAATAGACAGTAATATATTCTTTTATATTGGCTGAGGTTGGATGAACTTGTAATGGTAAAGGTTTTGTTTGGAGGTTTGTAGACTGTGATATAAATTACTAAGGCATCTATTGTTAGAATTTCAGTATGTTCAACATCATAGCTGTAGTGATGATGACAAGGTAAGCTTTAATGAAGACTGAACTGTCATACTGTTTGTATGGTTTCTCAATGGTGAGCTTCATCCCTAATATCTGGGTGAGATTATCATTTTTTCTTCAGTGGGTGTATCTATGCATGTGCTTTCCAGCAGTCAACTAATTTGCTCCACAGTAAAGCATCACAATCTATACGTGAACCAGTATTAGGGTGTAAACTAATTAACTTCACTGTAGGATAGTACTCCGCCAAAACACACATGTAGACAGTGACAGGGGTGCTAAAGTGTGGGGGCTACCTGCCGCCTAGCCCTGCATTTTAGCACTCTGGTGCCCCATCCAGCCCCACCGCCGATTCCTGGGGCCCCCTGCCAGCCTGAGCCTGCTTCTGCCCTGGCTCACAGTGCCATAGTCCCAGGTGCACATGTAGATGCTGCACCCAGGAGCACCTGACTATGGTGCAAACTGAGCCAGAATTTATATTTTGTCACCTTAAAAATTACATGTAGATGCACCCAGCATGTCTCTTGGAGACATAGTACTTGGCAATTACTATCAGCACAAAGTTTGGCGATAATTCCTTGTTTGATGGCTAAAAGCCCTTCAACATTTGCAGGCTCTGTTATTAGGGCCGGCACTGACAAGGACCTTTTATGATGCTTACAATGAATCAGCACAGCTTTAATTACAGCTTTGTGTACAGTGTTAGAAATAGCTTTGACTGGGTGACAGGTACGTAGCAGGATTCACAGATTTGAGTAATCGGACAGAGGTCATGAGATGAATGCTCCAGTCCCCCTAAGCACACAGGCTGTCCCCACAAAACTTCCATGAAACAAAACCCACTAGCCTTGTATCAGGCTCCCAATAATTAAGTCATTTGCAAAGGACTACAATGCACTGTTCATGGCAAGCTAATGCAGAGCATAAACTTCCTGTTTGTTTAGTTGAGATTCATCCAATAAATCCTAAATCTAAGTTTATCACAGCCTTATTCTATGGGCAGTCACTATTTGATGACAAGACTCTCATCGACTAATAAGAGGAAGGTGTCCATTATGAGCACCAATGTTCCAGTTTTGACAAATAAAATGTTTCAGGTTTAACAAATTCAAAAGAATATTTTTTGAAGATCTGAAGTATATAACCTCAGTTTCCAACCCAGTACCTCAGGATTAAATATATAAAATCAGCAATCCTGGTTTTCTCTGCTAAAAATAATCCCCCCTAAACGTTTTTAAAAAGTTTTCCAAAGTCCATATTTTTCTGTGATTAAAATGAAACACCACTAACCACTAGTTTCATAGTTGGTAGGGTCAGAAGGGACCTGAGCATATCAAGTCCGACCCCCCTGCCATGGCAGGAAAGAGTACTGGGGTCAAACGACCCCAGCAAGGTGTTCATCTAGCCTCCTTTTAAAGACCTCCAGTGTAAAAGTCAGCACCACTTCTCTTGAAAGTTGGTTCCAGATCCTGGCTGCCCTGACAGTGAAGTAGTGCCTCCTGATATCTAGCCTGAATCTACCCTCTGTCAGCTTGTGACTTATTTCTTGTCACTCCTGGTAGCGCTCAGGGGAACAGGCACTCTCCCAATGCCTGCTGGTTCCCTCTGACTAGTTTGTAAACGGCCACTAAATCCCCCCCTCAGCCTCCCCTCCTCTTGTGGAGGCTAAACACGTTCAGGTCCCTTAGCCTCTCCTCGTAACAGCCTGCCCTGCTGACCCCTGATCATGAGGATGGCCCTCCTCTGGACCCTCTGCATGTTGTCCATATCCCTCCTGAAGTGCAGCACCCAGAACTGGACACAGTACTCCAACTGCAGACTGACCAATGTTGCATAGAGCAGGAGGATCACCTCCTTGGACCTGCTTGAGATACATCTGTGGGTGCACGACAAGGTATGGTAGGCCTTCCTGACCGCATCCCCACTGTCAGCCCATGTTCATTTTGGCAATAGTAATGACCCCAAGATCCTTTTCTGCCTGTGCACTGACAAGAAGGGAGTTCATACTGTAGGTATGCCGCTGATTCTTCCTCCCCAGCTACAGTACCTTGCACTTGTCAGCACTGAAACACATCTTGTTCTCATCTGCCCACCCCGTAACCTCTCTAGGTCTGACTGTAGCCTATTCCTCCCTTCTAGTGTGCCCACTTCTCCCCACATCTTGGTGTCATCTGAAAATTTGAACAGGGTGCTTTTTTACTCCCTCACCTAAGTCACCGATGAAGATGTTGAACAGCGCGAGTCCGAAGACCAAGCCCTGGGGAACACCACTGCCCACATCCCTCCAGGTCAAAAATGACCCATCCACCACCACTCTCTGGGTATGGCCCTCCAGCCAACTAGGGACCCATTTGACTGTGTAGGTGTCAACGCCACAGTCTCCTAGTTTTTTTTTTTTAATGAGAATGGGGTGAGAGACAGTGTCAAAGGCCTTTCTGAAGTCCAGAAAGACTACATCCACTGCAACACCTGCATCTAAAGATTCTGTGACCTGGTCATAGAAGGCCACCAGGTTGGTCTGACAGGACCGGCTTCTGATGAATCCATGCTGGTTGCCCCTAAGCATAATCTCCCCTGCTGGCCCCATGCAGAGCCATGAAAGTTATGGATTTAAAAAAACAAAAAAACCCATGCCTGACAGATAAAATGGCTACTGAATTTAGCAGCAAAGTATTTTAAATGAATCCCAACTGTTGTGCCTGCAGAAAAACATATGCACAAAGAAAAAGGCTTGAATCTCAGCAGCAACCTTTACAAGTCAAGAAGTATAGAACTGTTAGTATTTATGTAAAGATGGATAGCATGATGGATCAGAGAGGTGATGCACTGTCTATAACAAAGAGATGATCCCTACCATTCAGATTAACAAAAAAAAAAAAAAAAAAAATAAATCTGAGTATTAGATGACAGACAAAAAGAGCTTCTAACAATACCTGAGATCGCAGTATGATGACAGCAGCATAAGAAGCCACGGTCTAAGCGCACCAACTGCCTAATACTGTCATTTTTTTCTAGGTAAAAATGCACAGATCAACTTTTCTAAGGAAAGAAAAACAAACACATTTTCACAAGGAATAACGGTTACAACTGCCATTTAATTTTTCACACTTGCAAACCCCCAGAGCACAATACAATCATATAAAAACAGGACTAAAAAGAGAGCTCAGGAGGTTACCTAGTCTAAATCCTCACTCAAGGAAGGAACATCCCCTCTAAACCATGTTAGACAAATGTTTCTCAACCTCATTTAAAGCCTTCCAGGGACAGAGATTCCATGACATTTCTAGGTAACGTTTCAGTTCTTCACCACAGACCATAATTAGAAAGTTCTTCCTGATAGCCAGAGATCCTGGCTCTCTCCAATTTTTAAAAATCCCCAATTTTCAGTTAAAAAAAAGGAACCCCAAATCCTCATTTTTCTGATTTAAATTAAATGTCACATATACCTACATCTATATCTAGATATCTATTGGAAGTACACTGATACATCGGTCCAACACCAGATCAGTACCAATAATAAAGAAAATTTGGTGTACTGGATACCAGCTTGATGAGGCCAATAAATGCCACTGCTGTGCACAGCTGCAACACAGCACTCAGGCAGTGAGAAGCAGAGCTGGCAGCATGGAGAGCTGTCTCCTGCTGGTCAGTCCGTTGTGATGGAAGGGGAAGGAAGCGGCATGGGAGGGCCAGATCAATGCCCCTGGTGGTGAGGGAGGGGGCAGGTGCTGTAGCCAGGGCAGACAGCGGCGTAGCCTGTGGGGGGAAGGAGGCAGCTCCTGCTGCTGCTTGCACCCCAGGAGTGAACAGGGAGTTGTGTGCCCCAGGATCCATGTGGGGTGGGGGGCTGCAGCTATGGCTGGAGCCAGACCTGCAAAAGGCTCTTCTCAGTGGGGGTGGGGCTCAGAGCAGGCGCCGAAGACATTGGGAGAATGCTGCATCCACCCCAGATCTCATTGCAGCTCCATTCCCAGCAAAAATTCCGAGTCACATTTTACTTTCACTTATGACAAAAGAGGTTTATGGACTCTATAGTATAATCTTGGATACCACACAAGTATGATTTTATAAAGAAGTAAAAAGCAACTATTACTTCTACACCTGTCAGCCTACTAAAAATAAATCAGAGAAAGTTCTCTTTTCTTTTAATTTCCATTTTTACTCTACCCTTACCTTTCAGTAGCAAAATAGAGGCATAGTATATTAAACATGGATTTAATAACAAAGCCAAGTCTTTTTTAAGTGGAAAACATCTTAAATTGAAAAAAAAACAAAACAAAAAAAAAAACCTACCCCAAAATACAAAAAAAATCAAAGCAACAAATATAAATGTAAAGTAACAACTAATTACATGTAAAACACATACATAGTTATGTTACACTTGGGCTTATCAAACAATAAACTTAAAATCTTGACAGCTATAAGCTGAAGTGCTAGTAATTTAAGAGATTTTACTAATCATCAAAATCCCATGGTTAATTAGGTCAACTCACATGATGCCTATTACTGAAGTTAAATTAAATGTTTTTGGGGTTGTTGTTTTTTTAAATGTATCCATATAGCTGTGTTGAACTAAGATAGTAAAATTGTTTCACAGCCAAAGAAAACACAGTAGGTTTCTCCATCCAGTGTTCTAGTTTCTACTGTGAAGACATCCTGTTGCATGAAATACCTGATAGGCACATACTGCCTCCTGTGAATTCACATAACAAATATTTGACATTCAAGTATAATGAGCTTGCAGCCAGACATGGCACAAATTGCTAAACAACACCATTTGGCTCTGATAAATGGACACAGATGGTGTGGCATCTTCCACACTGTATTACTATTTCCATTGCCAACAGCTATAAAACACATATCACCCAGGAGAGAAGGAGGAAAGATGAGAATTCAAGGAGATCAACATTGCCACTACACAAAAGACTTGACAAGTGAATTCTAGGAAAACTGTAATTCCTTTAGGGGTGCCAAAATCTCTTATATATCCTTAGCTAGGCCATATATATATAAAGGCTACCTGTGGTATGAGAATGACAAGGTTCAAATCTGTTTACTTGTCACAATGCATGAGTGAGGGGGTGGGGAGGGAAGTTCTTTTATTTACAAGCTGTATTGCTATTTTTTTCTTTTTAAAAAAAGCTATTACAAAGCCCTAAAATGTCTCAGTCCAACTAGAAATACATATCTAAAGGTCTGTATTACAAGACCTTTACTTTAAGCTCTTATCCCCTTATCTCAAGTTCTTTCAGTTAGCATCAAAAACTTCAATGACATCTATGTTCTGTTTAGAATTATGCTTCAGTAATATTGTTAGAACACTAGAACTATTTCTGTACTCTTGCAATTCATAGACCCCTGATGGCAGTATATATCCCTTCTATAAAGAAATATCAGGATTCTGTCAAGAACTGAAGATACTATAACAGAGACAGTTCAAAAATACTAAGAAGACTGAGCATTAAGACAGTGGAAAATTAATTAAAAAGACATTTTAAGGCCACTAACAAATGTTTAATTCACGATGCAATAGAATCCAATACCCAATACCAGCAATCATGCCACATGTGCATGGCAGGAAGTATGACTCTGGAATCAAATCCCAAATCATGCCCTATGGCTGATTCAGGAGCCCACCCCCCAATACGAGCAAGTAGCAAGCCAGGTGTTCAGCACATGTGTGGCTAGGAGCACCAGTCCACTGAGAGCTCCCAGCCATGGAAGCACACCAGAGCCCTTCACAGCTGATTAGGGCTTCTAGCCTCAGGAGCACACCAGCCCCATGTTCAATCTCAGTTGCAGTGGGGCCCAGACACAAAATTACTACACATATTATTATTAAACAGGAATGGCGCGATAAAACTAGGAATAAGCCCTGTTTTACCACACCACTAACTGCATGAACACATGGTCAGGTTAGTAGGATGAAGTTACACATTGCATTTAGACCATACTAAATCTGTGCAATGTTAAGCAGTATTCAAGTTGGAACATAATGTGAACAGTTGCATGTTAAGGATTAATACCATTTCTTGCCTGCACAGCCCTGACTTGCCACTAGAGAGCTGGCAAGCAGGGGCATGGCTAGGAACCAGGACACTTGGGCTCTCTCTCTGCTCAGGGGCCAGAGCAAGAGGGGTATCCTGAGATGCTGGGGGACTGCAAATTGCTCATTTTATTTCCATGAAGCATACTGAAGTTACCTGAATGCGAGCTAAGTAACATGGCCTAGTTAACCCTTCTCTGAAGTGGTGTAACTTGGAGATGACCAGAGGGCACTTAGCATAGTTAATAAGCTTTAACATGCAGATGTTTCTGTTTTAAATACCTTTAATATGGTCTAATATAATGTGCAACTTCACCCTTAGATCATGGCTATCCAACTTCTAAGCAACTGGGGACCCCAAGTTGTATAGCCCATGGGTCCCCCCAGGCTGCAAAGTAGCTGCCCTACCCCACAGCACGGCACCAGGCACCCTAGCCTTAGCTCCCCCCATCATGAGCTCCCCCACCCACTGTCTTGTGCAGTACAGGAACCCCAGGCCACAGGTTCCCTGGTACTATAGGCTGTGCTGTGCTAGCCCCCTGGGGTGAGAGGCAAGAAACAGAAGCTTGAGGAGGAACAGGAACTCAAAACCCTAAGATGTTCCTCCAGCCAAAGCAATGGGAGAGGGCGGGGGCTGAAAGGAGCAGTAGCTGGGTGGGAGCGCAAAGGCTGTAACCCAACACCCTGCTTCCATAGCTGCATAAGAAAAAGAAAATACCTTCAAACAACTTGGTGGTATGAGATCTGTTGTATTACGGATTTTGAAGGGATGAAAGTATACTTCTACAAATGGTGATTACACCAACTACTGCTGTAGCACAACCTTTGTACAACCTTTCACCACAGAAACAAAACTAAAAGATCTAAATTATCAGACAAGATTCAATTTAAAATTGGTCACCTGATGCATTCCAGAATTTTTACAGTATCTAGGCAAAGTGCCTAGATAGACATTTCCAATAATGTTTCTGTGCAGCATGTTTTACTTTATTTTCTTGAAGATGTTTACAATAAGCACAAACCTAAAAATGTTTAAAATGACCTCCAAGTGGCTTTCATAACACAAGGAATCATGTGGGTTTCATTTCTAAAAACCATTTACTGTGTTGCAGATGTATTTACCTTAACTCCTATTCCCTCATTTCAAAATTGTTAAGCTTTTATGTAATTCAATTATGGTATTTACTCTAGGCAAATGTTCAGATTTCAAAGAGACTTCAATATAACAAGATATAACTGAATACTTCTCCTTCAAAACACATTTCACGATTTGAAATATTTACTATTACTTCCCATTCTAAAGTAAAAAGTTAAGAATATTAGAGTTATGAGAGATTTTTGAAAAACAAAGTGAATCACAAGAAAATCTTTGACTACTTAAATCAACTGCACTGATTTACTCTACTTGTTTTTTCCAAGAGAAGAAAACTTCCTAACAAGCATTTTTAGCATCCTTGTATCTGAAAAATAGTCAGAAAGAGAAATTCTCCAACTGTGAGAATGGTCAAAGTCATAAAAGTTAATATTGTACTATCAAAGAGGTTTCAAGAATATTGTGTCTGGCTCCTGTGTCTATACTTCAAAAATAGACATTGAAAAAAAAAAATTAAATGCATTCAGAGAAGAAATACACTGATGATTTAAATACGCTGAGCACCAATACACATTGCCAGAGAACAAAGAAAATTAAAGAGCTTTCCACCTAAAAGATATGAAGCCTAGTTTTAGAAGGATTGCCCATTCAATCCCAGCTAAGTAATTTCTCGTTCACAGAAATGCTTTTGTCTCCATTGATACAAACCAGCCTATTTTACTTGCTGTCTAGGAAAGATTTTGTGTGTGTAGATTTATGAAACAAAAGTAGCTGTTCGTGCTCTCTTGCATAATAAAATCTTGCCTGCCATTCTAGACAGGGTAACTGATAGGGTTGATCCTCTTACTATCACTTTCAGACATCTGTGGTATTATGGATTTTGAAAATGTACTGCATAAGTAAATTACTTTTATTCTGAAGAAGCACCCAGCCATCCTCAAATAAAATAAGGAGTCAAACAAAACAAGTAACTGCAAAACCTAATGGTATTTCCAAATGCCCTTCCAATTTCTAACTATTCTATTGCCTTCCAATGATAAGCTGGTGGTCTCAGCTCAGTGGTTGGTGGATATTATCAAATCACCTCCAATCCAGAATTGGAAGTTGATGAATACATTTTCAGTGTGAAGACTTGCAATGCTGCCTCTACCATCCTGAACACAGGATTTCAGTCTGCAAATCCAGCCCTGCTGTAAACACATGATCAACTGCAAAGAAAAGGGTGTTTAAGACAACACTTTAATGCGGATGTAGTCAAGTTACCCACTTACTAATTTCCAAACGATGACATCAATGTATTTATTATAATTTAGTGAAAAAGACAGCAGAAATGGTATCTGCAAATAAAAACGGAAGTATACTTCATTTTACATATCCCCCCCTTTTTTTTGCCAAAGAACATTTCTATTTTGCAACATATTTACGAAGTACAGAGAAACATTTTGTTTTAAACACATTAAAAAAGCATGCCTCTAAAAAGGACAGCAAGGACGCTTTGCATGCTTACATGCAGAGAAAAAGCCCTTCAACAGTTGCTTTTAAAAATCCTATCAGCCATTAAAAGAAGAACAACAATAAAATAAACCTGCCTAGAATTATGCACATGGCAAACAGGTGTCCTAAGGTAAAGAAGTCTAAGAAGAAGTGACACATATGTTTGAAAATAGTGTGTGTGGCTGGAGAGCAAAAGCTTATTCTTAGGCAAGAAACTATTATAACCTCCAACCTGCAAGATGCTAACCATCTGCTCTGATGCTAATGAGAGTTGAGGGCATTCATCCTCCCCCAATACCAGATGCATAAAAGGAAGATAACTGCATCCATTCTGCAACTTTTTTCAATTGCTTCAAGTTTACAAACTGTATGTTGCATATTCTTTATAATAAAAGCCACCAAGCCTTCATCTTACTGCCACTTATAACCTGAAAATATTTTACTATCCCGATCTCCATCATATATGAAAAATACACATGATAAAGCTGCGTTAAATCTTATTAATCAAATCCTTAGTGCTATACAATTTTACATCCCCAAGGTCTCAAATAACATCAATTAAACTGGCATGTAATTCATATTTGTTTGGAATTCAGAACAGCCCGCTTCAGCTCAAGCATGTAACAAACTCTCTCTCTCTCCCAGTATTTTCTGCTCTCTTCTGCTAGCAAAGAGCTACTACATATGAGCAGCCACATACCATTAAAAGATTAAATAAAAGGCAATCTTTGTGAGCCATTGTGGCAAAGTAGGGGTCCCTGACCAGCCACAGTGCTAGTTTCCCACCTGCCTTTGGGCATGCCACTTACCCATCTCACCTGCCATGCCTTGTTGTTAATTAAGTTGTTAATTAAGGCAGGAGGCTGCCCATTCTTGCCCCAACGCTGGGGGGGGCGTTATCTGCGACTCCGTTCCACCTCTTCACCGCAGCCCAAGCCTCGCAGATGGCATCCAGATGACAATGCTCCTGGCTTACAGCCAGACCAAGCTTAGATCTCATTGCCAGGTCTCAGTCACACACACATTCATACCGCCATCCTCTCACACTCCACCCTCTCACAGGGTCTCTTTCATGCCTCAACAACTTGTACTGCCCTGCTCTCTCTTGAAACAGGCCCTTTAGGCAATAGGCTTTAGCGAGGTCATACCTTGGGTGGCAGACGTACTGTCTTTTGGGCCTCTCCCATGACCCTCACTGGGGTAGTGGCCAGCCAATTACTCAGTCAGGTCTAAGCCTATCCTGGCCCCTTCCAGGGCAACTCTATCCACTCATACACACTGGGTACCGAGCCCTCACTGGGGTGCCTCATGTCTGCCCCCTCACTGGAGCTGCACATCTCGCACCACCCCCTCACTGGGGCCATAAGGCTTCCCTCCCTGGTGGGCTCAGGTAGCCGCAGCCATGCCTGGCCCCAATTACCGCCAATGTTACATGACCCATGCAAAAGAAAGTGCTGGGGTTAAGGTGCCCCTACTCACCTTTCACTGGGGTGGTATCTGGCTTGGCATTTTCCTGGGGGTTGCCAAGCTACTGAGAGTCCCATCAGGCCACCCACTCCCAGCAGGGTGCAGTTTTAGGTCATGTCCAGGAGCCTCCAAACCATCCCTTACAGCTCCTCTAGGGTTCTGCATACAGATTTGTAGCCAGGCGATGTTACTACCTGTTCTGCCAGCAGAGAACTGCTCTATTTATATAGGCAACCAGAGGTCTAAAATGGCCACCGCAATCAAGCATCTGCTGGCTGCTTGGCTCTGCTCTCAAAGTATCAGGAACCAACAGTGCCCTGCCACACATCTTCCCATTTAAAATAGTTCCTGGGGGAGGTTTCCTGGGCTGCTCCTCCAAAGCAGGCTCCCCTCAGAGCCTATGAAAACCCTCAAGTGGCGAGCACCCCACTCGCCACAAGTTCCACAAGTTGGGGAACTTCCCTCTTGCCTGCACAGAGGCGGAAAAAGACCTTGGAGTCATCGTTGACTCCACGATGAACATGAGCCGGCAGTGTGGGGAGGCAGT
>JAGPOW010003316.1:123190777-123202900 GCA_030014935.1 Caiman crocodilus
GCTCTTTCCTGCCAAGGCAGGGGGTCGGACTAGATGATCTGCCCAGGTCCCTTCCGACTCTAGACACTATGAAACTATGAAACTATGAAACTCCCAAAAGTGCTTTGCCACACACCTCCCCCCTTAGAATGACATTCAGGGGCTTTGCTTGCTTGCCTTCTCTGCTGGCTTTGACCCACACTACTGCAGCTCCTGCCAGATGGCAAGCACCCAACTGTACTCCGCCACAGTCATTGATCATAAAGGCAGAAATTACACATAAACCAATTTAAGTCATCAGAAACTAGTTTAAAGCTGTAACAGAACAGAAAATCAGTGCACATAAACCACTTTCAAAAAGGTGGAAACTGGTTTAAGATTGTAACGGTGCCGCAGCTGTGACGCAGTTACTAAAAGAGAGGTAACAGCTGCTGGGAATGAAGACAACCAGGAAATTGTTGAATAACCCCGGGCAGCCAATACGAAGCCTTAAAAGGGGAATAAGAAGGGGAGGAAACTTACCAAGGGTGCCTTTGGGCATGTACGCAATGAGAGAAATTAAAAGGGACCCCTACAGCGATTGAGCTCATGACAGTCCAGGAGATAAGGATGCACACCCATGTGACAAGGGTAATTGTGAGGAGCGATACACCCATCCATGGATCACATCCTATGTTGAAAAGACAGCCTCTGCAGGGAGTGAGGAACTGAGTGGCAGCGCGGAAACCCCCCTCCCCCACAGCTCCGAGGACTCGGAGCGTGGGGATTCCCAGAGCTGGGGGGGGGGGGCAGGGGGAGAAGAAGAGTAAAAAAGAGGAAAGAGGCACAGAGGAAGAGGGCAAAGGATCCCTAACCCTGCCTTGCAGTCGCTATAACCCAGACCCAGCACCAGAGGGTGGAGGAAAGGAAAAGAGAGAAAGAGAAAAGTAAAGTGACGAAACCATGCTTCATAAGCCGGAACGAGCCGCTGACGGGGAATCCCTGGGTCAGTGGTGATCAGCCGCTAACAAGGCAATTAGTGGCTGATCGTTGAGTAAATGGCCAACTGTGAGAAAAAAAAGACAGTGAAAGGAAGGAAAAAAAATAGCTAAGTAACAAAGCCGTGCTCCGCTAGCCGGCACACACTGCAGCCGGTGAATCCTGGGGTCGAGGGCAATCAGCCACTAACAAGGCAATTAGCAGCTGATCACTGGGTAAGAGGCCAACAAGTAATCCTGCTTTGATCCTTGAAGACAGGCAGGGAGAACCCCTGCGGCAAGCACTCAGGAGGAGGGTCACCCCTGGGGAAAGAGCCAGGCAATGTTAAATAAAGCACTACCAGTGAAGATCTGACCTGAGTATTTTCTTTACCGGGGTACCAGTTTCTAACAACTGTTCCTCCCCCACCACTAATTGTGTTAGGTCAAGTCATGGCAGGAAGGAATTGGTGGGGGGGAGTTACCTGAAAACCAGATACCCAGGACTGGCATACGCTTACAAAGATAAACCTGAATGAATGCAGTATCAGACTTAACTGGTTTGGGTAAAACCAGTTTATGAGACTTCCGTTCCAGACCCCTTACTGGTTCAAGTTAAATCATGGTCCCCCAAACATCCCAGCAAGCTTTTCAGCCCTGGGCTGGGCTGTGCCGTCTGCTCCAGCAGGAAGGGTTGGGAGGGTGGAGGAGGGCAAATCCCTGCTGGGGTCTGGGGCCAGGAAAGGTGGTTAAACTTCCCTTGCTCTGAGTACAAAGTTGCCCTACCCTGCTAAAAAACTTACTGCTGGCTGATACTGTAGATTACAAATCCCAGAGGCACCTGGAAGCAGGAAACAGAAGTAATGAGCAACCCTGCAGAGTCCTGCTGCTGTAATTCTGGAGCATTTCCTGAATCAAAAGTGAAGGTCCGTCCAGTTGTTTCTCAGTTTAATCTCTACAGTTTAGACTAACCTGCAATGAGTGAATTGATTCAGCCTCGGGCTTTTTGACTGTCTGTGCTTAGACAAGGAGTTGAAACAGTTTGACTACTTAACCAAAAGTGTATTTTTTTCCAGAAGGATCAGAGATGTAAGGAAGGTCAGAAGATCAGAACCAGAACGGTTTCTGTAGAGGCAGGAAGTTTGAAATAGAGGTTATGCTAGTGCTAATGTACAGGTCACCATCTGATGGGGTAGATGGTCCATACTGTTATATGACTGAGCTTTTCCATTTCCTGGCTTCTGAAGTTGTGTACTAGGTATATCTCATTTAAACTGACTTCAAACTGTCCAAATGCCATTCAACTGGCAAAGAACTGTCCAATTCTTTATGTGCATAATACAAGGGCATAATATAATGAATGCAGTAAAAGCCATGATTTCAGAGAGGTGCTGAGAAGGTCATAAACCATTAAAGATAAGCAGCTATATAGTTGTTTCAGTGTGAAAATGTGCCTTCCCTTCCAAGAAACATATATAGGCAGTAATTTTTAGTTTGGAGCACACTTTCTTGCAATACGTGAAGAACCTTTTCTATCACTAAGAGAAGAGACAGAGACAGAGAGTGGAACAGACACAGAGAGACAGACAGAGACTATAAAATTAAAGGCTGTGGCAGTGGCAAAACTTCCACCGACTCTTGTGGAACAAGATCATACCCTGTTGTTTTTAAACAGTGGTGTTTTTCAAGGAAAGAGAACTAAGCTAGCATGAGCTCTGTCATCTAAATAATATTCCACACTCTCCAAGAAACTGAGCTTTGCTGCCTATAAGGCTGAGTTAGAAAGAATAGCTTTTCTTCAGGCCTTGAAATCATAACTGTGCTCCTCTAGACAAACTCCTTGTTTAAGCCTCTTAGCTCTTTGGTTTCCCCACTGTGCAACTGTTTGGCATTCTACAGCTGTGAAGTTACAAGGCATATTCTCAACTGGAGTGTAAATATTATAGTTCCATTGACTACTTCCATTGTGCTACTTACAAAATATAACACAGGCTCCATCATACTGGAAAGATGCACATGTGGTCTAGCAGACCCAAAAGAATTAAAAGCAGGGACAGCAACATTCAAGGTTGGGGAAGAGAACTGATGCAAAAAAAGAGATAATAAACGTCTACAAACTAGAAGGAAAAACACTAAAAGGACAAGCTTTCAAGAAAAGGAGCATGGACCAAAAAGCAGGAGTAACTGAGCTAAGTCAGGTAAAACAGTAAGTTAGCCAAAAACTAGACTTGCAAGAGGCAAAGATTTTTGTGAATTAAACCACATGGTTGAATGAAATTAAAAAAGCCTTTGAATACAAGGCATTTTTCATCAGGTCTATGCCTTGCCTTCAAAAACTTATCTAACTTCATCCCAACCATAAACTTGGTCCAATAATAGATAACACCCGCAAAAATCGTTGCTTCACGCAGACATCCTGGACCACAACAGCTACAACATCACTCACTCCAACACTACCAAAACTAGATTCTGAACGGTACAAAATATTAATAGCCAAACAGTAGCTACATACAGTTCACAGCTATGTTCCCCAAGCATATTTAATCATTTGTGCTGATTTCCATGACAAAAAATAATGTTTTTGTTGGCTTCTACTCCTGTTAGCATTATAGTACTAATATCTACGGAAATCTATGCTAGGTTTCTTTTGAAATCATGCATCATAAACAAAATTGCCCCATAAATTCCAAAAACAAATATTTTCTTTACAAGACGACATATTTTTACACTGCAAATGCACTGAGTCACCAGCATATTTCTCAAGAAGGTCAGTTAGTAATGATTACATGCCACCCAGATACAGCACCACCAGAATTTTAAATCCCACCATGTTTGCATTATTTTCCTTGTAAACTGAGATACCATCCCTAAACAGAACCATTATGGAACCCTAAACTGCTATTTTTACAGGATTACTTTTTAAAAATTAGGATCAAATGGTGCATGTGTGTATAAATGACCATCAATTGACAGTAACAAAAAATAAAATTAGGAAAATTGTATTATGGAAAGCCAGCTTTTTTTTTTTTTTAAATTACCAGTTTGTTCCAATGGTCTCATCCTGTTTCAAAATGGGAAAAAACAAACATATGCAATATATTCATAATCTAGTTATATTATATTAAACTTAGAATTGTTAGCATTTCCAAGTAACATTTCCTGATGAACTATTATTTATAGGAAAAAATAACTTATCTGTGAGAAAATGTTAATTAATAACAACAAACAATTCTATCACAGAAAATTTCCAGTTAAAAGCATTTTGGAAACAATTTTCTCCTTTAATATATAGCTCCCATAATGGGATTTATGCACATCTTTTGAAGATAATATACAGGCTCGGAAGTTATTTATAGAACCCTTGTATTTCATGAAGTAATGACACACAATTAGAATATATGGATGAAAATGACATGCAGCTGCATATAACCTTGGAGGGTATAATAGTAAGTCATACATCAACATTTGTAATGACTTCTCAGATGTTGAAGGAGTACAACCTAATAACTAGAGAGATAGAACGTGCATACTTTTCTAACTATTTAGAAAAAAATTGAGAAATGATGTTGTCCATTTGATTTAAACAGTGGGTTTGGGGGAAATGAAAGACCACCCATCTCTTTTAACAATCCATTCCTGAATGACTTAATTATGAGTCTACAATTTTACCGTTGTGTGCCTTTGTTTAATATTATTTATATTATTTAAAACTAAGAATGGCAGCAAAAGACAGGCTGGGTTGCATCTGGACTTTATTTTAGAACTAAGAGGTTCAAACTTAACCAAAATAAACTAAATCAAACCAAAAAGTTATGTTAACTAAGATCTGTGTTGCAATGAGTTTTACCAAAACATGAGTGTAAATCATTCTTTTCTGGCTTGTGCATCATCAACAGATTTGTTAAGTAAACTCTGAAACTATACAGACATTCCCTAACCAAATCATTAGGACATGCCCAGCTCCTATTTCAAATACTCATGCAAGACCCGCTGGTGCTATGACACACACAAACTAAAGAGCCCAAGTATTATGGCCAGGTTGAGACAGATTAAAAAAAAATAGGTGATATTTATTTATTTAGACATCTACATATTTTCAAGCAATTTGAAACCATTAAGTTGTATGGCTCCACTCTGCCTTCCACCAAAGCAAATGGTAAACCCTTTCTTAGCTTCTGTGATGCAAAAACTGCCTTTTACTTTTCAGACAACTGAAACATGCAATTACTAACTCCAAGCAGCTGGAATGAAGAATGTGCTTAAGGGCTGTAAAGGCTCAGTCTACCAGCAAGTTTACATGACTACATACCTCCATTACCATTAACCTTGTTCTCCTCCTCCCATCCTTCCCTCATATTGTTATTAGCACACACTCACTGAGTAACCCTTTTCCAAGACTGGACTATAAACTCTTTAGGCCAGAAACAGCACCCAGCATACTAGCATCTTAGCTTGGAAGCTGGCATGATGGAAGAAATAAATAAAATAATAAAAATAGAATGGTTGATTTATATTTACAACTGCAGTATATACAGAGATCTGAATTTACCAGTTGCAGGTATAATTCCATAACAGTTCACTGACACTGAGCAATTGTATGTTAGCCACGAATTTGGCCCCAAATTTTCAAAGAACTGAAAGTTCTAAACAATATTATTATAAATTAAAGCTAGATTTCTGGTTTGTCTTTTCTACAAACAACACTCTTATTGTTAAACAAAAAGCACACGGGTATATCATTGCACCAACTTGGAATCTTACCATGGTGCATACGGTTTTATACAAGTACAGAGCTCCATTTGTGCCCATCCAATATTTCTTTCACTAAAAACTACTAGCGCTTGTGTTAAGGAAACTGGGGTGCCTGGGAAATAACAGGATGTTAGAAATTAGGAGCTGAACAGAGGAAGAGGAGGAGATCATTCAAATGCATATTAAGCAAAACCTTTCATCACAGCTATCATTCATATAAAAAGAGAAGGCTTATACAATTAGGCTACTTCCAGATGTGAAAAGAAAAAAAATGAGTGCTTTACTTTAAGCTTGGCATGCTCCCGTGCCAAGCCCGGCACATGCCCAAAAGAGGTATCGCATTACTTGGAACCGGCTCACCCAACATCTGTACAGATCATGAGCTGCAGTGGGGCTTTTTGGTGCTTTTATCTAATAACTGATTGATTCATTCAGCTGCGAGAGAAAAGCACCAAAAGGCCCCACTGAAGCATGCAATCTATACAGATGCTGGGAAGCCAGGTTGAACTAATGCAATGTCTCTTCCAGTAAAGTGCTTTTTTTCCCTCTCACATCTGTCAGAAGCCTTACATTACACCACTATTTCTCCTTTTTGCTAAACACAGAAAGGAGCTGAAGCTATAGAACTTCATAAAGAATTTTACACTGACTTACCAAAAACAGATACTGACTTTTTTCTTTTTTTTTTTTTTTAACTCAAGCAAACTGAAATGAAAAGAATTACCTTGTTCCAGTCTAAAGCACAGGGAACGTTTTGCAGCTTCTATCTCAGGAGTTGGATGATCCAAAAAGTGTCTACACCACTGCAGGGGACTCACTGATTTCTCTTGGGGTATGAGGCTCTTAGTAGGTAAGACATACAACCTTGATTAAAATATACACAAATGTTAGCTATGCACATAAAAATGAGCTTTAGTTTTGCAGTCTTCATTTTCTTTGGATAAGAATTTCTAACGAGAATCCTATGTAACCACGTCCAGTTTTGGGCACCACACTTCAAGAGGGATGTGGACAACCACAAAAGGGTTCAGAGCGCCACTCATGGTTAGGGGCCTGCAGGCAAAGACCTACAAGGAGAGATTGAGGGCCCTGGATCTCTTCAGCTTCCGCAAAAGAAGGCTGACAGGTGCTCTTGTGGCCATCTACAAATTCATCGGGGGGAGGGGCAGGGCAGCAAGGAATAGGAGATGCTCTGTTTACCAGGGCATCCCTTGGAGTAACTAGGCACAATGGCCAGAAACTGACAAAGAGCAGATTTAAATTAGACATCAGGAAGAACTTCTTTAGGGTAAGGGTTGCCAGAATATGGAATGGGCTTCCAAGGGAGGTGGTACTTTCCTCTACCTTGGAGGTCTTTGAGAGAGGGCTAGACATGCACCTGGTCAGGGTCTTCTGACCCCAGCACTCTTTCCTGCCCAGGGCAGAGGGTTGGACTCAATGATCTGCTAAGGTCCCTTCCGACCCAAACATCTATGAATCTATGAACCAGATTCTAGTAACTAAAAAAAACTCAGAGAACAAAATTGGAAATATTCACCATACATATGATAATTTTTCCTTTGTTAGTTATAACTCCTTCTGCTATCCTACCACTTGAAGTTCATTTTAGAGGATTTTAAAGATAAATTTTTGCATCGTCTTGTTATTTGTTTTGCATTGGTTTGTAACTTGAGGCCCCAAACACAGATCAGAGGCCCCATGTGCTAGGTGCTATATACATGCAGAACAAAGCCTGTAAAGTAAATGTTATACTTAATTTTGCATTTAAATGAGAACTTCATGTAACATCCATCTTTTAAATTCTTTCTTTTAACAATTTGGCCAATCATATCAGAATGGATACATCATAAAACCAGATTTTTTTAATCACAGAGAAATAGGACTGGAAGGTCATCTAGTCTAACCCCATGATCAACGTAAGGCCATCCCTAAATCATTCTAAACAAAAAAGTTTGTCTAATCCACTGATTGTTAACCAAGATACGTGGCACCCTGGGGTTCCACCAGATCCTTTCAAGGGTACCACAAGGTGTAAGGAAATCAGTGAGGTGTGAGCAGACAAGCACAAGCTCAAGCTTTCCCTGCCACACCAGGCCCCCATCCCCACTGCTTGTCCCTTCTACAAGGAGTTAAACACTATAATAAGGATAGGCAACGTTTTTTGGCTGGAGTATCAAAAAAACTACAATGTCTACCTTGGAAGGTGCTGGAGTGCCGACATATCGGAGCCCAGTGCAGCTGTTTGCAGGCACCCAGCTATAGCCGGCCCATGGAGCCCCGTCTACTTGCAACAGGGCTTGCAGCCTCCCAGCCACCTCCCGGGAGTAGCTTGGGCTCTGTGGCTGGCAGCAGCTGCTTAAAGCCTGGGCTGGCGGTGGTGTGCCAAGCAAAATGGCCATGCGTGCCATGCTTGGCACACGTGCCAGGGGTTGCTGACCCCTGCACTATAATATATAAATAAGTTTCGAAACTGGGTTCCACTCAATTCATAAAGGGATACCTCAAGTCCAAAATGTTTAAGAAGCATGGGTCTAATCTATTCTTAAAACTTCAGAAACAGACCTTACACACAACAACTAAGCACAATGCCCAAAACATGAAAAACAATCTTTAACTTCCTGCAGGTAAAGCGGGGGGAAGTGAGCACTGTCAATGTCCCACCACTACAAAGACAGGAAAATTTGTTAAAACATGCTCCAGAGATACAATAAAGAGGATCATTTCTCTCCCAAATAAGCCAAAGTTTTTATTTTTCCTACTGTTTGTTACGTTCAAATTTTGGACATAATGAAAATCATTAGCTGGATGACAACATAGGTCCCGTTTCAACAGTAATGAGCAAACCAGAAACCACATGCAGAAGAAGATATGCAGGAGAAGCCATTATATTTTTGCCTGTCTAACCACAGGGAGATCATTTAAGAAGTTCCTCATCTCTTCTGCCCTTAAGTTAGGAGCCACAGTTTGTAGCTTTGTTGGAAAGTACCAAATACAATATAAAAGGATTTCATGGGCCGTGCCTTGAAGTTGATGTCTACTCTGCCATTGAAGTCTTTGTGGATCTCAACATTTCATGCAAGTATCAGTTAATCTGGGAAAATATGCATCCTCCTAGAACTGGTTAACTAGAATGAGTTGCTGAAGATGGCTCTTGACTCAATAACTAGGACCACACGCTCTAGTTGGTTTTAATGCATGGTGTGGTTACAAACATACTCTTAAATCAGGTGTAGACATGGAGTAAAAAGACCCGCACCACAAGCAAAACTCAAATAGAGAATACAAAAGGGCTTATGACAGGACAGATGGACTGTATGCTTCAGCTGATCACCAGGGAGCCTGGTTCCACAGATTTCAGATTAAAAAAAAAGTAACCCAAAATCCGCATTTTTCCATCATTAAAATAAAACACTACACACAAATGCACACAGAGTAATAGCCCTGTTATCCAACATAAGTGGGAAACGGCGGGGTGCCGGTAGTCTAAAAATGCTGGTTACCTGCAGCACAAGGGTTTCCGACTACACACAGAGCTGCAGCAGCACAGAATGGTGGGTGGCAGTGGCGGCATGCAAGCTTTCCTCCCCACCCTCCCCCCGCCGCCGTGTGTCCAGCCAGCCAGTCGGAAATTCTATCTAATATAAAAGCCAGTTAGTAAAATAATGAACAACAGGGCTTTCAATAATATATTAGTGATGTTTCATTTTAAAATCACATAAAAATGCGGATATTGGGTTACTTTTTTTTTTTTAATTTGAGAACTGAGAATTTTTTTTTTTTTGAATCAGAGAAAACCAAGATCCCTGCTGATCGCTAAGGAGACAAAAGAATTGGCTCAAAACCTGCTCAAGTCACTTGTGAGGAATTGCTATCTACTGCTTCCTCAGTGACCTACTTTTTGTGAAATAAATTGGTACTCTTGGTCCATTAGATGCTGGACAAGTGCCCTCGTGACAACTAGTGTCCTTGTTGGCAATCCGAGCACAGTTCAAGGACTGAATTTGTATGAGGAGAGAGCTGATCTCCTCTCACTTAATACTCACTCAAGCAACACATTTAACTCTAAAAAATAAAAACCACAGTGACACTTGTAAACACTAAAAAAGCAGCTCTTAGCTCAACGGCTACCTTGCAGAAGTGTTTTGAGATCAAATGTCTGGCCAACAGGTTCTAAACGATTTGATGTTTATGCAAGAAATTGACAACAAAACAAGGTTCTGACCTGCTACAACAAAAATGACTCATTTGGGTAACTGCCATTTTTGAAGCAGTATTAACCAATTAGGATCCAATGTTAACAAGTCAGCACCTAGGACTGCACTAGCCTTGGACAATGTCTAGAAAAGCAATGCCTTAAAAAAAGGAGGCTTAATGGATCATAACAGGCATCATACAATGTATAGTAACTCCACAGCCAATAACAAACTGACCAACAATGCAAATCACTGAAGATTTGTCCCTGAAGGAAAAAATGTAGAGCAGTTGAATCACTTTAGTCTTATTAAAGTAATTTTTAAAGAAACTATTTTTGTTACTAATTCTGAGGATAGATACACATATGAGATGAATGGAAGCTGCATGCACATATGTATGGTATGGTATAGTATTAGGATTGCTTCTGGGAAACAAATAAAAAATAATAATAATAATGACTATGGCTTGCATTACAGCTACTTGAAATTATGGTGATTTAATACAGCCCTAAACTGTAAACTTGCACACAACGTTATTAAACTAAGTGGGTAAACTAACTAGACCCTGCAAGGGAACCCAGCCAGATCTAGCATAAGCAACGTGTCAAGTTTTAAGAAAAAAAAACGATTCCACTGAACCATGTTCTCCAATAGCCCTTCCTGGGATAATTATTTGCCATATGAAAGGATACCGGTAAGTCATGTACAACAAACACTTGTGTCTTAACAATAAATAGTTATTGAAAATTGATGCTGAAGAAACAAAACTTCAAAATGTAGGCCTGGTATTAAATCATCCTGTAATGTATAAATAAATACCCTAAAACATAATAAACACATGGGGCTTCTTAAGAACCTCTGCAGGTGACCAAAACAACAATATTTAAACATGAGCAGGGGTCAGCTCCAATGTGGATTATTCTCACCACTTTGGACTTAGAAACTATGTTATCACAGGCTGAGGAAGCGCAGCAGCACCGTGACTGATACCTAGTCTAAACATGGGCTTTTTAACATACCCTTGTAAATGGCTCGCATTAAGTCTTTTCTCTTGCCACTTTAATAGCTGTGTTGCAGCTATGCTTACATGATCATTTCTACAGGAGAAGCTAGATCTTCCAAGTTACGTGTGTAGTTTTTGTTCGCATTTTAAGATTTCTGCATTAGCTGCAGGCATATGACTTTACCTGTGGCAGGTTAGGATGTTAGGTCTGTGTTATATCAAGGCTGACGGTAATCTTACAGAGTTTAGATTATGGAGTGTATGGGATAGTTTGGATAAGGATGCTCCTGCCTCAGGCAGGAGTTGACCTAGATGACCTCTGGTGATGTCTCTACTTTTCTGCGATTCTATTAGCTTATGAGACGCTAGCCAATTTCAAATCCCTTGCTCAGCCCGTCCCCACCTTTAACTTTTTTGTATAACAATGACCAGTCATTCCCCTGATACTCTTTTATCTTCTATTTTATCTCCTCACTACTGCATTATCTACTCTTTTCTCTCTATCTTCTCTGTATTTGCTGCCCAGCGTTACTTTAGAACTGGGCATGTACCGGCCCCACATAAAAGCACAACAGTTTGGGTGACTGTTCCAACAACTGAAGCACTCTCAAGGCAAGGGTATGATCCAACTGGGAAGAAGGTAGGGACCTTGGGGAGAAGAGGGATTAAACATCCTTACTGTGAAGAGAATAGGCCGAGGGGAGCCTCAAACCAGTCTGTTTTTCTCCCCCATTTTTAAAAGTGAAAAAAGGTGAGCAACACTGCAAGCCAAGGGATTTGTTCAGCTTTAACCAACACCTCCATTTTCAACTGCTTTCATAGAATCATAACAAATTTGGGCTGGAAAGGACTTCAGAAGTGTGTCCACACAAGCGTTGTCATGCAAACACATTTGCAGCGCCACATACTGGAAAGTCCTGTGTTCTCCACGCTGCAATTGCATGCTGACTGAGCGTGCACTGCTCTGTTTTTTTTCAACCCCTGGATATCTACTTGTACCCAGGAAACCAGATGTCCACACACATCTGGATACATTCCAGAAGGTCATCTAGTCCAACCCCCTGCTGAAATAAGGACCCTTCTCAACTAGATCAGCCCAGGAAAGCCTTTGTCTAGTCAAGTCTTAAACACCTCCAAGGATGGAGAGTCCATAACTTCTCTGTGTAACAGGTTCCAATGCTTTACTACTCTTTTTTTTTTTTTTTTTGGGGGGGGGGGGGGGGGGGTTTTCAAAAAAAAT
>JAGPOW010003316.1:123203000-123218600 GCA_030014935.1 Caiman crocodilus
GGGGGAGGTTTTCCTAATATCTATCCTAAACTTCCCTTGCTTCAACTTGAGACCATTGCTTCTTGTTTTGTCATCTGCCACCACTGAGAACAGCTTGGCCCCATGGTCCTTATCATGGGCGATGCACGGGGAGCATGTGCACCCCCCTCCCCCGAGACTAGTCACTGGTGCTGCCAAAACCAATGTCTGTGGGCAGTCCCCACTTGCTGCTGCCTACAAATGGCCCCCCCAGTCTCAGGAAGTACCCGTCATTCATGCTCTCTATAACCCCCCTTCAGGAACCTGAAGGCTGCTATTAAATCCCCTCTCAGTCTTCTCTTCTCCAGACTAAATAAACCCGGTTCCCCCAGCCTCTACTCAGAAGCCCCCTGTGCCCCAGCCCCCAAACTATTTTTGTTACCCTGCACTGGACCCTCTCTAATTTGTCCCCTTCCTTACTGAGGGGGGCGGCAAACCAGACAGGGCCCTCCAGATGTGGCCTCACCAGTGCTGAATAGAGGGGACAGTATCCAGGTTGTAGCCTATTGCTCTAGACTACAGGACAAGGCAACCAGGACTCGTAGCAGAGATAAAAGATAATAAAGAAAAGGATATCGTCTCTACTAGGATTAGAAGAGAAGAGCCTTTTCTCCAGACCTGCTTTCCCCAGCTTCCCCCCAAAGCTCAAGCTCATTGCCTCACAACTGCCACCCCCGGGAGCAGCCTCCGCGACGGGGTGCCCGCGGGGCCCGCACGTACCACGCGTCGTCGCCCTGGCCGTCGTCTTCCAGCTCCAGCACCAGCACCTCCGCGTCGTCCAGCAGCGAGGAGGCAGCGGCGGCGGCGAGCGCGCTGTCCGCATCCTGCGTCGCCGCCGCCGGCTGGAAATAGGCCAGCGGCTCGGGCTGGCCGCGGCCGGGCGGCGGCAGGTGCGGGCCGGGCGGGGGTGCGGCGGCCGCGCGGCTCCGCAACTGCTCGTTCTGCTTCTCCAGCTTGCGCACCAGCTCCTGCAGCTTCTTCACCTCCAGCTCCGCGCTCACCGCCCCGCCGCCACCCTTCACCTCGCCCAGCAGCGCCGGCTTCAGCAGCGCGGCCTCCATCCCAGCCCCGGGCTCCGGACCCGTCGCCTCCGTCAGCCACTGCAGCCGCGCGGAGCCTCCCCGCCCGCCCGCGCACAGGCGCGCTGCGAACAAAGAGCCGCCGCCTGCGTCAGGAGCGAGCGGGGGTCGAACTGCGCCGCCGCCTCCCAGCCTGCGGCAGCGGCCCCGCTCCCGGCCTCAGCCGCCACAGCACCCCCCTCCCCCGTTCCCTCGCTGAAAGGACACAGTCACAGAGCACTCGGGAGGGAGGAACCAGGAGGGTACCCAGTCCGATCCCCTCCGCAGAGCAGGACCAGCCGGGCCTTAAACACCTCCAAGGATGGAGCTTGCGCCACCTCTCTGGGGACCCGGCTGCAGTGCTTCACCGCCCGGCTCCTGAGAGAGGTTTACTTAATATCGACCCACGACTTCCCCAGCTGCAGCTGGAGACCCTTATTCCTTGTCATCACCTGCTGCCACTGAGACCAGTCTGTAGCTCCCAGCTCTTTGTACCCCCCTTTCAGGCAGATGAAGCCTGCTGTTCAAGCCCCACCCGGCGGCCCTCTCTTCTCTACCTAAATAAGCCCGGTTCTCTCAGAGAGGAGGACTGGAAGGGACCTCAGGAGGTCATCCTATGATCAAGGCAGGGTCGTCCTGTGATAACCTCATACAACATGCGCTTGCACCATTTTCAGTGCCCCCCACCCAACCCAACCCTCTCCAGTTTGTCCTCTTGTCCCCTTTGATGTGCTTCTGCCTATGGCTTGAACTGCTGCTCTCCCTTCAGACAAACCACCTGGACAAAATGTGTTAAAGGCCAGCTGAAGTATAGAAGGGCAGGTTCTCTGGGTAAACCTGATATCTTTTATTAACCCCACTAAAATCGTTGGAAAAATTCTTTGCCAGCCTCTCTGCCTGCATCCTTAGGCTGACACGATTACAACCAACACAGCGGAAGGAGGCCACATTGAAAGCCTGAGCCTTTCGAATAGCCCTCTCTGTGAACGTTACACTACAGCTCTAACTCAGTGGTTCTCCACTTTTCGACCAGGACCTATGTGTACATATCGATGGCCAATCCCAACCAAATGGCCCTCACTCCCGACCCACGGCCCCCAAGGCCCAGCCCCTCAGTGTGTGGGGTTAGGGGGTGGATATGTAGGGCATGGGGAGCCCCAAGCAGCCTTCTGGGAACTTTTTTGAAATCCCTGATGCAGGTAAGAATCCCTCTCAGAGGCATGTCCCTTTCCCTTCCCTTCCCACAACTGCTGTGTTCCCCACTGTCCTCCAGGCAGGGAAGCTTCAAAATCATTGGCGACACATAGGGGGTGCACACGGGTGCACATGCACCCTCTGCAAAAAGGTGCTGCCATCACTGCTGGCACTGCCCGCAGATAGTCACCACTCATCGCCACTCCCCCACCGCCGACGCTGCTGGCAGCATCTGCAGACAGTCCCCAATTGCCACTGGCCACCAGCAGTGTCTGCGAGTAGTCACCAACCACCAGTCGGTACTCACCACCACCACCCCTGCCACCAACAGCGCTGTGGCCGCCTGCAGGAGCTCACCACTTGCCGCCACCACACCCCTGCCACCAACAGTGTCTCTACAACCTGCAGGAGCAGGAGCAGCCTCCAGGGGCGTGCAGTGTTCATGTTCAAAATCACTCCTGCCCAGGCTGTGTGGGGATGGGCCTAGCTGGGAATGATGACAGCAGCAGAGGCATGGGCAGAAGGAGTTCCCCCTTTCTTGTGCCTGCACACTGTGAGGGGGCACCCAGCCCCCTCCCCATCTCTGCTGCTACTGCTGTCCGTCATACACGAGTCCTCTAAATAGTTAAGTGCCCCTGTCACAATAGATAGAGTGAGCAGCATACCCCACCCTGAGCAACTGCTGCCACCTCTAAATTTGGTCATGTTCCGCCTCATTAGTTATTCCCACCTAGCAGTCCGTTATTGGCTAAACCTATATAGCTCCATGCAGCTTCCACCCACGTTGGAGAACTCTGAGGAGCTGTCTGCAAACACTTCAGAGACGGTTGGCGGCCTGATCACCCTCCAACATCTCCCTGTCATCGACCGGCCTGACGTACCCCTTCTTTGCATGCTCGCTGCGTTCATGAATTGTCGACTCGTCACGTTGTGTTACCTGTTACCTGTTACGCTACCTGTTATCTGTTACGTCACTCGTTACCTGTTGTCTGTAACCAAGTAATCGTTCATCACCTATGCCACTATCAACAGAGCCGTAAGTAAAATCTCTTAGCAACCATTACGCTGTCTCGACCTCTCTATCCATTCGCCTGCCTGACGATCCGATCTTGTTTACCGGACCCTTCTGGGACCATTTCTGTCGGGTCACAGAACACTGTCACTGTTCCCAGCTGAGCCCAGTCCCCTCAGAGCCTGGCTGAAGGGGGCAGGAGGGTCTATGATGCTTCCTCTGCCTTGGGGCCAGAGCCAACCCAAGAAGGGTGCCAGGCCCAGGGCAAATCAGCCCGTGCAGGGCCCCGCCCTTATCCTGCCTGCCCCAGATATGAAGAAGCTGCCACCACCATCATCAGCATTGGCGGTAAGGGACGGTAGTGGCAGTGGCGCAGAGTTATTGTGGTCGTTCTTTGGGGTCCCCACAAAGCGCAGGACCTGGGGCAGTCACCCTGATTCACCCCTCAAAGGGATGGCTCTGCCTGGAACTGCAGGGAAAATGGTAGCAGCAGGAGCAGGGTGGGGGCAGGGGATGCGCCTCTGAGCAGGAGGGGAGGGAAGGATTCTTGTCTGCTTTGGGGACTTCAAAAAAGATCCCCAGAGGCTCTTGTGGCATGGTTTGCCCAGATCAGTGGGTTGCATAGGGAGGAGGCTGGGCACTGAAGTGCACCCAATAGGGATGGCTGGTCCTGCAACACCACTTTGCCAAATCCTGGATCTGCCCCTGGCTGGGGTACTTCAAAATTGTGGTTTTACAAAAGCCCTGCTCTGTGGCTGTGTAAGCCACAAAGCACCTCACACTGTTTGGCCTGAAAGTTCTCTTCACTCCTATAATTTGTAACTAGCTAATGGCCTGTCAAGAATGACAGATTTCATGGAGTGATCACATGGTCCCCTCTCCCTCCCCATTCACCCTTCCGGGCCAGTCATGTAAAGACTCCCTCCGCTGTTGCTACCACCTCCTCCAACCTCCAGCATAGGGGCTCCCACCCCCTGCCTCTCAGGAGGGCTTCCCTCTTCCTCCCCTGCCCTCCCCACTCCCCTTCCTCCTTCCTGATTGTGGTCAGAGCTGGGCAGTGGGGCAGGGGGGTGCCACCACCATAACCCCCCCCTCCTCCCCTCCCCGCTTCCCGCTTCCCTTCTTTCCTTCCTTCCTTGCCACCCAGCTCTGACAGCAGCCACCACCATGATCCTCCGCTTCACTTCCCCTCACCCCACGCCCACCTGGGCTGGTGCAGCTTCCCTCCCTGTTGGCTGTTGTCAGGGCCCCCTTCCTGCTGCCCGGCCCCAACAACAGCCACCACCATGACCCCCACCTTCACCTCTCCACCCCTCACTCCCCTCCCTTCCTCCCTGCCTGCTGCCTCCCCCTCTCTGCCAGATATTCTAGGGGGCATCAGGGATAGGCAGCAGGGGGGCACTGCCACTGTGATCCTCCCCTCCTTTACCCTCAGGCAGGGAAATGTGGGGAAGCCCCACTACTTGGGCAGCCAGGGCATGTTCACCACTGCCACAAACTTCCCTGGCAGCAGCTCAAACTTGAGCCTCCATAGCCACTTGCCACCCACCCTCTCAGTGGTGCATGTGCACAGTTTGTCAAAAGTGTTATGGGCGGACAGACATACAGGCAGCCGCACAGACTAAGCCCTTTATTATATTTGAATTCTGGACATGAGTAGAACTGCCGTAGTCTAAATACCTTGACACTGACCACTTATGCACCCTTAGAATCCAAAAACTAGGCAATAATAGCACCTACTTTTCCTGAGGGGCCTGATCACATAGGTATGCTCAGAATGTGCCTCACACACTGGCAGGAAGGGCCTCACAAAATAGGTGATGTACAGGGATCCTGGTTTTCTCTGAAAAAAAAAAATCCCCAATTTTCAGTTAAAAGTAACCCCAAATCCACATTTTTCCATGATTAAAATGAAACACCCCTAATATATATAAGTATATATTTATATATAATCATATCTATTAGGGGTGTTTCATTTAAGTCACAGAAAAATGTGGATTTGGGGTTACTTTTAACTGAAAATTGGGGATTTTTTTTTTCAGAGAAAACCAGGATCCCTTGTAAAGCAGGGCCCCTGGAAAAGAAGGATGTGCCACTTCCAACTATTACTATAATTATCATATTTATTAACTTCCCACTATTTCTAGGATGATTTAGTGGGTGGAGCACTCACCCAGGAAGTGGAAAGCTCAGTTTCAATCCTAGCCTCAGCTTAAACTCACATTTTCCTTTGGGATGCCCTAATCACCAGGCTAGAAGCTAATTAAAGGGAGGCATCAACTTCCACCCTACCTCTTGAAGCTGAGCCACTGAGAAAAGTATACAAGATTTAAAGGGGACAGGAAGAGAGAGTACTCAGAGCTTACCTATAGCCTATAGTGGTCAAAAGACTTAATTGGATATTTTCTAGGGGCCAGTTCCTACTCTAACAATTATTTCTGTTTTCTCCAATGACTGTTTAATGTAAAATGCATGAACACTGAGGGGAGCAGAAAGCAGAAGCCAGGACAGGTGAGTGCCCTAAAGACTAAACTACAAACCTCTGCTGCTTCTTGTTCTCTCCTGTCCTGGCCCATCTTGCACTCCTGCATTCTTGTTTGTACTGTAGCACAGCTTCAGTAGAAGTGGTGGAAATTACCCTCCCCACACACTAGTCTCTAGCCCAGGAGTCAGCAACATTTTTGGCTGGAGTGCCAAAAACACTGCAACCTCAACCCATGCCTAGTTTTGGAATGCCAGGGGAAGAGGACAGAGGAGCTGTGAGGGACCCAGTCCTCTTTGCTGATGGTGGGTTCATGGATGCCTCTGTCTTGCCAATGTACCCCCTGCAAAAAGGTGCTGCTGTCACTGCTGGTGGCTCCTATGGGCAGTCGCCACTTGCCACCTACCATCACCCCTTGACCCCCACTGGCACCTGCAGGTAGTCCCCAATCATCACTGGCCACTATTGATACTCCTGGCAGTGTCTGCAGGTGGTCACTGGCCATCAGTCACCACTCGCCAACCCCTTGCTCCCCACACTGCCACCAGCACTAAAGCCACCTGCCCTCTCCACGCTCTTGCTGCCAACAGCGTCACCACCACCTGCAGGAGCTTGCCATGTCCCCCCAGCCTCTATAGGCACACGATGTTCATGGCCACCACAGAGCCAGTGCTGGGGTCTGGAGCCTGGTGCAGCTGTTTGCAGCCTGCCTGCCACCTACTACTGCTGCCCAGAGCCTTGTCAGGCAGTCAGGAGGCTACAAACAACATCTGCACTGGGCTCCAGAGCCTCTGCTGAGCTTCTCAACAGCCACTGTATGTGTGCCCTAGGGCACACAGCTGGGAAGGGGTCTGGGGCAATGCAACCCACCATCTGCCCCAAGGTGCACATACAGCCGCACCTGCCATAGAGCCCGGCTGGGACTCCAGAGCCCAGCCAGAGGTGGGTGCAGCTGTTTGCAACCTCGTGGCAGTCTGCCACAGCTGGCCCAGTCTCTAGACAGCTGCAGCAGGCAGCCAGGAGGCTGCAAACAGCCAGACCATAGTCTGAAAGCCCTGACACCAGCTCCATGGCAGCACACATTGGCCAAGGGGGTGGAGTTGCACTACCCCAGATCCCTTCCCAGTCATGCTGCTGCCTCCACCATGGCATCCGGTCACGGCTGTGGAGCTTAGTGCAGCTGTTTGCAGCCTCCTGGCTGCCTGCCACAGCCAAAGTGGGCTCTGGCCAGCTGCTGCTTGCCACAGAGCCCAAGCTGCCCACAGCAGGGCTTGCAGCTTCCCCATTGCCTGCTGTGAGCAGCCTGGGCTCCATGGCCAGAAGCAGCTACCCAGAACCTGGGCCAGCTGTGGCATGCAGAACAAAATGGCTTTGTTTGTCATGCTCTGTCACGTATGCCAGGAGTTGTCGATCCTTCCTCTAGCCTGATGATTAAGGCACTCTTTTGAAAGATATGGGTTTTTACCCTCCACAGGATGAAGAATACATTGAACCTGGGCCTTTTACTTCTTGAGCTTTAACCACTAGGTTTTTATATAAAAAGTGGATGGTGGTACCATGTTCTCCAAGGAAAACAGTTGCTCTCCTCAGTTCTTTGAAAGAACAGTTGTAGGCACCTACCTGTAATGACCTGGTTTCTTAATGAACATAGACACTTACCTGAAGCCCTGACTTCACTCAGGAGACAAAGGGTGTCCAAATGTACCACTGGGCTCATTAGCTAGCTCTATGCAACTCCCTCCTTAGCATGCCAGCTGCTTTGGACCAGCCTTCTGAGGTGCTTAACCCCCTCCATGACTGCATAAGTAGCCTAAGCTCTGAACTCTGGGTTTTGGATTTCACTTTAGAGATCAGGCTCCTAAAATGTCTGGCATTGAAACACCCAATTTATAGGCAACTAAGGCTTTTATTAGTTTCAGCCATGAGTCTATTCCTGAGCTGGATATCTCCAAGGATGTCATTCCTTTATTTAAGGTATATAATTAGAGTCAGATAGCATCAGGGTTGTAATTATGCAGATTTAAAGTTGGTAGGAATGAAAAATCACAGATCAAAGATTCTATTTTGAAAGAAATGGTTAAACAGATGCTCATTTTATATTATGCATGTGCTTCTGTGTTTTTATGGGATTTTTAACGCATGAAAAGAATGTACAGGTATTTTTCAGGATGTATTGCTGAGAAAACTGGAAAGAAATTGAATCAAGTTTGGATGAGAAGCTATATTGCTGAACTGTTTATACATTTGAGAGTCACTGATCTTTTTAGAAAAGCCCACAGGTTAAGACACATTCTCTTACTATGCTCCAAATATTTAGATCAGTATGTAAAATGTTGAGGCTTGGCTTAATGCAGGAACAGTTAATGTTAGTAGATGGGATTATTTTTATTAATTCAGTATGTCCAGCATTTAAATAAAACTGCTGTTTGCTTTCCTCACTTCTGACTGGTAGTGAGATAGAAAGCTTGTCTGTTATGCACTGGAGATTACTTGAAGGCCAGAGCGTAGAAAATGTTCGGTGTACTTGGCGTGTTTCCCTTTCAAGATGGAAAAATAGTGATCATTGTAAGTTTAGTAACAAAACACTCAAAGAGCCCACAGTAAGCTAGCACCAAATTATGTACAAAGGATACTATAAAATAGGATACTGCAAAATAGTACAGGATACTATATTGGTGGATTGCCACTTAAGCAACAGTTAAATTAATAATATTAAGCAATTGCATAGAACTTCATGGGTTCAGAGCATTAATCATATATGAACTAATTTAATCACCAGAAAAGCCTCATTAATTAGTGTTATTAAGTGCTACTATCTTTATGTTATAGATAAAGAAACCAAGAGTTCTGTGCCCCTGGTCACCTATCAGTCAATTATGGAGCCAATGATTCCGGGGCTTAGTTGTATGATCATTTCTCCGGGCTATGCTGCACACCATACCCCTGGCACATTACTAAATGAACATCTTGAAGCTCTCTAGGGCATGAATACAGAGTATAAAGTATTGTAGAAGGCAGGGTAGATTTGTACCTTAGACTAGCCAAAGGAGATTTTAATATATATATATACACACACACACACACACATATATATATATACACACATATATATATATAAAATATTAAAATCTCCTTTGGCTAGTCTAAGGTACAAATATATATATATATTATACACACATATACATCACAAGCTTTTATGCCAAAGGCAATATAGATCCAGTTTCTAGCATACTACTTAAAACAATACAGAGGTAGCTATCCACTCATTAAACAGGTTGTTTTTAACAGGCTAACATAAATGGTATGTTCAGTCATCCTGTAGTAATTTTTATCTGGTTATCTTCATATCAACTTCCTGCTCTAGATTTGACTATGAAGAAAGGACTGACTCATTCTCTGCCCAAGATCAAAGCAGACATAGGACAAACTCAATCCATCATTTTGTCTTGTCTATAAAGACTGTAAACTCTTTGGGACAAAACTGAGTGTATCTATACATGTTCTATACATCTATACATAAGTCTAGTGTGCAATAAAATAAGGCTCGGTAAGCTTTTCCCAGGAATACATCTACAAGCACACTCATCAGGAGCAGTTCATTCAAGGCTACTCCTGCCCTGCTATAGCAGCCAAGCTCCAGGCTCCCCTGAGTGCCAGTCCTGGGTTGGCAAGGGGCACCAGGATCAGGTCTCCATCAAACACGAGTAGCTCTCCTGTCTTTGGGATAGCTGCCTTCTAGCCCCATGCCCCAATCAGCAAGAATGGAAGCTGGGACATCACCCACCACCCCAGGCAGCTGGCTTGCTCCCCAGGCTGATCAGAGTGGGGACTGGAAAGCAGGCAGCTTCCCCATGGCAGGAGATGGTGTCCCAGCCTCCTCTACAATCAGCCGATCCAAGGAAAGGAGAATGCGACAGAGAGCAGTTTTTTTTATTTCAAAATATATAACTCTTAGTACTGTAAATGAGAAATAATAACTCAATGTACTGAACCAGATAACACTTAAATCAAGCAAGAGATTTTTTATTTTTTGCTTTATTTTCTAACCCTTAAAAAAAGGTCACAATGGGGTTACAGTTACAAAAGGTTAACTTCATTAAAAAAGCACTGAAGCCTCAACTATACCACCCTTAATCAGGGAAAGTAAATACACAACTACAGTCCTTGCTCCAGGTAGAAGAATGTACTCTTACATGTCCACCCATAAAATGGTTCAGGTTCTAACAAATTGCTGATCTCTCAAGCAGATTGTACAGCAATACATTTTATAGGTGACATTCCCATTTATCTTCAGGTAGTGTCAGGCAACTGCTATCTACTGAATAAGGTAGATTGTATATCATTTCTATTTTTTCACAGGTCTCTCATGCAACTTTTCTTATCTACTTCAAATACTTTCAAGACATTTCCCCATCCTCCAATCTTTAAATACCATTACACTGGTCCGACAGTTAAAATGTGCATCATAATAAAGGAGAGGTATATGGGCCGTAAAACAACCCTTTGAGGGCTGAATTGTGTTAAAAACTCTGAAGCTTTTAGGGTCCAGGCAGAACATACCTATACCTTAACTTCACACATCCATTAAAAGACAATCAAATCTAAAAAAGCCAGTGTTAATAATCACAAATTACTAATTGAATTTCTTCAATTCCATAGGGAACAATCAACACATGAACACTTTTCATAAACAGACTAAAGGTGTCAACTAACTACTTGGGGTTTTGTGGGGGCATTTGTTTGTTTTGGTTTGTGAACTCTGTTCACAATACTTGCTATTATTTTCTGTTCTGCACTAACTCAAAAAGTAACATTAATAGTCCTCGCTTATATATCCACTGCATTGTCTGAGAAATCAAAATACAAAGTATTCAAGGACAAAGAGAATATACCAACTGCCAGTAGGTGTTTATCACTAACAGAAGCATTAATTTTCAGAAGCATACATTTGTTAACCTAGAAGGTTTTTAAATAACTGGAAATCTGTGTAGGTCAGAGACAACTAAAAGGTAATGGCCAACCCTGAAACAACAACAAAAGATTAGTGTTAGTGTTAATGTCAGTAACTCAAGGTGCAAGAAGAAACCAGGGTAGCAAAAAATGAAGTGGAAAAATGAGCATTCCTCCAAGAGCCAGACAATAAATGCTACTCCATATGTAGCCTCCTGAGAATACCTCAAGTCAAATTCTTTATTACCATAGCTCCTACCTATGCCAACTTTTTTTCTTAAAAAACCCACTCATTGCTCTGTTCAGCTCTACAAATAGTAGCAGTATTGGGAGATGATAGTGTTACATAGCACAAATAGCCTTCTAGCTCTAACTACCTTATCATCTAGACCTGCTCTGAATAGAATTTGGATATTTAAAATGTCAGGGACTAAGCTCGTAATTTCACCATATGGCTGCTATTAGAGCTGGAAGAAGTATTGTTTAGACACAGCCTTGGAGATACTGCTCTACATATGTCCTTTTCTGAAAGAAGAATATATTTAACATTGGTAAACATTTTAATGAACATATTTCTAACATGACATTTTTTCCAGAGTTGCCATAGCTAATAATTCAACAGGAATCAAGAATTTTCTTCATGATTTCAAAACTTGCTAAAAGGGCTGGTCAAAAGAAAAACATTATCAGCCAGTTACCCAGCAAACAGAAGGATTTTCTTCTTATTTTATTGATACCATCTATTTAATTTTTTATAATATCACAGCATGTCCCTGAAACTTGAGATTCTTAGCCCAGAGAAGTAATAATTCATTGTTTATCAAAACAAAGGTACAGTTAAACTACTTTGGTCTTCAATAGTATAATAGAAAATCTTTAAATTAATAGATATGTTAACAAGACCCAGGGCAGAGACAAAATAGTGTACTGTCTAAATTTCATCCGCCCAAGCCAATAAGCATTACTGTATTCTGTGATAGCCTTCATCTAGATTTGTTTCTTTGTTGGCCTGGCATAGAACGCACTGTGGTAATGCAGTACTGATGATCCAAGTGGAAGTGTTACAAGTTACAATGAAGTCTGATGATGGACGGTAAGATTCAAATTCAGCTATACTCTAAAAACCAGTCTACTCTGAAAAATGCCTGTGAAAATAGTATAGTGGACCTTCCAATTCATATGCTCTCACTGATTCTATATCAAATTTGCCCAGTTTGCAAATAAAATGTCTTTTTCTTCTCAATGTTAGAACTGAAAACTTTACCTGAGCTCTAAAAATCAGGGCAGGTTGCGTCTTCTCACGCATCACCACCTATAATGAAGATTGTACAAGATAAATTGTGCCCTTAGAGACACCTCTACAGATGTATGGCCTTCAATGCAAGTATGAAATCAGAAAAAGAAATTTGGCTCAAAAACCTATATCACACCTGAAAAAAATGTGCATACTTCTCCCAGCATGTCTGTTATGGGAAAGACAGAATTCAATGAATTCCTTAAATTGGAATGTAAGGCTACCAAACAAAAGGCAGAGCTGTCAGACTCTAAATGCTTAAGAATATACATGATCTGCATCCTGACAATGGATTGACCAACACAACATACCTCCATGAGTGAGAGATTATAACAGACATTTTGCTACTAATTCAGATTACAGTTTGACTTAACCCTAAACCCTAGCTGCTGCTTATGCAAAAGTGGTTCCCATGCTTTAGCACAAAGTAAATATATCACAAAACAGAAGTCATTTTAAAATTGCTGTTTTCCTTCCTCTTTTTCCTCTATCTTTTTTTCCTCTCTCTCCTAATTTAAACAAACAGCTTTATAATTAAACTGTGACCAAACTATGTTAGCATTTACACCATCCAAATGAATAATTGGTTTAATACTTTGCAATTTTCCTGTGACTTTAGTCTAATAGAATAAAATATATAATGAAGTAGTTACTGAGCAATTTAGATTTAGGCTGTGATGAAAAAAAAATGTAAATGGCATCGGCTCTGTGGTGCATCGAGGATTATCTAAATACTGTATTAGTCACACAGTCCTAGTGCAAAAATCATTCCTTGAGAAGTAAATTGAGGGGCATAGTGAAAACACAGTATACTCTAACTGAATAACTCTAAAACATTTTAAAAAACAGTCCCTGCCATGTCAGAGCCAGATAGTCAAAAGAAGAAACTGCAGTCATACCCACCACATCATCCATGTGATTCAGACTAGCGGCTTAAAACCCAGTGCTCCACATCCTGGTGAATACCCTACCAAGAGGGCTGTTTGCTGTTCAGGGATGCATCCACATGAGTGCACATGTGCACTTTCCAGTGCCTCAAAGGCTTATGATGTGCCACAAAACACACCTTAGGTATGTGATTTGGTTCTCTACATTGCAATTTACAGCATGGAGCCAAATTTAGGTACTTCTAAATAAAATATTTTTAAAAATTGTGCCAAAAAAAAAAACAAAACAGGGCGGCACAAATGGCAGCATCATGTGCCACCCAAAACTTGAGCCTGGCCAACCAGAACCATACTCCAGCTGCCAGCCAGGCTCCACATGCTTGGATAGCTGCTGTTGCAGCTCTGGGAGGAACCCCAGAACCCCAGGTGAGACTGCTTGGGGCAGCCCAGGTGCTAGTCCCCAACTCCTATACCCCACGCAGGGCAATCTGCCCCATGTAAGAGCATGCATGCAGCAGTGTTCCCCAGGGAAAACTGGCAGTGGCACAAATAGCTGGAACTGTTAGTTGTCCCCAGGGAAATGCACGTGTGCTCATCTGGACACACCCCTGAGATATGTACGGTCGTCTCTCTTTCCAACCTTCCCCTCATTTCATCATTGTTGATAGGTATGTTCCCATAGTGTTGACAAGTTTTGGCTTTGGCAAATCAACATTTCCTGCCCCACCCCCCACCCCCACGTCCCTGCAAAAAAACAAAACAAACAAACCCCCCCCCCAAACTAAAACAAGACAAAACAGTTCCATTTAAAGAATCAACCAGGTCTCCAATTAAATACTAGACCAGTTGTGCTACCTCTAAATCAG
This sequence comes from Caiman crocodilus, assembly GCA_030014935.1. NCBI lineage: Eukaryota > Metazoa > Chordata > Crocodylia > Alligatoridae > Caiman > Caiman crocodilus. The sequence continues at coordinate 123,216,762 of JAGPOW010003316.1, forward strand.
AATCTCAGCTACTATGACCCTATAATAATTTTAAATATATTGGTCTCCTGTTCTTAATTCTTGATTTTAATACTGGGGACGATTAGAGAGATGGAAAACAAAATTCTACTAATGGTATCTTCTCAGAAACAAATAAATCAGAACACATAATCAGCAGTATAGGTTGTAGTTGTGTTGGTCTGAGTCTTATACATAGACTTTTTGCCTCTTGCATTTAATCTCATGTCTTTTCTTGAGTTTTGCATTGCCTTAAACTCCATTTTGTATTGCTCTGTAGCTTGACATAAGTGTTTGACCTTTGTATGCTGTATGTGTGAGAGAACGGGTGAGAATGTGTCGGTGAAAAAAAGGAAAACATCAGCTGGCAACTGGCTGAAGAATGCAGACAGATAAAAGACGAAGACAAGAAGAATCTGCCCCAGAACAGTGAGCGAACAACATCAAATCAACCTTCAAGGAAGAACACAGTGATAACAGAATGAAAGCCCAGAGGACTGGGTGAACTGACAAGGCTATAAAAGATGGGGCGAGACATATCAATTTTGGGTCTTATTCTGCATGTCATCCTGGAGCATCGGTTTGTCTGACAAGATGGACTGGCAGGAGCATGGCTCCCTACTTGTGATTAAATTGGCTGGCCACTAAGTTGATCTGAGTATTGATAAGACTGGTAATGTGTACCAGTGCAGAACAGAAATTGGGATATGAATGTGGTGTGTGTGTGTGTGTGTGTGTGTGTGTGTGTGTGTGTATTTAGCATTCAATCAATAAACACAGCATCTTGCCTTATCCTCCCTTATAAGGTCTCACACATGATGTGAGCAATTGGCAATTTGTGTAACATAAGGACATAGACAGACAAGGTTCTTTGGGTAAAGCTGATATCTTTTATTAGACCAACTCAACTATTTGACATAAAGATATCAGCTTTACCCAAAGAAACTTGTCTGCCTCAGAACATATAACAAATCTTTCCAGGGAATCCCAGTTTTAAACAAGTCTGCCCTCCTATAATCAGGCCAATAGCAAAAATTTGTTTGAGTGCCAGAAAATTATTGGAACACTCCATGAATGGAAAGATCTTTCACTTAATACATTTTTTCCAGTTTCTAAATCTAAGTTCCTGCTTGTCCTTTATTTTTGTTGTTTAATGCTGTAACCTCTCTCTTCCTCCTCTTTCTTTTTCTGATTCTTGTGAACATTTTGATTCAAGTACTCTCATGAATGCTGATGCTAGATCAAAAAAAGTCCATCTTATTTTGCATTAGAAGATATATCAGTCTCAATTCCAGGAGAAAGTGCATTTCTCAGAAACTGATTATAGGTTTTGTTTTTACTCCATACAGGTGGTTTTAAGTACTGAATGTCATTGTTTTAAATTCACAAACTGGCTGATCACTTTAAAATAAACAACTACTTACTGGTAAAGCCAAGACCAGTCTCCAATTTATGCTAGCATGATTATATTGGTGTTGATTTTGAAGGCAACAGCACACAAGTTATAATAAGCCAAAGGGGGGAAATGAGTTGCAGTAAATCAGCTGCTCTGTAGTAACTATCTATTTTCATGCCCTTGCCATGCATGGACAGCCTATCTATCAATGATTATTCATAAGCATGGAGAACCTGGCTAACTGTACATCCTAACCCTGTTTCACTTTATAGCATCTTTTTCATGGTCTCATGCTCAGGACACAAACAAGTAGCTCTGAACCTATCAGCATGACATTTTAGTGCTTAAATGTATTACTAACATAGTCATAACAGCTGAAGAATTTCTTCCTTTGTCATGATCCATACAAGCAGCAATGAGGTATAGGCTGACACTGCTGCAAAATC
>JAGPOW010003316.1:123218700-123269158 GCA_030014935.1 Caiman crocodilus
GCACATGCGCCTAGGACCACAGGACAATGAGCTGGGTCAGAGCAGCCCCAGCTGACAGAGGTCTGGGCAGGGGTCAGCCTACTAGCCAGACCCGAGCTGCTCCATCCCAGCTCAGCGTGCTGCAGAGGGTCTGGTTGGGGCATGAGGATGCTCCAGTATGGAGGTAGCTGGCAGGCAGCCCCCTCACTGAAGCACTGTTGTGCCTTAGTCAGCCCCATCACCATCTATACATGCACTGTAGTGCAGTAAACAGCACCACTGCAGGATAGTACTTATGTTTACAAATACTGACCTATGGCAGTGTTTATTATTTTACTGTTATCTAATAAGGCCACATATGTAGATGCTGAGACTCTACTGAGGAGCTAATCAGGCAACTCCACAGTAAATGTCTCATGTAGATGTGCCCGGTGTGTCTGAGAGCAGCCCCTGGGGAGAGAACTGGAACAGCTCCAACAGCATACAGCTGAGCTTGGAGCTTGCCTTTGGATACAGAGAAAAAAGATACAGGTGAGAGTCTCCTGGTCTTTGGTGCCAGGACCAGAACAGCACTGTAGACAAAGCTGGAATCAGAGCTTCTTTGTTCTAGACATTGCACTAACATATACAAAGGTGAAGGCTTTAGCCTAAAGAGCTCATAGACTAGGAGGATAAGTGGGAAGTTAATGTTATGAGGAGATAAAGTAACCAAACATCCCATTGCCATCAGAACAGTCCCATTTTAAAACACCTGTCCCAGTCATCCCATTGTTTTGGTCAAATTAATGCTTTTGTCCTTTTTTAGAAACCTCCGTTTCCAGAAACAAAGTGAAAGCAGTGCTCTCCTTGAGAAGTGCAACCAGAGGTGGTCAGACCTCCAGCATCCCACAGCACTCCACATCTGTCAGCAACACCCTTAGATGAGACTAGAGCTCAGAAGCAGCTAAGCATGCAAGAGAGTAGGGGAGGCAATAGCTAGGAGGAGCAATGTGTCTCACTTTGCTACTTAAGAAATATAGTTGTCCAGCACAGAGATATATACTTTCTACATATATAAATACATATTTTTACTGTTAAGCACTATCAGTATTATTGTAAGTGTTAAAGATCATTTATATAAGTATATTATACACCTACATTTAAAACCATTTAATGTATTATTAATACCTAAAGTGTTAACTAAATCCCAGGGGTATGGAAACCATGATTGACTGATTTTTTCTTTTTAATTAAAATTTTCCATATTCCAACGTAAATTAGCCAAAACAAATTCCAAATCCAAGAGTCAGCCCGGAACCATAAATGGCCCTACTACTGACAAACATCCTCCATCCCCACGTGGCGTTTTAGATATTTCCAAAACCTTTGGTGGGCATCCTAATTGCAGACCCAAACCCTGAGGCTTAGGGTTCAGAAGCCCCTGAGCCCTTAGCCATAAGGCCCCAGAAGCAAGCCAGGATGAGTATCCCATTTCCATAAAGTGGGCATAAAGCCAAGGTTAACTATGCATTATCTATGCGGGTACCATCCCATGCCAGCAGAGCTGTCTTGCCTGGGTATGACTAGAAAGCTACTGTAGTGATCTTGGTATTTCCCCTGACAGGCAAACGTAAGATTGCACTTGATCTCAGCACTCAAGAGGACTGATTTTTTTCCTGCTGCATCACAACAGAAGTGATTCTTGAGGAAAATTTGGAGGGGAACATGGGCTTCTTATGGATCAGATTAGAGAGGGCTTTTCATGCACAAGAGTTAGCAAAAGGGAAAGCATGGAGAGAAGCTACTGATTAAGCTAGCTGGGCTGGCATTATTGGCAGAGGAAAGGAAGAAGGGTCAATGAGGAAAGAAATAAGTGGAACAGGACACAATTGTAAAGTTTCTTGAAGGTGAGGATGAGAAGCCTCAGGCTAATGTGGTAAAAAAGGGGTCTGGGGAAAGGGTGAGGAAAAACTGGAAGAATTTAAATAAAAGGATGATCTGATCAGCGTGACAGAAGTACAGTGATTCTGCATATCTTGGCAGCTGGATTTTATATTGGCCTAAAGTAGGCAACATGCTTTAATTTCAATACAAAAAAAAAATGGCAACAAAAGTTAATTATATTAATCTTGGGTAAGAACCAAGAAAGGGACTTAACTGCCTGACTCATGGAGGGCAGCCTGAATCCTGTGTCCAGAGGCATAAAGGCCTAGGGCACTTATACAGTCTGGGGGAAAATTTAGACCCCCTGAAAATGTCAATAAAAAAACAGCAATAAACTGAGCAGGCATAGGACATGCTTAGCAGACTGCAGTCTATGGTCTGTGCTGAATGATGGCGTATAAGTGGTATTTCATGTCCTGAAATACAGGAATAATGTTTTATTGTTCTGTGCTTTGTGTACTTATTTATATAATGCAAAATAGATGTAAAGTGCTACTGTTCTGACTGAGCACATTTTATACTCAGGTTTAAAACGAACAGGGCAACAGAAAATTAGCTCTATTCTCCACTCACTCACCGAGAAGTCACTTCACTAATGACAACAAAATTGCACCGATTGTATTCCATTGTAAATAAAAGCCTATAATGCAGATTAAAACCCAGAATAGCAGGATTTATTGCTATTTTCCCTTACAAAAAATGAGCAAGAAGCTATATATGCTAGAGCAACTAGAGAAGGTAGAAAAAGCAGAAGGTTGACATTGTAAGGAACAAAGTCATCGGAAAAGGAAAATGCTCAAGAGTGTGGGTGGTTCTCTCAAAGTGACAGGACTACATTAGAAATGTCAAGAAGGCCAAAGATGGAGAAGCAGGGATTAGAAAACTAGATCCAGGTATGTATACAGTTTAAGTAAATGGAATGAGTGTAGAGGAACTGCATATGGCAGAATACCCTATGTAGGGATGCTGCCCACAAAGAACCCACATCTTCCAGCCTAGAAAGATACAGTTAACTAATTTTTCAAGTGCAGGCCAGTGCATCTTTAATGCTGACTGAGCTAGTAGTAACCTACCTAATCTGATTTCATGGTACCTGTATTTTGTCTAAATCTTAAAGACAAACGTGAGCAAGCAAACAACACATTGCAGTTGCCTTGCTTAATGCATAATCAACTCTTTGGGGGATGCTTAGATACTGTGGTGATAAGCATGATATAATGACTTATATAGGGTACAACTGAATACATTAATTTGCCTGAGCCTTTCCTATGACCCCTTGTTATTGAATAAATTCGTAATGCTCAAGCAAGCTATGTATTTCAACGTATCAATGTCTTTTTCATTATATATATATATATATACATACACCTACACATAGACACACACACATATATAGACACACTCTCACTGTTTCCATTCTATATGCATTATTTCACCAAATTTGCTTGATTCCTCCTCCTTCGAACTATGCCTTTGCTTTGTAAAATAAAGAAGCAGCTATTACATGTTGAGAGAAAAGAGGGTTGATGAATCACAAAAAACCCCACATAATTTACTATGGCATCTTTCAATGTAGCTCTTCAGTCTCATTTAATGCATTATTGAAGATAACGCATTCATTAAAACAGCTGCCAGCAAACAGATCCTTTGGATTTTTCCACAAAGCTCTAGTTAAAAGAGAAATAAAACACTCCTTTTTGCATATCGTTTGCAAATGATATGCAAAAAGGATAAGACAAATATCAAGTTTTGCTACACGGGTATTGAGATGTTAATAGGATTTTTTTTTTTAAATGATTACTGCTGTCCAGTCCTTTTATCTGGGAAATTTGAAATGCCCACAAAACCGTTATTTCTTTTCAGTACACATGTAACATATAATAAAAACAACAATAAAACATATGGTACAATTACCAACGCTGCTCAGCAAGGATGAACTGATGAGCCCAGAATTATTATTGATTGTTTTTGCATTGCTGCATCTCTGTCACTGATCATTTAGATTAGAGATAGGCCTGAAGAAAAGCAAGAATCTACATTAATTGAAACCTCTACAGTCAGCCAAGCTGAACAGCCCCAAACTTTGCAAAAGTCTGTATCCCAATGTCATGGCTCATGCAAGCTCTTCATTCATACCTTATTTTTGTAACCAAAACTAGGTGATTTCAGTAGGCCCTAATATAGGCTTCCTCCAGGACTAAATTTGTCCCTCTGGTTAGGGACAGCTGCCAGCTGCAGGAGTGCCATGGGTGCAGCTTCCCGAGGCTCCCAGAACCTCAAGTAAAGCTGCTGAGGCCAGCACTGTTGCTGGCTCAGGCTTCCCTACTCCACTTGGGGTGACCTGCCATGCACCAGAGGGCACATGGCACAAGAGTTCCCTGAGGACAAGCAGCCATAGCACAAGGTGTGCCTCTGCTACTTGTTCCTGGGGAAACAAATGTCCTTTCTTGTGTGAATGTAGTGGACATAGTGCAGATGGAGGAAGGGTGCATACCCATAACACTCAGAAACTGGTTATCCTTTGTAACTAGTGCAAAACTGATTTAATTACACAAGCCTTCAGAGTACTGTAACACTTTTCAGGGAAACTGGACTGCACAGGGTAGCAGCTTAATCCCAGGACTGCAAAAGTGAACTTTATGGTATCCCTGCATACAGTGACTTATGCTTCATGCTGTTTGACCACTCTGGAAGATCTAGCTCATTAACTTCAATGGCAAGGTTGGGTTACTGTTTAATTGAGTTAAGTAGGAGCAAAAAAGAATTAAGAGCTACCTAGGAATTTTTCTCCCTTGTTTTCCTCAACACCATTTTCACCATGTTTTTTGTTGTTGTTTTGGTTTAGTGGGGAGGGGGTGTTTTTAGGGGAGGTTTGCTTGTTTTAGCAATTAGTTGATTACTATGTGTACTTCCCTTCTTCTTTAAAAGGAGGGTAATCTTTCATAATCATACCAGATCAATACTTTTCTGCAGAGAAAACATCAATTTTAAATGAAGAAAAAGGTATTAATGATATAAAAGGTCAATCCTAAAGCAAAAATGCTAGAAGTCATCACCTATTGTTGCAATCAATAAATCACTAAATTACTGTTTACAGTGCAGAAACGTACTGCCTCTTACAAATGGATGCATTATAACAAGTGACAAATTGTTTTATTTCTTTATTTTAATCTATTTATATGCTAACAAAAATGCTTTTTATACTGTTTATATCTAGCAGTCTCAAGGTGTTTAGACAACCAGCTTACTGAATTAAGAAAGACTAAACAGAATGAATGTATGTCATGCATAGTATATATTTTATATACTGGACAATATTATATATACTGGACAACTATAACACTCTAGGTTTTTACAAACACGTCATACCAAAGTTAATAGATTTAAGAGTGAAGTGTAATCAAAGAACTGCTCTTTGTATTTTAGAATGCATATTTTAAACATGCAGAAAACAGGTCCTTCAAAACTTATGAGTAGATCTATATCCATCTGTACATGGCATTTAAATTATATAGGCAGCTAAATCACACGGAGAAAGAGCTATTTTACTCATAATGGACAGAATCAAGAATACATTGGCTTGCTTTCTAGAATGTGCATGTAAAGTCATCTTAATTCTCATGGAATATGTCTCTGTAATGACAATTTAGTAGGATATTACTTATTTTAGAATATTTCAATCCTAACAATAAAAATTAAACATACATGTACTTCTTTTAAGTAATAAGAAATGCACTTAATATACTAATGACTCTTCTTTTCTGTGATTTCTGTATGTCGAAATTAATATATCCATTTTTCTGCAAGATAAAGAAAGGGTACATTAGAAGCACAGAAAAAAAAGCACATAATCAAAACTTTACAAATTTATGCAAACAATTAAGGTAACTGATTTTTTTTTTCCAAAAAGACACTGGGGCCATGTCCCCTGTTGCCAGAAGTTGGCATAGCAATATTATTTCAAATGGTGGTATAATGAGTTACAACACTTGACAGTCAAACTCTTGATATTGTATTCTAAATGTTCATAATTGTCAGAATATTTTATTCATTTTAACTTTGATATCCCCATCAACTTTTTGCAATGATTTCCATTAACACCGTATCTTTCAATAAAGTAATCTTCATGAATATAAACTTATTTCAATGAGATGTATCATTCAATGATAACTTATTAGAAAGAACATCAGCTATGTTCTAATAGGTCTTTACTGTCTACTCCGATTAATTTAAGTCATTTTAACCAACAAATTAAAAAGCAGGAGCTTGATCCTTCACTAGCTTGCATTGTTGGTTAATCATTTAACTTGGACAAGTTTTACACCCATGTGCCACACTTTGGACATCATATGGTTACAGACAGGTATTAATTTCTAGTGGTGGAAGTTTCTGAAAAATTTCCACTGCTAGAAATCTTTCCAGGAAGAAGGAACATAAGGAAGTCCTTTTATCCTGCTACCTACTTTATGCCAAACAACTTTGCTTTTAGTCCCACCAAACAACTTCAGTCTTCAGTAACACAAGTAGAACAAAATGATCCATCTTCTCTAGATATTCAGAGAAGAGTCACTATCTGCTCTTGCTTTTCCCTAGCACAACAGTTTAGCTCTTCCTCCTTGCAAGCTGTTCCTTCACAGCTTGCCTCCTTTCTGCTCTCTCCTCTGGACTTTTAAGCTCCCAAGTGGGACATTTCTGCTAAAATGTGGAGCATTACCAGAATACCCCACAGCTGCAGATCATTAACAGGGTTGGCTCCACTAAGGAGAGAGATGACCCTGTTATGGGAAGCAGCTGCCCCCTTCCCCCTATTTCCCTGCTTCCTCCTTAATTTAGGGTGATCCAGTTTGGGGAAGGTGGGGGGAGCAATGGCTGCTCCACTCCTCCTATTCCTGTGGGGACATGCAGTGTGTGGAGCAGCAGCAAAAGTCTCCCTATGCCCTCAGTTTAGGGAACAAGTGGGGAGTCTCTCCTCTTCATTCTACCGCACCCAGGAGGGTGTGAAACAGTGGGGCAATCCCCCTTGCTTGCTCTCCAGATTGAAGTGCGCCATGGAACACACAGGCCTTCCACAGCTGTCTGGGGAGAACCAGTTTGCAGCCCCACACTGCCCTTGGAGGGGAATGCAGCACTGGAGTAAGTCTGTTAAATAGGTAGGGAGCAGGAGGACAATGTCCCCTCATGTCTTCTCCAGACTGGGTTGTCCCCAGTCTCAGGAAGACTCAGAGAACAGCAGCATCTCAGCTCCTGCATGGAAGGAGTCAAGCTTTGGGGAATTGCCTGCCCTTCCTGCCTCCCACTCTAGAGTCTCCTGCCTAGGGATGGCACAGGGGAAGCTGCTACCATGCCTCTGGATCACAAAAGGAGTTAACCAGAAGTGTACAGGTGTTTATTCTTGTAAAAGAAACTCACAGGAGAGATCATCCAGATGTCAATCCGAAAGGTCTCTCTCCTATGTGGGGCATGTTTCCTCCAGAAGAAACTGAATGAACAATTTTATATTTCTGCTTTCTAGTGGCCAATAATTTGATGATGTTTACACTGATGTTGTAGCCACGTAAATTACCTCACATGAAGCAAAGCCAGAGAGACTCATAGTCTTGATCTGTGCTTTTAACATTATACAGCACATTCAAACTCGACGTACACTGTCTCTCAAAACTCCTTGGAGTCTGGTGCTGAAATCCATATGTGAAACATCTGATCACCCAATCAGATCAAATTCTTCTTTCAGAACCAGAGTAGCTTCAGATCCATAGATATAACCAGAAGTAGTCACAGAAATGGTAACAGCATTGCAATATTTAGCTACATTTTGGATTTGGTCTTCTTGAGACTCACCTTTAGCTTTAGCATAGCAAGGTACACAATGCACAGTTTTTCTGTAAATCCATATGCTGTCTCCTGCTTTCAGATCTTCCAGAGGTCTTTTACACACTTCACACTTAAACACAAAATTAAAACCAAAATCTCATGAAAGAAGCAACCTCTATAATAAAATCCCCTAATAATTTCATCCCTACCATGATGCCTTCCAACATATGCAGACGAGCGCTGTAGATACATACAAGCATCGCCAAGGGAACTGAGCATTAGCAGTAGGCTATATATTTTCAGGACTGGTACACAGCTCCATGTGCACGTAACTGGGTGAATACATCCCCAAATTACTGCCATGCAAAATCCCATGACTAAGAAGAGTGAGACGCTCCCACCTTCTCACCCAATTGCATGGCAGTTAGGGTACTCACCCAGTAAAGTGGGAAGCACAGTTTTTAGGTCCCATGAACTGAGAAGGTGGTTGTAACTACACCCCTCCTTTCCAACATGCAAGTCTAAACATTGCACCTCAAGTTTGGCATTTTCCAGCTTTCTTCTTGAAGTTAAGCCACTGTGCCTTGAATTTAATATTTACTAGGTAGAGAGCAGCAGGGAAGTTTCTGCTTCATTGGGAACCAGGGTTGAGGCTACAAGCAACAACCTCTTCACTGCTAATGTAGCAGCCATCTCACTGAGTCACATAACCTTTACTTTGTTCTCTTCTCCCTCTTGGTTGCCCAGGTGCCCTGCTTCAAGAAAAAGAGGCCATATAATGTTAACCTACACTCTGATAATTACAGCACAGTGCTGGGACATCAAAGTGCTATAGGTTCAAACTTTCTGCAGGAAGGATGGGTGGAAGAAGTGCTAAAATCTGGGTTTCCAGCTACCTGAACAAGTAACCTAGCCACTCAGTGTGGGATTCAGGTATGGGAGCTGGGTATAATTTTGTGACGTATGCTCACACAGCACACACACATAGAGCCATATACCTGCCTGACCTAAGTGCAGCCTACTGAGCATGTGCAGTAGCTGTTTGGACACTTACACACTCTCAATGAACACAGAGTAAGTTCACAGACTGCACGTAACTGCTAAAAATACTCGTGATACGACTGGGTAACTTCCATTTGAGCACATAAAGAGAAATGGGAGTCTTCTACATGACTGACCCAAAGGTCACAAGTGAAGTCAAGAGTGATACAAAGACTTGAATGCAAGTCTCCCAAGTCCAAAGCCTAATGACCAAGTTATGTACTGTTTCTCCCTCACCCCCTTCTTGTGCAATTAAAACAATTTTCAAAACATTATCTAACAGCAAGATCTGGGTGGCTATCAGCCATACCCAACTTCCATATGGCTGCCCATCAGGATAACTTCTTCTAGAAGAAAGCAGATGAAGATATGCAGGTAAATTGAGGTCCACATTAAAATCCTAAGGCCTCCAGGTTCAGATCACCCCCTCTAAAACTCAGTGAAGAAAGAATTTAGTGTCAGTCCCATGGGTTTAAAAACAGACATATCTAATAGATACCCTTCTAACTTCCTTATTTCTCTTATCTACTTTAAGGCAGTAAGAAGTTGGAACTGTATACTTGGTATCTACATGTGCACCCCTATTAGACTGGAGTAAATTAATTGTAAATACAAGTACTATCTTGCTATGGAGTAAAAAACACTACAGCAGCTCACGTGTAGATGCTACCTGGCTGGCTGGGGCATGAGGGTGCTTCAATGCAAGAGCTGCCTGCTGGCTAGCCCCACACTGAAGCTCCCATATGCCCCAGTCACCACTCTGCAGCACATTGAGCTGTGGGTGGGAGCAGGCCTAGGCTGGTAGGCTGACTGACCCCTGGGGCCCCCTGCCAGCCAAGGCTGCTCCACCCTGGCCCTAGATGCTGTGCCTGAATAAACCAAGCTTATTGCTCTGCAGTTAATTCTACGTTTAAACAGCGCATCCAGGAGTAATTAATTCTGGAGCAATAAGATCTGCAATTTATTCAGGCACTGTAACTGCATGTGTAGACGCACACAGTATTATTCAACTTAATCCAGTAGATCCTTTGACAAATTTTTTTTTCCAGTTCAGGAGCATCCTGGGCATACCCCTTTCCTCCACTCATGGATGGACAATGCCTCCTCTACAGGCTATGAAACCAAGTGGTAGTTATAAAGGCTCTTCACACCATTCCAAACAATGTCTACCCACTTCTATGTCACTACAAACTGTAGTATAATTCAACAGCAAAAAATCTGTACTATATCTCTAGAGTTATTATATTAATATAATATAATATAATATATTAATTTATATTAATCCATACTCCAGCAAAGCCTACAAGCCTTACTAACATCTCCTAGAGATGCAACTTCTACACAACCTATTATTTCAAGGGCATCAATATGACTAATATCCTCCCTATGTTTGTAGGAAATAACAGTGTAAGTTAATAAAACTGAAGTGTCCCCTTGTAGGATTAACAAAAAAAAAAAAGAATCTGAGGAGGGAACCTCTGTGGGAGTCTTCACCACCCCTGAGACTGAGAGCAGAGAACACCTGAGGTGCAGGTTGCCTAGGAAAAATCTTCCTTTCCCATGGTGCAGGGTTCATTCTGCTGCCAAAGGAAAAAGGTCTGAGGCCTACACATTTTGTTGTGATGGATACAATATAATTCATGATATATGTGTTACATTTTCATCTATATTTTATTGTGGCAAGTGAAACCCCTTCTTACCTTGAAACAAGTTGAGTGGCAGCAAATCTGCAAGGCATCCAAGATCATTTTGGCACCTATGCCCAGGGGCTTCCGACAGTATGTACACATATCTTTTTCAATTATAGTCCTGTGCATATATAATATAACATCAGCTGTCAGAAAAGTAGCTACCACTAAAATCTCAAGGAGAGGATTGATTAACTTAGTACTGGTAAGATATTAGCATATAATATATCAGTCATGAATGAAATACTGTCACATGCACATGCCCTCTATTCTAATCAATAATTATAATGTAGGAATGGACAAATTGATTGATACATTTCTCAGATAGCAAGAATAATGTCCTTGCTTACTGGGCTGGGTGATTCTAAGAAATAATCAGAAAGTATTAAGACCTTTGGGAGTGTGCACACTAAGAGCACTATCCCATTTCACCTACTAGACAACAGAAGCACAGCTTGAAACTAACTTAGAGTTATCTGATTAGAGTGACTCTATTACCCCCTTTTTGCAAAAGTGACCAGGATTATAGGAATAGGATTGCATTCTGAGACTCACAGATATCTTCTTATTCCAGTAACAGAGACACTTATGCAGAAAAGAATCACACTAGTCAGGTATCACAGAATTAGTTCCAAGGTGCACTTTGGTCATTCACTAAGTAAAACAGGATTTTGCCTTAAATAGAGGTGGAGTGAAAGGTAATGATGAAGAAATGTCACAAAATTAATTGGTGAATAGATTCAAACCTGCAGATGTTTGACCAGTCATGCACTGAGTTCTCATTTATTTTTGGCAAAGTGGCTGAAAGAAATATTTTGCTGTCACTGATTAAAATAAAAATGTACTCTCATTGCTGACAAATTAACATGCATCAATGTTTAGAAAAACTTGCCTGGCACTCATAATGAAAAACTAAAATCTCTGAATTTTTTGCAATATTGCTTCCTAGATTGTCTTATCCAGTAACCTTCTCCTGTTACTGCTCTTCCTGATGTGTAAACCAAACTAGTTTTCCTCATTCCCACACATCGATATGCTCCTATATGCATCTTCTATCCATTGCTTCACAAGTCTTGTTATCCCAATATTCAAAAGATTATGGATAATATAGATACCCATTACAAACTTTTACATTCACCTATTTTTTTTGGAAATTTTTCTGAATCTGATTATTCCCAAGTACTAGAAATGTATTATCTGAATTTACAATGGTGGGAAAAGTTCTTTCCTGACAACTTTTCTTTTTAGTGGTAAGATTGATGATTTGAGACGTTATCCCCTTTATACTTTGAAAAATCTTACATACTGTGAAAAATAATTTAACTGTAAATATCATATCAGCCTGCTTAACCACCTCTGTACCAAATGCTTAGTTATTACAGACTCTGCTTCAATTATAACAATGAAATTGGACAGACAAAGGACTGTCAAAAGTAGATACCAACAGAACCTCTGAGACATCACCATCACTTAAAACACCAGCCATTGTGTCAGCGAAGAATTTAAGTGAATGAAAATCTAATGAACTGCAACAAGCATTACAGCCAGCAAAACTACTGGCTGTAATGCTGTAATGGCACTGAAAGGCAGGTCTGGGAGGAGTAAGCTGTACAATCAGGCTAGCATGGATCCCACTGTGCTTCTCTGTTCTGAGTACTACTGTAAAACGGTCATGTTCTTCAGTAGTATACAACAGTATTCCTGTATACCTACCGATCAGATGTGGAGTAAACAGTTTTGATAGACTTTCCTGTGACATTTTCTTCCTGTGCATCATTTGTGGATTTGCTGTAATGCAGTGAACACAAACCAATTTTACTGAGCAATTTTACTGAGCAATTGTACTTCAAGGATGTACTGCAGTATTGATTATACACAATAAATCAGTTGTGACACAGTGAACCAGTGTTCAACCTGCAAAAATAAGAGGTGATTTGGGGGGAATGGGGCACCTTATTTTAACAGGTAATCAGGACAAATTCTCTATCTAGTATAAAGTGAAAAATAAAGTACCATGCCTTATACTGTGCTCTGCTATTTTACAATTTCTAAATATTTCAAACTGAAATCATAGGCCATTCAACAAAATCTGAAATATGGTATTGTGGCTGCCTATGATTACATCCCAATCAGAAAGTTATATAGCAGGAGTTGGTCAGTAGCTAGTCCTGGGAGAGCTGTCTTTTTAGTACTAGCCAATTAGTTTTTGCTAAAAAATTGTAATGTATGCCAAGAAGTATACTGAACACCATTAAAATGTAGGCTATTTACTGCACAATTAATATTTATAGTCACTGCAATTTTCATTATACTGCAAATTGGATATGCTGTTGTAAATTTAACTATCATGCAAGGTAAACACTGTTTTTAACACAGCTTACTCCAGATGCTTTACTGTTAAGAATAATACCATTTGGCATAGGACTGTCCTTTGCAAGGTAGGTATGGAAATCAATCTACCAAAGCCATGGGTTTTGAGCTTTCACAAAGTGACATATTTACTTTAATTCACCAGTATTACATTCATATTAATAAAAGAAATTTTTTCTATGCTTTTTACTGCTGGTTTGTAATTTAGGTATGAATAACTCAAGAGTTTATTGGTGCTAGATACCTTATTTCGGCATAAATAAGGGCAAAAGGATGACTAGTTGTGATATTAATTCACTTAATTAGGAAGATCCTATTTCAGTACCTAGTTATCACAGATTTTCCAATTGTCTCTACACTGACAAAATGGGCTAAATTCTATTTTGCACACTAGGCATCAGATCCTATTCCACATGTTAGGCACTTATCATATTTCATCTTGTTCAAGTCTTTGAAAGACATTAAAATACCTACTTTCGTAAAGCACCAATACCTTAGCCTGAACAGTAAGTCTCAAAAAGGAGAGAGGAGGAGGAACCACCCACCTTTTCTATTAACATTTTTTAGGGACTCAGCCAGGGGTGGAATAGAATCTTACTTAGGCACCTAACAAGTATAATAGGATCTGGCCCATAGTTCTCCTGTACTTTCAATGAGGAGCTAATACACAGGTCATACAGCCCCAGAGATGCATTCTACAGCATTCTACAAAAGCACATGACTTTGGTAAGATGCATCTCTCTAGCTGAAATTCCACCTCCCCCTGACTGCATAAAGCAAATCCATCTTAGCAGGGTTTCTGAGCAGATAGTTACCTCTATATACAACTGTCTCTCCCCCCAAATTAATATAAAGATCTTCTTCAAATAGTCTGTTGTGGGTTCTAAGAGCTCTCCTTAGCCTCAAGGGCTTGACTTCTCAGAGTCTGACATGGCTGAGTGTTCTTTCTACCAAGGGAAGCTGGTCCCCTAGGCAGCCAAGAGAGAAAAAATCATAGGATAAGAAGAAAAGAGAACCATGCCATGGTAAATCTTGGTACTAGTCTGGATTACACTTTAGTGACAGGGGCAGGATCAGGATCTGGCCCAGTTGAGTTGTGTCAGTGCAAGGGAGAAAGGATGCTGGCCTGCAGTGCACAGGGTGATTTGAGAACAAATGCATCACTAATCATTAGCGTGCTCACACCACTGGGGCTACAGGGAATGCTGGGGGTTCCACTTGGTATTAAAAGAAACAAAAATAAATCCCCTAGAGCAAGGACTGGAAACAAGACATGAGCTTATGGTCCCTGCCTGTCCAGCTACCTGAGCCACAGAGTCATGCTTTGTCTTGTTTGCTTCCTTCCCATCTCTTGGCTTTCTGGTGACCTAAATTCAATAGGCATATACTCTTAGTTTGGCCTGGTAATTAGCATGCTACCATATAATATGGAAGATTAGGGTTCAAATCTCCTCAGGGGAAATAGACCTTGTACCTCAGGTTTTCCATGTCTGTGGCAGGTGCTTTAGCCACTGAGTAAAATGTTAGCGTGCCCCTGTTCCCCTCTTCCCCCCCCCACAACCCTATTTGCCATTCAGAGTGAAACAGTAGCTAGTTGTGGGATTTTGGTCATCTACAAAATCCAGGGGTTTTGCAGCATGTATGTGAATCTATGGTGAAGCTGTATTGCAGCAGAGTACATATGAATGGAGTTAGATGCCTCTGAGGGAATGTTGACTCGCTTCTGAGCATGTGCTGTAGGACAAATTTACTTAAGTAGGGCAAAAATGTAGCTGTGCAAGAAATGTTGATGTCTTTAGTGTGCTTTGAGCCATGCTGGAAGATGTAGTAGAAGGTTGTCCTGCAACTAAACACCTAAAAAGGCATGCGTCTCACTCACACATCTTAGCAGCAAAGGAGAATTCTCTCCTACGAGTTCCCCTGTGGCAGAGCACCAAGAGGTTGCACTGGGAGCACAAGAGGAGCTCAGCTAGTAGAGGCTTCCCCAAGAAGCTTCCACAGTGAACTCCATATGACAAACACTGACCACAGCGCTTCCCTATACAGTGCCATCTATTTTTCAGGGTGTGTCGAGTACAGGGGAAGTACAGGGGAACCCTGGAGGGTTTCTTCTGTTGGGAAATCTATGACCTTTCATGCATCAAAACAGCAAAAACTAGGTATGAATTTAAATTGCTATGGCCCTACTTTGACCACAGATGACAGATCAGAATGACTGATTTAAAATGCATGTAGTGAGAGTTTCCTGTTTGAGTTATACCTGGGCTCTCTGAACTTTTCTCTGCTGTTTCAGATGTTCCTCTCTGATCTGTATTGCAGTTATGTTGCAAATTTTTCACCTAGCACACAACATACTTTTAATAAGGAGTGCACTATGCCTGAATATGACATTGGTTATGCTTAAATATTATTTTCAGAATTATTACACAAATACTGTAGAGAAAAATACTTGAGGTATCTTTCCAGTACCTATTCTTCTCATATGTCCTTGTGTACACAACAGTGTTCTTTGGACTTGAATAAGTAGTTGAAGTATTACAGCTGAAATACACACAAACATGTATAACTATCTTTAAAAAATATATGTACTATACAGAACAATGTCATGAGGCCATAAACAAATAGCAAAAATATTTCCTAATTCTCAATTACCAGTCCTAGCCACACAGAGCTCCATGGGATCCAGGGTCCCAGCATAGTGCACATCTATGTAAACATCCAAAGGTTACCTGTAACTGTGCTAATTTCATTGGGATATAACCCAACCAAACTTTCTCCTGGAAAATCCATATCTCAACTAATTTTTTTTCACGTGCAATTCCTACCACTCTCTCCTTAACTTGCCATGTTGCATCTTGGTCCTGTAGAACCTATACCACAAAGCTTAGAACTCTGCTGAAGAACCTATTCTGTAAAAATGAATAGAATAAATAGTGAGGATGACACTTCACTTTGTCATAACCAAATCAGCTGAGTGTCCAAGTCACAATACGCCGCATGGAGCCATTACCCCAAATTTGGTCATGTTCCACTTCATTAGTTATTCCTACCTAGCAGTCCGTTATTGGCCACTCTAGACATATAAAAGTTCATGCAGCTTCCATCCAAGTCGGAGACCTCCAAGCACGTGGCAGAGTAACCACGGAGAACTCTGTAGCGCCATTAAGGAAACTTGGCAGACTGATTACTCACCAATATCTCCCTGTCACCGGGTCCTCCTGACGTACCCTCGTTATCCTGCAGATTCCTTTCGTTCATAAACTCGTTAACTCGTAACTCATTTGGTTATCCGTGACAATGCAAGCAAGCTACCTCAAGGCCTGAGCTGCCATTCCACACGGCGTAAGTAAAATAATCTTTTAAAAACCAATAAGCTGTCTTGCCTTTCCATCACTGGCCTGCCTGATGTCCAATTAAATTAGCAATCCTCTGGTCGGCTCCAGCCGTCCAAGACACACTTCATTTGAATCTTTTGAATTAATTTTGGTTTTCCATTCATACTGCTAATAAAGGTACATACATTGTAAAGTACATGGAATACTATGTACACTATATAGCACACTCTTTGAGCCTGTCTTTACTACAGATTTATAGTGCTAGACATGGGTGGATCTAGGATTTTGAAAAGGCTGGTGCAGATGGTGTGATGCATCACATATAACACATTACAGCTGAGATACAAACATGTATAAACATCTTTAAAAGGTGCCTGCCTAGGGCTACATTTTTATTTGAAGAGGAAAAAAAAATACTGTAACATTATTGAAATTGTATAAAAAACACACAACAGACTGAGGAAAAATCATCAGAAGAAGTTTCTTTAGTCCTGTAGTCATTATAATCAAATTTATATCCCTTTCCGACTCATAAAATAAAATCTAGCTTTCTTGAGCATCTTGAAAGTGCATCCAATGCTTCACTGAACATTATTTCCACACCTTTGAGGCTCACACAAATCAAAGTTTCCACAACTGAGTTAATGTTTATAGCTAAAGATTAAAATAGTCTACAGGGCTGCGAAACAGGAGCTACATTAAGAGGAGCAGCTAACAGACAACAGAATGGCAGAGGAAAGGATAGCGTAATTAGTGGAACATCAACACCATTACAAAAGAAGCGAGGATTGTTAAACCTGTGGAATTAAGAGTTTAGAAGGAACCAGATAGATTGTAATGAGCCACAAAACCAAGCAACTCCCTCACTGCTGTCTGAATAGAAATGCTGCTGCCACCGTCAAGCAATGGTTTTAAACTTTGGGTAGATCAGGAATCAAAGAGGGATACAACTGCACCACTGCACCTCAAACATACATTGCTACTTAGCACTGAAGCACTGCCATTCAACAGTGCTAGTTTGTTACACTACTGGATGAGGGTAGACTAAGGGGGGACAACCAGGGCACGAGCCCCAATGCTGACCCTGGGAGCAGTGCAAAAATAGCAGTAGCTATGCTGCTGGTCCAACCAATGCCACACAACCAGCAGCTCAGCCACTTGCACCCAGGGTGCTCAAGTATCCAGTTATCCCTCTGCCTGCAGCAGCAGCACATGAACACAGATACTCTGCTTATGATTTAGGATATAGCCTGTACAGAACACCATAGCATATTCAAAGGCACTGCTGCATGACATGGAAAGTCTGTACATGTAGACAGGCCCATAGCCAGCCTGTGGTATTTTTAGCCGCTGCACTACTCAAAGGTAATCCCTACACATATATATATAAAATAAGAAAAGGATGGAGTAGAAACTGTACACAAATACATCCTATACTACTTCTGGGAGAATGCAACTAAACCTCATACACAAGATGTTCTCAAAGGCCAGATTAGTTCTGTGTTGATGGCAGAGCTGTACACAAATGTGCTGTTTGCTCTAGAGGAGACATTGCTCAATAACCATGAGGATAAGATTTGTTATTGCTATTTTAATGGAAATATCACAGCACTAGGATTTTAATTTTCCTCATCCAGAACGTTCTCTCTCTCAGGCAGAATGCTACACTGCATATTTGCTGTCAAATCAGTTGAGCATCCTTTTATGACTGGGTGCAGAAGACCATGTTACTTCTTTGCTTGACCTGATTTCTTTCTACCCTTCAATTAATGAAGTTTTGCTGCATTCCCCACTTGTCCAATCTCTAATACTTTTCATCAGATTTACAAAACAAGTAGCTGTAGTTACAGATTCTAAATAAAAGAAGACTCACTAGCTCTGTAAAAGAAAGGCTTTAAAAGAATCTAAATGCTTCACTCTGCATGTGTCTGGAAAGGCAAGAAGAACCGTTTACAGTTCCACTGTGTCAGATAAGAGGTAATACAAGGTACACCTTTCCACTGTGTACCTTGGAGCTGTTTATCTTTGGGCCTCCATGGGAGCACAAAAAGAAATGCGGATGCACCAGAATGCAAAGGCAAGTTTATACATTGACTACCCTGCCATTTCAGAGGATGGTGAGAGGATTACAAGCTTTGCAAAATTTTTTAGCATAAAGTCTATTTACCTGAGCTTGGTGCAAGAGAGCATTTAAGCCACTAATTTCATTTTAAACATACTGGCTATGTTACCTGGATCCTTTTTTTGTGTCAAAGCAGTTGGTGCCAGATTGGTTATTTGGAATCATAGCAAAAACAGAGACTTGTTCAGTTGTCCTAAAAGGCAACAATGAGATTAATGTCAAAAAACACTTTGTAGATTGATGAAGCTTTGAGAGCAGGGGCATTATTTTATTAAAGAATGGCATGAATTTAAATCTGTCGTAGACTGACAATCCTATGGTTTTGAGCCTTCTGTATCCCTACAGCAAGTAAAGTTTTGGCAATAACAGCAGCACTTTTTTCATGTCACTGACTCAGTGATCTCAAACAAACACCTTTACTTTGTAAGTCAGTTGTTCAGTGTCTACCACCAATGAGTCTTTGATGTTTTTAATGAAACTGATCATAAGGCTGGCAATTAGTTCCTTAAGATCATAAGAAAGTAAGGCTGAAAGGGACCTCATGAGTCATCTAGTCCAGCCCTTTGCTCAAAGCAGGATCATCCCCAACTAGACTAACCCAGCCAAGTGTCTATCCAATTTGCTCTTGAAAATTTCCAAGGATGGAAATTCCATAATTTCTCCATCATGTTCCAATGCTTGACCACCCTCACCATCAGACAGTTCCTCTTAAATTCCAAGTTAAATTTTCTGTGCTACAGGTTGAGGCCATTGCTCTTAGTCTTTTATGGCTACAAAGAAAAGCCTATCTCCTTCCCCTCTATAATCTTCCTTTAAGTACATGAAGGCTTTCATCAAATCCACACTCAGTCTTCTGTTTTTCAGGCTAAGTAACCCTATTTCTTTCAGTCTTTCCTGATAAGTGATCAGAGACTTGCATGGCAAGCCATATGAGGAAAGGCTGAGGGACCTGGGACTCTTCAGCCTGAAAAAGAGAAGGCTGAGAGGGGCTGTGGTAGCAGCTTAACACTACCTCAGGGGCGTACATTAAGGGCTCAGTGAACAACTGTTCACCAGGGCACCCTTGGGGAAAACCAGGAGTAAAGTTCAAAACTCCTAGAAGACTGTTTCAGGCTCAACATTAGGAAAAGCTTCTTCATAGTGAGGGTGTTCAGACTGTGAAATAAGCTCCCTCCAGAGGTGGTGCAATCACCTACCCTGGAAATCCTCAAGAGGAGACTGGGTGGTTACCTTGCTGGGGTCACCTGACCCCAGTTGTCTTTCCTGCTTGATGTAGGGGGGCTGGACTTGATGATCTTCCAAGGTCCCTTCCAGCCTCACAATCTATGAAGCTACGAATCTATGAAAGTTGTTTCCCAGGCCCCTACTCATTTTTGATGCTTTCTCCAATCTGTCCATATCCGTCTTGAAGTGTAGGGTCAAAAACTTGATGCAAAATTCCAAGTAAGACCTCATCAGTGCTGAATAGAGTGGAAGAATCACTTCCATTGATTTGCAAGTGACACTCCTATTAACACAACAAAGTACACTGCTGGCCTTTTTGGCAACAACAGCACACTGTTGGCTTATATTCAGCTTATGGTCTACTGTAACTCTTGGGTCCTTCTCTGCAGTATTGCAGCCTAGCCAGTCATTCCCTAGGCTGTATTTATGCATGCAATTATATTGTCTCAAATGCAAGACTTTGCACTTGTCCTTGTTGAATCTCATCTGATTGAGGATCATTTCTCCAGCCTATCCAGGTTATTCTGGATTCTCACCCTGTCCTTCATTGTGTCTGCAATTCTACCCAACTTGGTGTCATCCACATATTTGCTAAAAATGCACTCAATCATTAATGAAGAAGTTAAACAATACCTGATACAGGACAGAGCCTGGAGGAACCCACTTAATACTTCCTTAAACCTAGACATTGAGCCATTGATGATTACTCATTGAACACAATGATCCAACCAGTTATATATCCACCTTACAGTACTTTTGTCTAATCCATATTTTTTTAATTAATGAGAATGTTGGGGGAAACTGTCAAAAGTCTTGCTGAAGTCATCCACTGATCTCCCCCCATTCACATAGCCTGTCACCTTATTATAGAAGGAAATCAGGTTGGTCAGACAGGATTTGCACCACTATGCTGGCTGTTTCTGATCACCTTGTTCTCCTCTAGATGCTTCACAATAGATTTCTTGAGGACCTGTTCCACATTCTTTCCAGGTATCAAGGTCAGGCTGCTGGGTCTATTTTCAGTCTAGAAATAACCTACCTTCTACTCTCCAAGTCTCCACCCTAGCATGCTCAACCACATTCCACATCCACCCACCAGTGATATCATTTACCTAAGGAGGCCTCTAGGAAAGGATCCTGGTGGCAGTTACCAGCCACTCTCCCTTATCTCCAGAAAGGCATTTTCTTATCTTGCTTTGAGATACTCTGAATGCTGCCTTATTCTAAAAAAAGCTACTGAGGAAGCTTACCATCTAGTCCTTCCTGGCATCAGTATGATGACTTCAACCCATTCAAATAAAAATGTTCTAGATAATTGACTGGCAAGGGTATTGAAAAAGAAAAACCCATGTGGATCTGTCAGTGAGGGAGAAAAGGCAGAGTGCCTAATGGATATGAAGATATGCTTCCATGAATTAAATGAACACCTTTAATATATGCCTATTAGATATAGATAGTGGTATTTCATTTTAATCATGGAAAAATGTGGATTTGGAGTTACTTTTTCTTAACTAAAAATCGGGTTTGTTTTTTTTAATCAGAGAAAACCAAGATCCCTGTTCCTGACAGTGTAGTAGGGCATGCACAAAACAAATCTACTTTAATTACTGAACACACCAAATGGGATTGGAGGGCCTTTGGACTTTATACCAAAAAAGACAAGATCAAGTAGATTGATCGAGTAGTCTGAAGGGAAAATCGGTTGGAGCAGGATGCCTATGTGGGGATTCAGAAATATAGAACTGGTCTATATGTTTGTTTGCTTATCTTACTTGAACTTTAAACTCATTAAGTTCCCCCTTACTCATTTTCATTTTTCTTTGAGTGCTACAGTGTTGGTGAGGATTTTCTATATGCTCTTGTTGCTATTTCTACAATATTAACAATGGCGTTTTGGATACTACATTTCAAGTAATGGCTAACAGAACAGAGCAAAAGAGAGATATACTGATCTTGGTAACAGAAATATGGAACCAATCATGTTCCAGTCTCATTTTTACTAGATTTTTTTTTCAGTTCAGGAATAAGCCAGATGGAGGATAGATTCTAAAGAGCATGATGTCATTCCTGTGTTGGTGTACTATGGCAATGGGTCAATTATAAATGACTAGCTAAACAAAACACACAGACTGTTGTCTTATTTCGCCAAGACATCACAGGATTCAGGCAGAAGTAGCATGGTTCCCTGTAGCTTTTACTGCTGTAAACATGATGTGTTACAGAGCATAAAGCAAAACCTCATCAACCTAATGAAAGGATGTAAATATTAAGCGTTGATAATTTTCACAAGGATTTTTCCAATGAAACTCAAAGGCCACTAAGCTCTGACTTTCTCAATGGTTGCATTCAGAGAACACAATGACTCTGAGTTCTAACATTGGTTATTTGGCCTGCAGTTTGACTTACTATACTAGACAACCAAGGTCTGGATCTCTGTTAAATGAACCTTCCTAAGTGCTGGACAGTGTTTTACATGCACAGCATGCAGCATAAAGCAGTATCCTCCATTATACCTTAACCATGATTTGGCTAGTCTATGTTTAGGGCTGAGAGAGAATCTCATTCTCTATGTACTTTCAGTATTTACTGAATACTTTCAGTATTCAAAGATTTTCAATTAGGTTTTTGCTTGATTAGGACTCCTGATGTGGACACTTGTATATTAAGAAAAAGATCAAAATTACCTTTCAAGCATCTATTATTTTAAAACCTTCTAAATAGAAATACAAAATATAAAATAAATATAATATACTGTAAGTATTCCACATGAAAATTAATCATTACAATTCCATTTTATGAAACAAATAAGGTCTATGAGACTTTATAAGGAACCCTAGAAGCACTGGAGAATGATAGAAGACCAATAAGCCTTACCTGTACTTTCTTGAGACACCCTGGCCCAGATCTTAAAGGTATTTAAGCAGTTAATTCATATTTAGAAGCCTAAGTTCCATAGAATTCAATGAGACTCAGGCATTTAAATATATTTATAGCTGTAGTCCAAAAATGTTTGCATGTACAGCAGGCAGAGGCTGGACAGGGAAGGGGAAAAGGATCTTTGTTCAGACATTTTTTTAAATAAGTGAAATGAATGCTGTTATACAAGTATACGTTTTCAAAATGGAACAAGTTAAGATTGTTATCTCACTGAAAAGCTGTAACTTTTGCTTGCTTGCATTAAGGAAAATATTCCTATGCATAATACTATGTAATGACAAGCCCTTTCAATATCCAGTGAGGTGAGTGTAAAGGATATTTATCAGTTGTGTCTTACCCTTTTTTATTTTGGTCCACAGATTTCTTTACTTCAATGACATCAACAAGGTCTTGACCTCTGTGAAAATGAGAAATACCTTACTGTAAGTTAAAATATTTGACTTAACTATAATGAGCTAGAAGGATGGATTTACTTTTTTTAAAAGGGGGGAAAAATGTGTGCTTTATTAAAGTAAGATAGATTGCTGAATACACTGAAAACACATTCCAAACAGCTTATATTGAGAGTTATTTATGAGTATGCAACATTACTCAAGATATTAATACAGTACTTATTCTAGCTAATAAGCTAATAAGAGAGACTACCATCTAGGCCTTCCTGACATCAATAGGAGGACTCCTTCCTATTCAAATAAAAATTCCCCAGACAATTGACTGGCAAGGTATAACAGAGCCTGGGGCTCTGTGTTCCTTTAAGGGAGGAAGCAGCCTAGCCAGGAAGCACTACAGGCTAGGCAGGACACCGGGGCATCAGGCTAATGGAGGAATTAGCAGGCATCTGCCAGTGGTCTGCTGATCAGAGGTTGGCAGGGCCCTGGGTACTTATAAGCCCAAGTCGGAGGCTGCCTCAGGGGATTCTTTCCCTAGCAGCTGCATGGAAAGGAGCTCGGGCCCAGGAGAGCCCAGGGGTACTAGGCTGACCACTTTGCTGCTTGCAGGAAGGCTCAGGCTCGGGGAGCTCACAAGGAGCCAGGCTGGGAGGTATGCTGGCCCAAGGGTGAAGGAAGGTTTGCTCTCTTAAAGGGGCAGGGGGCAATTTCCAATGTTATATCTCAGAGACTTGTGTTTATACTGGAAGTTTGGGATGAGGCTGTAAGGGGAGGTTTGGAAGCCTCAGTGCCCAGAGGGATGCAACCAGACAGGAGCCAGGGGGCCTGGTGCTGGAGAAGGCGCAGCCACACAGGGGGCTGGGGCCCAGCAAACAAGGGCCAGGGGCCTGGTGACAAAAGGGATGAACAAGAGCTAGTGTCTCAAAGCCAGGTCCGATTCAGTGGGCCCAAGCTAAAAGATCTAGCTAGATTAGAGGAGTGGAGACCAAAGAGGCTGAAGCTCTAACAAAGGGAACAATATCCTTGTAACACCTGTGAAGTATGGGGCATGGTAAAGGGAAGGATTTGGAACCACACAAATAGCCCTTAAAGCTTTGGGTCCCTGGCCAGGGACAGTTAACTGTAGTGGCCCAGCCAGGGGCCTGGGGACCAGTGAGGACAAGTAGCATGCTGGAGACCCTAACAGGGGTTTAGTGGAACCAGGGCTACACAAACATCTGTGGGCATCCTCCCTATTTATCATTATTCCATCAAGGTATAGCAGGTGAGATGGGTGTGGAAGGTACCCCAGGGGTGGAGTGAGGCATGATCACAGAGCCCTTTGAGGGTATCACACCACCCCAGGACCCTGACGTGTTACTAGAAAGGAACATCCCAAATGAACTGGCTGTTAAGGGAAAGAAGGGACGGTTCTAATGGATTTATTACTTGATTCTGTAGTTCTGACATGAATTCATTGCTTCCAGTATACCCATTTAAAATGTTTACAGACGTGGGGAAAAAAACCAATGCTTTACTTTCAGCTCAGTGCACCCCTGCACTGAGAACAGTGCATGCGCAGAAGAGGTACTGCGTTAGTTTGACTTGGCTTGCTCAATGTCTGTATAGACTGAGCATTTCAGTAGCGCTTTTTGGCGCTTAAATGGGGCTTTTTGGCACTTTTATCTAATAGCTGGTTAAATCAGCTTTAGATAAAAGCATCAAAAAACCCTGCTGAAGCTGCCAATCTATACAGATGCTGGAGAGCCAAGTCAAACTGACACTTTCTCTTCCAGTAAAGCAATGTTTTGTTTTGTTGTTTTCATGCCTATCAGTAGCCTAAAATGAGCTTATGTAACTGTCAAGACCAAAACAGTTTCCGCAATTAAAATGCAACTTCTGTAGATTTATAGATTATAAAACCAGACAGGACCTACATATATTATCTACTCTGACCTGTATAATTCACTGTAAAATTTCCCTGAATGCTCATTTGAACAGGGCTTTTAGAAAAGTATTTAATCTTAATTTAAAAATTTAGTGATGAATAATCCACCATAGCCATTGGTAAATTGTTCCAAAGATTAATTATCCTCATTGCTAAAAATGATACGTTAGTCTGAATTTGTCAAGTTTCAACCTCCAGCCCAGGAGTTTCTTATACCTTTGTCTGCTTGACAACAAGCTCTTATTTTCAATTTTCTACCCCCCAGGTAGGTACCTCCAAACTGTAATCAAGTTGCCTCTTAACATTACTTCCATAAACTAAATAAATTGAGCTCATAGTCTCTCCTATTAAAAGGCATGTTTCTTAATCCTTTAATCATTCTTGAGGTTCTTCTCTAAACATTCTTGAGCAGTGGGTGGTGGAACCAGAAATAATATTCCAATGGCAGTCATACCCAGGCCAGATACTGAGATAATACTACTTATATAATAACTTTCTATTTGTCTATCTAGAAATTAATAGTGTCTGCTCGCACCCAGCTTACCAAAAAATCCAGGCTGTTCTGTTTTGATGATCTGACCTCTTTGTTACAGTATTTACACTTCCCCCAATCTGCGTCACCCACAAACCATATCAGTAATGATTTATATTTTATTCCAGGCCATTGATAAATTGATTGTTCCAGGCCATTGACTGTAAATGTGTAAGGTCAAGAAATAATCCCTGCAAGAAAACCCTGTAAAAACACATCTACTTGATGATTCCCCATTTGCAATTAGCAAATTGGCAATTAATTCAATGTACACCAGGTTGATTTTATATTGTTCTAGTTTCCTAATCAAAATGTCACATGGTACAAAAGTCAAATGCCTTGCAGAAATCTATTAGATGCAGTTCCTTTGGTTTTGGAAGAATGTTTAACAGCATCTATATATAACTACATTTGATTCCTATCTCTGACAAAAACAGAACATAAGATGCAAAGAAAATAAACCAAAAATCAAATTGGCTCTATCAGACCTTTATAATTATGGATGAAATGCTTCTGTTTATTTTAGGATGGTAATGTTTCACACACCAGGAAAGGGAGAGCTGAGTTATGTGCTAGTTTTCCCTTATGGAATCCCCTGTTAAGATCAAGAAGCAAATGCATTGCAACATACCAATCTTTAACTTAAGAGAAAACAAAATCAAGAAAGAGATACTAAGAAAAAAAGGAATACATTTCCCCCGTCAATCCATTTTTCTAGCACTTTTGCTTATTATTGCAAGGTCAAATACTAACATTAGAGTCATAAAGAATGTCCCGGGGTACAAGCACAGGGGCTACGCACACCCAGAGAGTAAATCCCGAGAGTAAAGAGTGCTTACTTTAGAGCTCCAGACACCAGACAAGCGCTGCTGATGAAAAAAAACTGTGCGGTTCATTAGTCACGCTTATATATAGCTGGGGCCGGTGGGTGACATCATGAACGAGCACCAGCCAGTCAGGATAAAAGCTGGCACCAGCTGGGAGCAAGAGAGAGCGGAAGAGGCAGAGGAGGCTGTGGATGCTCTCCCCGCTGGCAGCAATTACTGCTGGCAGGACAGAGAAGACTGATTGGGCAGGGATTCCTTGAGAGTGACAGCTACAGAGAAGCCCCATGCTGGTCACATATGGTACCAGTGTGTGGGAAGAGACCCTCCTCCAAGAGGAGCAGAAGAAACACATAGGATGGTGGACACTCCCCACACTGGACGCTTGCATCCCGAGCTATAGGAAAAGAATTAACCCTCAACTGGCAGAGAGCGGAGCAGTGTCAAGGGACATGGCAGGCCACTGGCTCTAGGGTAGAGCCAGTATAATAAGGCAGTTCAGCCTCATCTTTCCTCTCTCATACCTGTCTTGTTCCTTTCATTGGAATCCTTGCCTTTTTTCTTCTTTCTGCCCTGTACCTATTCCTCAGTTACCTTCTGTTTTATTTTGTTATTCTATTTTATTTACTAGTGACTCTTTGTTGAGGGGTCTGAGTGACAGCCATACAACTAGGACTGCTCACATGGAGTGGCTGACAACCAGCAGAAAGTACATGAGATCTGGAGGACAGGGAACATCCTATGGACCCAGAGTCTATTAAGAAAAGAAGAACAAGACCCAATACCTGAGATCGTGTGGCAGGTAAGAGTCATTGAGACCAGAGGGCTGGCCACATCAAGATCAGGTGACCCGGCAGAGGCTGGCATATGGAAGGGGTGTAGGCCCTTGAATGGAAGGGGTGGAGCCCCACAAATATCTGTCAGGAGGAACAACCCACCTCGAGGGACCACCAACAGGAGACCCCACCACTGAAGAAACACTCAAAGGTATGGCAGGTGACTTCTGGGGTCCTCCCCAGAGTGATCGGAGTCCCTGTCAGAGGTTGCATGAAGCCTCCTTGCATCCATCATCAGGTGCCTGCACTAACATGGCGTGCGAACGGATACTTGAAGCAAGACAGGCACAGAGAAATAAGGCTGGAAGGGACCTCCAGAGGTCATGTTGTCCATTTCATGTTGTAACTGCATAAGACTACTATCAAATCTGACAACATAGATCTAACACCCTAACCACAGGTAAAGCAGGAGAACCACGGCAACCATTGCCCTGCTTCTATAACTTGTTGTCAACATACACTCAAGAGGTCCCAGGTAGAGGGCCACACCTCCTGCTATAGAGGAATGCAAAAAAACCCCACATTCCCTACCAATCTGACCATGGGGTAAAATTTCTTCCTGACCCCAAATATGGTGATAGGTCTGACCCTGAGCAGAGGAGCATGACCCTCTAGACTGAAAACTCTGGCTTTGGTCCCAGGAGAAGCATTGGCACATCCCAGAAAGTCCCTGGCCTTGGCTATAGCCAGCACTCCCAATGCAAAAGTACTGCAGGGAAGGGGAGAAGGAGTGGGGACAACCAGCAAAGCCCAGAAGCATGGGGAACACCCATGGTAAACATAAACATACCTATTCCTAGATCATCCCCAACCTGTGGCTGTATAACCTCTTCTTGAACACCTCCAGTCATGGAGAATCCACAACTTTCCTAGGCAGTCTATTTCACTGCCTAACCATTTTAAGTGAAGAAGTTTTCCTAGATATCCTATGTAAACTTTGCTGCAACTTCAAGCTATTGGTCCACATCCTCCACTCCGCAGCAAGAGAGAAAAGGTGCTTTCCCTCTTCTTTATGGTAGCCTTTCAAGTATTTGAGAACTGCTATCATGTCCCCTCTTAAGTGCCATTTCCATAAACTGAACAGGCCTAGCTCCTTCAGCCTCTCTTCATATGACTTGCCTTCCAAGCACTTGATCATCTTTGTTGCCCACCTCTGGAATCTCTCTAACTTCTTCACTTCCTTTTTAAAATGTGGAGCCCAGAACTTCACACAATACTCCAGATGAGGCATAATATGTGCTGAGTAGAGGCACTATCACCTCCCATGTCTAACACCTAATATTTCTATTGATGCATCCCAAAACTGCATTTGTCTTTTGTGCAGCTGCACCACAGTGCAGACTTGAACAGAGTCAGGGATCTACCAGGACTCCCAAGTCTGTTTCCATAGTGCTGCCATCCAGTCAGGCATCACCCATTTTACATTTGTGTTCTTGATTACTCCTCCTGAGATGTAGCACCTTGCATTTGTCCAATTGAACTTCATTCTGTTAGCTCTAGCCCAACTTTCCAATCTGCCAAGATTTGTCTTAACTGGACGTCCATCCTCATTGTACAGTATTTCATGCTAAAGTGCGAAACTTATAAACTATTACTAACAAATACCTCAGGACTTCAGTTTTGAGTTGTGGAAGCATTGAGCAAACTAATTCTATGAAAGGTTTCATCTTGCTAGAACTCAGATTTTAAACATTCAAACCCAAGTGTGTTGGGTTAACTGCAAACCCAAGTGTGTCCACTGAACAAGAAGATGTAAATATTCTATGTCTTTTAGATGTGCAACACAGGACTTTAAGGGCTATGATAAAGATTTACTAGAATGGATGCAGCACAGAACAGAGAAAGAAGTTGGAAGTTACATGGGTGTGGCAGGGTACCTTTGGTGCATGCCACTTGAAGAGCAGCAAACAGGCAGCAGATGCCTAATGAGGGCAGCCATTTTGGCCTGGGGATATAAGCTGGGCTACAGTTTGCTGCAGGAAGGAAGGAGGAAACATCAAGTTGAAAGGCTGCTCTGGCCAGATTCAGGATGTAAGGGCAGGGGCTATGGGTAGGAGGTGACCTCTTGTCCTGGGTAAGATGTAAAACTGCACCCTGACAGGGAAGACTGGTCTGGTGGGGCCTTAATAACCCCAGCCCCACATCCCTGGTGGTGTTCTAGTGAGCAGGGGGAGCCCAGGGCTCAGTTAAGAAGCTGTGAGTCAGAGTTCAGGCAGGGGACTTTGCCCGGGCAGTAGGGTTAAGCCTAGGGGGTGCGAGTCAGACCCTGTGTGAGAGAGGTGACAAGCAGAGGGATTCTGTGTGAGAGAGGCAATGAACAGAGCAGCCCATGAGTGTGGGCAAGTGAGGAGGCCCAGTAGAGGCATAGTAGTCCGGTCAGGGGCTAGGAGCAAAATAAGCCTACAGTCGGAGAATCGCTTAGTCAATGCTCAGGTGAGGGTAGTGAAAGATACCCAACAGGCTGCACCAGGGCTGACTGAGATGAGGAGAGCTAAGCCCAAGGCCAGGTGAGGCTGGAGGGCATGAGCATGGCCCGTGAGAATGGGCAGAATGAAAGAGGCTGGGTGAGAGCCAGCAGAATGAGTGGGACACCTGTGAGAGAGGGGTAGCATGTAAGTGGCCCTCCAGGACTGTAGAAAAGAGCTACAACTGTGTGCTTGGTTTGCTCCAGCCATAGGCCAAAGAAGGGATGCCAGAGTAACATCAGCAAGGCATGGAACCCATGAAGGAGAGGTCAGAGCAAGTATTAGGCCCTTATCAGCAAGGCGAGTAATGGGTAGCCTCCAACTTTAGCGACAACTCCCTTATTTTTCCATCAAGGTGTGGCAGGAAAGTGAAGCAGGTGGTTACCCCAAGAGCAGGGTGGCTGGCAAAGACCTGCTGAGGAGGCCACCCTGTTACAGTGAGAATGGTGTCTTTAACTGCCATTGGATGGTGGCTGTACTGATTGGGTTTAATAGAAAACATCTGTACAACTGCTGAACATTCCCTTCTCTACTGAACTATCCATATTTATTATCTAGGATTTACTGCAGAGTTGAAAATGCATAAGGATGAGTCTTCCTTTAATAGCTTAAATCAAGCAATTCATGGATGTCATCTTTGAACCCAAATGGCTACATTTATTGAAATTAACTGTCACCAAAACAAAACTCATCCTGAAAGTAGCTCCCCAACTGCAAACCATTTTAAAATAGGTGACACAGATATCTCAACTTGCCTCTTATTTTTTTGCGCAGCACTGTTTACTGCATTGAGATCATGAAGGTCTTTTCCTCTGTAAAAAAAAAAAACCCATAAAAATAGAATGGTGTTAAAATATTCTGCTGCTTATAAAATTGGATAAAAGTAGAACTGTAAAAATTGAAGAAACCTAGGCAAATATGCATTTCCCAAGAAGTGAATAGTGGACAGCTCAAGTTAACAGTTCACATATAATTATGGTAAACTGTTGGTGATAGTAACAAGAAAATATGTTTAACATTCTCCATTATGAGAGAAAAATTATGTAAGAATTAATTTATTACTTCCAACATAAAGTTCCATTTTCTAGACCTAAATATATTCATGCCACTGCATGAGATAAGATCTTTCCTATACATTATATATGACAAGAAAAGAAGGAATAAGCTTCCACTGTGTTAGCATTAGCATCTTTCCAGCATTAGCTCACAAAGAAATATTTGTGAACATTAAAACTATTTCTTTAGGACAATTACTTTATAAAAATATATTTTATTATTTAGCTTGATTTTACTCTACAATCCTGTGACAAATGAGGCTTTCTTTAATCTCACTGCTTTTAGTAAAAAAGTAACATGGGTAGAATTGATTTATTTACATTTATATGATTAAACTATTATAGTAATAATTTATGGTATATTGGATTCTGTACTACTGTTCATACTTTATGTTGGGGTAGTACAGTATTTTCATACTCTATTGGTTAAGATATTACAGAAAAAACAAACCATAATATATGGAATTCTTCTATTTAGAAAGTTAAGTAGCTTCATTTTAATGCAGACCTTTTGTGTTGATTTTTAATTAATGTTTCTTTCTCCAGTGAACTGGAAAATGGAGCAACATATAAAAGCAATAATCTGTAACCCATGTCACAAAAGAATAGACCTTTTTTAGTTTTCAGGTGGACTATATAAAACAAAAAAAAGTAGCTAGCTAGCCAATTATCTCTGAGTATAAACTTGTTTAATTAATTTGATAAAAGTTGTTCCTTGAGGCCAAGGAGTTCTTAGTATCAATCATAAGGATTTTGCTTGTCTGATTTGTTGACCACATACACAATCAATCCAACAAGAAAACTTAGAACTTAATTATTAATTGAGTCTGCTCTGCATATGCCTAATTTCACAAAATCTTAGGTGCTTCCTGCTTTGTTGCACCTCAGTGCCTCATGTATTCTGATCCAAAACATGTCCCTTTAAATTAAAATGTGGACTTTTAAGAGCAGCACTGGTACTCAGGGGTCAGGGTTACACATAGCCTTAGAATGGTGTTAACTGTACATTTCTGTCTCTCCCGCTCTCTCAAACAACGGGGTTATATCCAGGCAATACATTTAATGCATGAACGAATAGTACCATATTCAGGAGCCTTTACTGCACATGGTTGTAAGTGCAGAAGTAATTGCATAGCTCCTGTTAAGGCAATAGTTCAGTAGCTTCTATTAGCTCGGTCTGTAGAAATATTTATGGACTACAAGCAAATTCATTTCACTGTATGCAGGGCTCACACACAAATCAAAAGCTTTATGAATCAGAGCATTTTGATAACTGGTTGAAATGCCCTGCTGTCTTCAGCTGGCACAACTAGAATAACATACAAGTATTCAAAACATTAGTTAATCCCCCTACAAAATACCTTAGTTTTCTGTGGCAATTTTAGTGGGGGACATATAACTGAGAACCTAAGATTGAGAGGCTTGTAAGATTTGCTCCTTGTCACTTGTGATAGAAATGGGATTTGCTGTGATGAGATTATCATGACTTCGGCTTCTTTAAAGATAAAACAAAACCAGGGCCAGTCACAGTCAATAAATCCAACTACCAATTGGCTAAAATGAAGTGTTTGCTTGAAATAAAAGTAGAGGTAATTGACAGATTCCTCAGAAAAAAAACTGTGATATTGATGGAGAAGTTCAAAGCCTATTATTATTCAATAACATTAATTTTATTTACTAAGTCAAAACAATTTATAAAATAAAATGTGAGCAGCAAAAATACAAAACACCTGATTATGTTTTAAGAAAAAACAATCAATCATACTTAACACCAAGTAAAAAAGGGAATGCACCTTTTGAGCACTCTTAGTGAAGAACTTTAAAACACGCAAGCCTTTAACATACAATAAGATTTAAATAGTTCTTGAAATCAAAATCAGCCAAATATTTCTATGATGCATGCAAGACTGCCTCCCAGCTGAGGAAACATAGCTTTTTCTAGCCTACTCATCTGAAGATTCCCCACAGTTTCTATGGTAGACCAGGTACAGCTCTGGACCAACATAGCTCAGTTTTAATTTTCATTCTGGTGGTGTTTAGGCATCACAGCTATGACCTGGTGAATACTAGTAATGAACTAGGTCAATTCATTCTGGAGTTTCTGGACTCTTGCTTCTTTACAAGGCATTTCTATTGTCTGAATTCTGACTGTTTTTATTTTCCCAAAGCTAGAACTGATTTGATAATGGGATTTTTGCATAATAATGCAATAACATTGAATATGTACATGTACATACAGAGAGAGAAAGAATATGAATTGAAATGAGAAATCTAAACAAAACAGTATTTACCCTTTTGAAATTAAATTTCAATACTGTCAAAACAAAATGACATATTTTGACTTTTTCCTACCAAAAATTTGAAAGGCAAGATGTTCCTATAAACTATTTTGATTTCATTCTCTGATGGAAAAAAAAGTTATGTTGAAAGTTCTTTAACAAGTTCTACCAAAAAATCTATCCTAATTCTGCCTGCACAATGTAAGTACTTAGGAATCTAGTGCATATCTATAGGGTAAACTGACTGTGGTTGATAGAAACACCCTCAAATATCCCACACAGCTCAGCATACATTGCCAGACCAGATGCAGTCTAGCCATACTTGTGAGGCACTGGGGATGGGATATCACTTAGCAGGGCTAATTAGCCCACCCTCAGAGGAGTGACAATGCAAACAATACTGTTTCCAGTACAAGTAATAGCTCTGATTGGGTTATGTGGCATGTTTTAAGAGGCTGCTACCAGGCACAGTGAGTTGTAGTTTTAAAACAGCTTAAGACCATGAATACTAGTGAGATTTAGGTCCCTGAGTAACTTGGGCAGTTTTTAAAACTGTACCCAGGATTAATAGCGTATACAAATTATTCATTTAAATTTTCAATTCAGGGTATGTTGGTCCTACCTTGTAGTTCTCTCAGTTGTCCTGCTTCTTTCAGTATCAGCTGGAGATACTGGAGATACCTCCCTATAAAAGATTTGAATACCATTACTATACTCAAATAAAATGCTTTTGATGTACAAATGTCTGTTCCAGGCAAAGCTTAATATAAAAGGCAACATACTGAAACATTTCTTGTGCTAATTTTGTTAATTAGCAACAGAAAATGACAGATTTGAAGGGTTTTTGCCCTGTTTTGTCAAATACTAGATAGCTGGTAGGAAAGCAATACATATAACCAAAACTAGATAAAACATTAAAGAAATATTCAAGAATAGGCATTTAGAAATCACTGTTCTAAAAAGGAGTTAAATACAGTATTTAATAGTAGCATAAAAGTATAATCATAGGATCATAGGAAAGTAGGGCTGAAAGGGACCACATGAGGTCACCAGTCCAGCCAATACTCAAAGTAGGATCATCCCTGACTAAACCATCTCAGCCAAGCATCTGTCTAAACTGCTCTTGAAAATTTCCAGGAAAGGAGATTCCAAAACTTCTCTAGGTAACTTATTCCAGTGCTTGACCACCCTCAGTTTTTCCTAATCTCCAATTTAAAATTTCTTCTGCTGAAAGCTTGAGTCCATTGCTCCTAGGCCTGTCACCTATCTTCTCTCTACTTCCTTCAGGGATTTGAAGACTGTTATCAAATCCCCTGCAACTTCTCTTCTCTAGGCTAAATAACCCATGTTCGTTCTGTCTTTCTTCATAAATCACCAGGGATCCTGGTTTTCTGGGATTTAAAAAAAATCCCCAATTTTTGGTTAAAAAAGTAACCCCAAACAAAATACCACTCCTATATAGATATAATACATCTATCTATATATGGTGGTGTTTCATTTTAATCATGGAAAAATGTGGATTTGGGGTTGGGTTTTTTAACAAGAACTGGGGATATTTTTTTTTAATCAGAGAAAACCAGTATCCTTGTAAATCACTAATCAGAACTAGTCTTTATTCTTGCTATTCTAGGGTATGGGCCCATTATGTGCCGATTTTTCCCCTGAAGTCATGGCATTTCTATGACTGGATGTAGATTCTCACATGGATAACATTTTTTTTGTTAACAGGGAAGGATGAAACTGGACTAGACATCTCAGGAAAACTATCTAGATTTGGAACACTCATTTTACTTCCATATATATAAATTTAGGTTTTTTTTCTGGGTAAAGGTATTCTTGTTTTAACTTATGTGTATTTCTAGACTGCATCCGGAGATTTCAAATAAGGACACATAAGTTATCTACCCTAATTTATCCTTTATTCTTCACTGACAATGTCTTGGAAATCTTCATCCCAGAACACTCCGAGCAAAGAGGATAGGCAAAGTGCAGGCTGCAGGGTGGGACATTCTGGAGGAAATGAGGATCTCAGCTAACTAAATGAATGAGGTGCCATTTCTCTAAAGGGAGATAATTACTTTCATCTGGAAAGTCTGACAAACATTTAGAAAAACCACAAGAAAACAAATCCCTTCAACTCTTAGACAATTTCCAACACTTTAAGAGTAATTTCTCTAGGAATGTGTTGTTTATTGCTCCATAAAGGCCAGTATTTCATTAAATGCTATTGGACCAGTATTTCAATGGAGAAATAGATGTGCTCTGTTCTGTATGTTAAATAATTGTTCCCTCTTAGATGATTTCATTTGTATTTCCCCTACCCCTGCCAACATTTTCTCAATACATTGGGAAACAAGAGAGCATTGATAGCTTGTGAGTGGGAAATTTCATTTCCTGTCATGAGACATTAACCAAAAATAGGAACCCATTCTATAATAAAAAAAAAAATTAACCTATACTGCGTGTCCTCGCCCTGTCAACTAGTACTATGATTTATAAAGTGCTCAGTTAACAAATCCTAATAAAGTAATAGAGATGGTTGTACTTAAATTTTATGATGTGAGAGCTACTTTTCATGCAACTGATCTTTCAAGTAAACTTTATGGTTCCTATAGAACACCACCTTTTGTCATAAAATGTAATATTGAGAACATATTTATCTATAATATTGCTATGACTTGTTTTACTCTCACTCTCATGTAGCATCTGTCTGGCATGATTAAAGTAAGTAATACATGCTGACTTCTTACAAGCTCCTCTGGTTTGGGTGACTGCCTGGCTCAAAGGATTGGTAATACACTACATATCCTTTTTCTAATCTAGGTCACTGATTCAAATATAGCTCAGGTTAGTAACAAACAGTGTTAGCATTGAAGGCTGTTATTAATAGGAGGATATAACACTATGACTTCAATTGAACAACTTACACAGCTAAGTGGGTGAGTCAGAATTTACATGACCAGACTAATGAATGTCTGCTGTTAGCTTTATCTTAAAATATCCCAGTGCTCTCTCATTAGTAGGTGTGTGCAAAGCAGGCCCTATTTGATTCAGATTCAGCCCAAATCAGGGACAGTGATTCGATTAGTTGATTCAGATCGCTGTCCCTGATTTGATTTGGCTGAATCCAAATCTGAAGATTCGATGCCAATTCAGAGAATCAGCGATTCAGACACAGGCACAGCTTTAAATGCTTTTCCTACATTACTCAAGGTACCAGCACGGCTTGTGAACACAGCAATGCCAGGGTGGATGGAGCATCCCACAGGCAGCGAACTTGGAAGTGGACTGGAAGCACACACACTCCCCAGCAGACCCAGAAGTGGACTGGAAGTGCTTCTGGTCCACTTCCAGGTCTGCTGCCAAGCGTGCTGGGGAGCCCCCCATGCTGCTGTAGAATGCTCCATGTGTCCCAGCATCACAGCATTCACAAGCCGCCTGGTACCTAGAGGTATGTAGAAAAAACATTTAAAGCTGTGTCTATGTCTGACTCGCCAAATCTTTCTTAATCTCTCCGAATGCATTGAGGGGGTTCCAGTTTAATTCGGAGAGATTAAAGGGTCCCTCCAATTCGATTCAGATTTGGAGATTCGGCCACCAAATTGGGCTGAATCTCCTCCAGATCAAATCAGGGACCAAAGCTTCATGCAGCCCTACTCACCAGTGGTGGAGATGCACTTGGGACAGCCTTAGCAAAGCTTCTTCATTTTCAGCATATATCATTTTTCGCTTCTCATCTTACTAAGATCATACTACTCAATGCCTACTTGAAATATCTATTAAGTAATATTTTTAGTGCGTCAGAATACACATATGGTATGACTACCGGACCATAGCACTGGCAAAATACATAACAGTGCCATTTATATCTCCTTTAAATACTCAGTAAATCTGAGCTCTCTACATGTTGGCTTGCCTTGCAATCTCTGCTGAATTTCTAACCCAGTTCACTCAAGATAAAATACCAATCCTTTCCAGTCCTTCAGTTGTATCTGAGTCTCGCTCATTTCAGTGGATAATAGTTCCATAATTCTTGTTTAGATGGTGACAAGGCAGATCACCATCAAAAATCAAAGCACAAATAAATCCTACCTAGACACTCAAGTACATGTAATGTATTTTCAGTCTTGAAAAACAGCTAGATAAAGATTTAAATGTCATAGAAACAGCAGATAACATGCAACAGCACTGTGTCTATAAAAACAACTTTAAGGATGCATTTCTGTTTTACCAAACAAGCAATGAAGTCCTCCCCAGTGTTTATAACTGATGAGCAATTCAGGAAACAAGCAGTAAAAATGCTCATAAAAGATTGTTTCAGTTTGTCTACCTACTTGGAGCCAGACTGTGGCTGATCCTGCTACAGTATAATGCAGAGATGGGGAAAAAAAAAGCAAAAAAGATCCTTTCTTCTTTCGCATTTCCTGTATCAAAACCAGCTACACTCCCAGCCCATGCATTTTCTGACCATAAGGATTCTACAGATCTAAGGTTACTGGGACTGCTAGTCTCTCTCCAAAGAAGACACAGGTATGAAGCCAGAGCTCCTAGCTATCCATACCATGACATAGCCTTGTTACACAACACCACTAAAATATGCATGAATTTGTGAACAGACAGCCTGATCTTATGTCTATAATGCTCAACAAAGTTCTAGATCCAGTTGTCCCAGTATTGACCAGATCTTATTTTGAGACAACTTTCTGGGGAGAAGGATGACAGTAATAAGATGTGGGCAACACTTTTTTTTTTTTTTAAATAGACTTCCATAGCACCTTTGATTCAGAAAATTGAACAAGCTTGTAGAATCTGCTGAAGTGACAGTTCTTTTGGGAAGAGGCAGCTATGCATGGCATTGAGCCAAACACCATTCTTCCTCTTCAAGATTCTTCATATGCTCATGGAATTGTCTTGGTGGCTCAGTTTGGTAAATCACTGCAGCTGATGGCTGATCTGGTTCAACAAATAATTGTCACATTGACTTTGTTATCAGTACTGGCTATAACTATCAAGCAGCTTCCATCCCTAGATCACAACTAACCAACCTATCCACATGGTATGTAAAGCAGGTGGAAAACATCAAATAATAGTGCAGAAGGACATTTGAAATATGCAGACACTTGAAAAGCAGCAGCCAACTGGCCCTATGGTGGACTTTCCAAATTTGTCATAAGAATCAAATACTTTTTGAAGTTGTGAATTTACAAAACCATAATTATATAGACTTTGTTATGGACCAGTGAAACTTGGGTACTGAAGAAAGTTGAAGAAGCAAGGACTGGGATTTTTTATTCTTATGTCTTGGTCAGTTACTCTACATTGAATGGTAAGATAAGGTCAGTAATAAGAAAATCTATAACCCAATCCCAGTAACTATTTTAATCACTACTGATTTGTTTCTAACCACTTTCTTGGCATGAACATGGTGTTAGGATGGAAAACCAAAGCATTATGAGATGCATTTAAAGTGACAGTTAGTGATCATATGGATGCCAAAAGCTCTAGCTGAACAATAAGATCATAAATGACATACCTAGAGTAGGCAGAAGCCAAGTTCAATATCCACTTTATAGCTTAACGAAATCAGAGATGTATATGCATTCATAAGCAGCAGCTTACTTCATCAGATGTTGTGAATGGACCATAGGAAATAATGCCTCCAAATAGAAGGCAATAATTAGATTTAAAAGGGTAGGGAAAGGAGAGGAAAAAAGGAAAGGACATTGCTCAAAGAGGCAAGGTGTGTCATACTTAGATCAAACATCCCACCGAACCACTTCTAGGACCTAGCTGGAGACTCATTAAAACAAAAGCCCCTCAGGTCTCGATTCAATCACTATGGAAGCAAGAAAAGCTTGATTACCCCTTGAATGCACTGAAAGCTCAGTAATGAAGCTGAACTAAAATCATAAAGACATCCCTGTCCCAGTAATGTCAGCATAGAAAAGGGCAACTTGATGTTACAACAACAGCAACAGAATGCCAGCTGGAACATCCTAACTCTGAATCAAAAGAACTTCAACCCTGAACATAACAGTTAGTTTAGGAGCTGCACTGTACAAAGTTGAACATTACAGACCTTCCTGAATATTGATCAACTGTCCCTGGCTACTGCAACACCTTTGTAACAGACTCTGTTCTGTGTAAATGAGAAAAAAGGGGAGCTAAGGAAAGACTGGCATTTATTCTGAATTAGTGTACATTTTCATGTCTGACTAATCAGTGTCAGTTTATTTTTTTCAATCCACCTAACATCAGCCTTCATTTAAGCCTTGTACCAACAACCAAGGATGAGGAAAGTAAAGAGCTCTGCAGCCAAGTCTGAAAATCCATTTATACCATGCCAAAACCACAGAGCACTGCTTGACTTAAACAATTTCAGAGCTAAATGTAGAGGAAGTTGTTGTTGATCAGTGTTTTCAGGCCATGTGGGCTGGGAAAGATTGCTGAAGAAAGGATAGCAACTCGTCTGTTCTGCTATGAAGACAAGGATGACCTTATAAACTCTTTTAGCCTTATAGCAAGAAATAATACACTTGGATCACTTCACATCAGCTCTGCAACAGCAAATTATTTATATCATTGTATGAAAGAAATGTAAGCAGGCACTTCTAGCTCTAACACACCAAGTGTTCTAGAAATGGGATACAAAAGTTTCATTCAACCTAAAGAAAACTCATTGGGGGCCTTATGCCAAGATGCAAAGTTTATCACCAAAAATATTTGTGGTAATTTACAATACAAAAAATCACTCTTGAATGTCAAAAGCTACTTTTCTTATCCATAATAAGTCTTTTCCACCAAAAAACAGACATAGTGGCAGTTTCCAGCATCAGACTGTTTATCCCCACCCATAGATCAGCTAGGTTTTTAGATATCTAATAGCTAAATCCTAGTTGATCTTTTTATGTCTAAGTGGCATTTACAAAGTTGCACATTACCGATCTTTGGCACTTATGCACAGTTTTGATTCCATGTATATTCATTCATCACGTACTTCCCTTCTAAGCACACTCAGTTGGATGGATTTGGGTTGTG
Source organism: Caiman crocodilus (assembly GCA_030014935.1). Taxonomy (NCBI): domain Eukaryota; kingdom Metazoa; phylum Chordata; order Crocodylia; family Alligatoridae; genus Caiman; species Caiman crocodilus. The sequence continues at coordinate 123,258,476 of JAGPOW010003316.1, forward strand.
TAAATGCCCAGGGGACATGCAGAACATTAGGTAACTCTTAAAACACAGCTAGTAGGTAGGGAGAAAAGTGGCCCTCTCACCTTTTAAGCTCAATCCTATTTCACCTCCATGCACCTAAGTGAGACATTCATAATTGCTTTTAAGGTAATTTTTGGTGTTTACTCATAGTTCAGATTTTATTTTCACCCATGACAGAATAAGATTCTCTTTCATGCAAAAATGCCAGAAATAAAATTGATAAGATGATGGTAGAGGAGAAGAGGATTCTTCCTTACTCTCTAGTCCAACAGTCTAGTGGTTACACCATTTGTCCAGCCAGACAGCAGATCTTAGTTCTAGTACCCCTTCCTCCAGAGTCGGTTTGACCCTGCGTTTTCCCCATTATACCAATACAACCTCTAGCACAGACATAGTTATACTGGTATGAAGGCGTCTTATACTGATATAACAGCTCATTTCCTTTCTCCTACAAATAATAGTCATACCAGTATATGGGAGCACTTTTATGCCAATACAGTTGTATCCAGCCTAGAAGGGTCATCCTATTTTAACTCTGTGGCACACCTAAAATAGTACAACTTTTGTACATGGGCAAACCATGACTTTTTGCAGGCCAAGTTCAGTCCTTCAGGGAAGTTATTCAAAACTTCTCCTTGATAAAAATCCAATGTAGATGCTACCTATCTTAATAAAAGCAGCCACTAAACCACAACGCACTTGTCCCTGGCCATATAGGACAAGTATTGCCATAAAAATCAATACTGTAGAGAAAACTAATTAGCTGCAGAGTAAAGCGTCACCATCTACCCATGTGTTGGTATTAGGGCACAGTAAACTAATTTATGCTGCAGTAAGAGAGTACTGTCACTAACAGTACTATCTTATGCCAGGATAATTTACTGTCATTAAATGCAAGGGTAAAGACTAACCGCAGGTGTAAATTGTGCCCAGTCTGCCCAACCACCTGGGGCCAGACTCCTGCCTGCTGCCTAGCCACATAGCTCCACATTTTCAGCACCTTCGTCCCTCAACCAGTCCCTCTGCAACCTGATGCTGCCACCTGGAGCCCAGGGATGATCCCCCAGTACTCCCTGCCAGCCTGAGAATGCTCTGCCCCAACTCCAATTGCTGCTGTCCTGGGTGCACGCGTAGATATTGCACCCAGGAGTAGTTTACTCTAGTTCAAACTGCTCCAGAGTTTATTGCTTTGCATTAATTGCCTGTGTAGATGTACCCCCAGTGACACTGACTGCTAAGAGTGATCAGAAATCAGCCCTCCTCCCTTTAAGATCAACAGCACATCTTGGAAATATTTCTCTTCTTGTTAGACCACCTTTGCAAAGAGACAGGCATGGCCATGCAAATACAGTGTTCCACCTAAATTTCAACCTGTTAGTTGGTCTAGGGAAAAAAAACCCTAGATTTTCTCAGGCTTTGAAAAGAACAGGCAGTGTAAGCTTTGCTTTTTCCTCACACATTAGCACTCAATTACTTAAATATATGCCATCTCCAGAAAAACTTACCTCAGGACCATAAGTCACTAAATGAGCAAGTGCACAGTTATAAATAGTGAGACATACATCAGTGTAGAAAGGTCATATTGCATTGCAAGCATTAAAGTACTTATTCCATTGTCCATTCTGTTTGTACATACATAGGACACCACCATTTGCAAAACACATTCTGGCTAGTAGCAAATCAATGTGAAAAATCAGGTAATGCCCTATTTGTGGCAGCTTCTACCTCCACATTAAAATCATGCAAGCCTTTGCTGTGCTGCTAATTTGCAGTGCTGCAGGGTTTTTTGACATCAGGAGATCCAGGAGATCCTGGTGTCAAAAAATCTACACCTAAAAAATGCAAGGCAATGCATAAGGCAACAACCTACACTGCCCAAAACCAGAGCCTAGCCAGCTGGAGCCACACTGGCTCCCAGTCAGGCTCTGCATGCTGAATTGCCATGGCTGGAGCCCTGGGAAACCCCCAGGACTCCAGATGCTGGCCCCAGCCTCCCCTACCCCATCTGAGGTAACTTGCTGCACACATTCACAAACATTACCTGGGGATAACTATGTGCCACTGCTGTCTGTACCTGGGAAAATGCATCTGTGTGCTTTTCTGGACATGCTCTATGAGTTTAGAGGCTCTAAAAATGAAATGCCAGGAATAAGTGAGAGTGGGGAAGGCATGTTTTATATCTCACAGGATTTAATATCTGGGGGAGAAAATTACTACTTTATTCCACATTAAATGAGGTGATTCTAGAAATGATGGACAGGCAGCTTGGTAAAAACCATACAGATTTCTGAAATAATGGAATTACACTTTTGAAAAGTGTTTACTTGAGGAGCTTAAATAATGAAGACAATGGAACATTTGCTCAAAATAGGGAATAAAGAATTAGAGCTTCTCTCTCAATGTTTTTGTTTTTTATTCCCTTGATTTTCTTCTCTTGAAATTATCTATGTAACGCACAAAAATGTATAAGCATTTTGTACTGCAAAGGGTTCTAGTTTTATGTTGTTGTAAAATATTGTTTTAGTTTGAATATGACCAGATGTAATACGTGGTTGCTATGCTGTATCTTGTCTGTTTCTTAATCTGAAAAGAAACATGCCAACACATAGGCAGGAAAGCTCCTTTGTTTAGACCTTTTGTCTAGAACCTACTCTTCTGTGCACTCAATACCATAGCAAGGAGGTTTGGCTCCCGGGGCAAGCACACATTGGCAGCCTGCTCCCACAAATTTTGCCCAGGAGTGCACACAGTGTTTCATAGTTTCATAGGTAGAGTCAGAAGAGACCTAAGCTGCCCTCCCCCATCCCCATGCTCCCCCGGATGAGTTGCTTGTGGCTCTGTCCGACACCCCACCCTGGCTGGGCAGTGCCTGTTGGTGCCCCTTCACTTCAGCGCCCAAGGCAATCACCCCAATCACTTCTCCCCCCACCCTTCTATGGTACTGTGTGTACAGTAAACAAGAAAACTTGGCTTCTTGTCACAAAAGCAGGGCAAAGCAGACCCCTGGCCTAACTGGTCAGTGTTCTTTTTTTCAAATTCATTTTTTCAAAATTAATTAAGAGAAAAAAATTAAGGTTAAGAGAAAAGAAAACCTAGCAGCTTGGCAACCCCTGATTGGATACTTGGGGTGATTTCATCCTAGATACAAAGGAAGAGGGAGCTGGAGGGGCTGGGGAGAACCCCAGGGAGGTCCGCTACTGGAGAAACCAATGTAAAAGGGAACTCTCAGGTACAGGGCAGAGAGAGAATCTGAGTCTGGGACTCCTCTCCTCTCCCTTTCTTTGTCCCTTCTTTGCTTTCCTGGGTTTTAGGTGGAATAATACTGGGTGGGGGGAGGGGTTATTAATCCCTGGATCAAACCACCAGGATTAGAGCCTGGTAAAGTGTGGGTTGGGATTTGGAGCCTAGTCCCTGTTCTGGCTGTAGCAGATCTTGTGTCTTAGCCTAGCTGAGTTGAGCAGAGTTGAGCTGATCTGCAGTTCAGGCTCATGAACCAGGGTAGACCTGGTTCCCCTTCTCTTGAGTTTTTATAGATTTTGCACCAGATGGAGCTGTGGGATTTGAGACTAGGAATTTTGGGGCGCAGTTACCCCACAAAGCCACCATGTGAAAGTGGAGATCACTGCTTTACATTTTCCTAGGGAGCAATGAGGGGCCTCTGGCACCGCAGAAGCACCTACTAAGGTGCAAACTAGAAGCTGTACTTTGTAGTTGGTAATGTTTTAAATTGCATTTGGGTTTTTGGTTTTAGCTACGTTGGTCTTGGTGTTTTCCTTGCCTTTGTTTTCTGTAATAAACAGGGATCCTGGTTTTCTCTGATTTAAAAAAAATCCCCAAATTTTTGGATTAAAAAAAGTAACCCAAATGTGGATTTTGAGTTACTTTTTTAATCTGAAAAGTGGGATTTTTTTTTTTTTTTTAAATCAGAGAAAACCAAGATCCCTAAGAATAAAACTTGCCTCTGTGTTTATACTGCTTGTGAGGAAGGGATTTTATTTATGTGGGACACCCCAGCCAAATTCAGGGACCCCAAATTTCTGGGTAGTGTCTCTAGCAGCAGTGAAAATGTATTGGGTACCCCAAAATTTGTACCCAGCCCATGTTGCTTTCCACTGGTGCCCAGCAGAAGGGTTACATCTACTTTCATACACAGACAGACACACTACTTCAATATTTGCTGACCGTTTGGCATGGCGCCACCTGGTCCACCAAAGCACACACCACTATGAAGCCCAATGACTCAATACTAAGGTAGAATGATGGCAACAAAGGAAGGACGAAATGACCAACCCAGGGCTGTGAATCCCACTGCCGCACGCAACATGCCCCCGTTGCTGAAGAACGCGTGCATCTGGAATTCGGCTCCTCAGTCACCTGAGGACCCATCGAGTCTGATGGATGTCATCCTCAATTTCAAGGGACCACTGCTTATGGCCAACTAAAATACCGTGCTCAACCCATCTTTACTAAACAGTCTGCAAAGAAAACCTATTTAGGTAAATAACCTCCACAGTATGTAATGTATTCCTTCAGGCAGACAGTCACCCTCATTCAAGGCCAGCCTGAACACCAGCATTTTAGGAACTGAGTAAAGCTTTTTATCCTGGTTCTTATTTGGTAACAAAACACCTTCTCAGATATGCCTAAGAGGGCTGTGTGAAATTTTGCCAGCTATTTCATTTTGACACTGTTTCAACTCATTTTGAGCTCAAAACAGCAAAATTGAAATGAAACAAAGCACTTTTGAAACAGCCTTGAAACAGAACAAGGTCAGTCAAAACATTTTGAAATGTTTTGACTTTTGAAGCAGCCAGAAGTCAGGTGGTGAGAGACGGGGGAGAACAAGGGTTGCGCTCCCAGTGGCTCCAGGCTCAGCCAGGCGAGGAGCACAGCCATGGCTCTCCCCCATCCTCAGCCTGGGCTGCAGGAAGCAGATCGAAGCACAGGGGAAGGGAACTGAGTCCCGGCTCAGTTGCCCTCCCCAGCACTGTGATTGGGCTGGAAAAGAGAACTGAGCCCAATCGCTCAGTTGCTCTCCCCAGCCCTACCATTGGGCTGGAGGAGGCAACTCAGCCCAGATGAGCTCAGTTACCCTCCCCAGCACGATCAGTGGGCTGGGAAGATGAACAAATGAGTTTGATGGTTGCGCTGGGGAGGGGAACTCAGTCCAGCTGGGCTGAGTTCCTTTCCTCAGCCCGAAGGTAGCACTCAGCTCAGCCCCAGTTCCCTTCCCTAATCAATCCAAGTTCTGAGGAGGGGAACTGAGCAATGGGGCTCAGTTCCCTTCCCTAGCTCCCCGGTCCCAGGCAGCATCCCTTCCTCATCTGGCAGGCAGATGGGGGCCTGCAACCCCAGGAGGACTGGCACAACCCCTCAGCCCTCCTGGGATTGGGCCCTGATCTGCCTGCTGGATAAGAGAGGCTGTTTTGAGTTTCCCCATTATAGCCTATGGGTGAAACATTGAAACAGCATCACTGTTTCGATTAAATGAAATGGAACAGCAGTTTTGAATCAAAATGAAATTCAAAATGAAACGCTGTTCTGTCAAAACCTCAAAACGCAATTTGAAACAGAACAGTGCTGTTTCACACAGCCTTAATGCCTAAACAAGTTCCCAAGAACACCAGGAAAGATACAAGTATAAGGGTAGGTTGTGAATTTTAAGAGTAATTAATATTTAAAAGTATTCTGCTATACACTCATTATCTACTAACTATTTACAGATTTCATGTAATCTTCAGGGAACCTCGTTTTCTCCGATTTTAAAAAATCCCCAATTTTGGTTTAAAAAAACAGTAACCCCAAATCCACATTTTTCTATGATTTAAATGAAACACCACATATGTACACACACACACACACACACACACACACGTGCGCGCACAGATGTTTCATTTTAATATGGAAAAAAGTGATTTGGGGTTACTTTAACCAAAAATTGGGGATTTTTTTAATCAGAGAAAACCAGGATCCCTGATAATCTTTCATTAGTTTTTGATTCACTCACACAAATTCACTGCTGATTCAATTCAATTAAATTCTGTAAGGACTATATGTAAAGCCATTATTTTTTTTATCTGAACATAGATCTTATTGAACTGTGCTTGTCCGAGAAAGAGCATGTGCCCTTCCATTTCTGGCTCCCAACTATTCCAACTTCCAAATAAGTTACTGCAGCCCCAGAGTTATTGCAATCTCTGTATGTACTTTGCAGGAGATCAAGGGATCAAGATGCACAAAAACCTAGTGAGAATTTCACTCCCACCTACAACGGGGTCATGTTGCTCATTTGATCCTTGAAATTCTTGTCTATACTTTTGTTTTCTTTGTAGCAATAACAATAAGTTACAATTTCACATTTCATAGCTTTTGTCATAATCACTCCTCCACACCTGTACCCTATGGTGTTAATATATATTTATTTCTTATTTATACTGAAATCATTCAAAGCGATTCATAGTAGCTAGCTACTTTGTGGGAGAAGGGTCTCCTAGCAGTGCAATATGATATCAAGCCAAAGATCCAAAATGCATCGGTAAGTCCCATTGGTTGTGCAATATGGAGGGGAGCACATACATGTTAAGGCACTGACTCCAAGACATACTAGGTACCCACAACCCCAATAAAAGATCCCAGCAATTCTCAGGATCAGACACCAACTTCACACAGCAGTCTATATATAGGCAAAAATTAGCCAATCTAATATTCCTGTACTCCTGTATATAACCACAAGTAGATCCTCCACCCTCCACATAATCTAAAATTTAAAATTCAAACATTATAGTACAGTAGGGGCCAATATTTTTGGCAGGTGTGTTACAAATAAAGTTCCATACCCTCCTCAAATGTTGCTATGATGCCCTTCCTCTGCTCTCTGCTCCCTGCTCCCCAATCTTCCATATACTACACACAGAAACTGCCTGTGTCACTTGTCACACATGCCACAGGTTGCCCCCCTGTGTTATAGTGGAATGTAGCACGCCAGAAGAAAAACAGTAGGTGCTATGTAAACAGCAAGAATGTGCCTTAGCCTAAGAAGTGCACTGGTCTAGTTGAGTTCAATGGAAGTTTTGTTAGCTATTTCCATAGGAATATGGAATTTCCTTCCATATTTCCCTTCCATTGGAAATTGCAAAGTGGAGATAACATTCTTTACCCCTGACACAGGTAGCACCTTACATCTATTTCAGGTAACCCCCTTTGAAATCATACTCCTGGTAGCACTGACAGATTCCATACAGAAGCCATTACAGCCCTCCTCAAGAAAGGGGATTTGTTACAACATGAAGCCTTTAAGGATGGCATTGAGTTTGCCAAAGAAAGTCAGAAACGGATATTCCGCAAACCTAATCAGTACTCTCTCATAGCTTATGTGACCACTTCAAGATATATGTTGAAGCAAAATGGATTCAATATCTATCCCACTCTCATAAATTAATATAAATCCACATTTAATCCAGACACATAAAAATAAGTATCTCTGCACTTCTTTGCACCCCCTGAAAGTCAAGACACATGCATAGTGTCATATTCCAGTCATTTTATATAGGGGTTGAGTCATTAAGTCTTTAAAAATATCCTTCCAGATCAAAAGTAGGCAAAACGCAGACCATAGGCCACATGCGGCCCACCAAACCATTCTATCCAGCCCACAGCCCCCCGCCCCCAACATTTAGAAAATTAATATTTACCTGCCCCTGGCTGCCCCAATGGCTTGCCAAAACTCAGTAAGTGGCCCTCCTCCCAAAATAATTGCCCTCCTCTGCCCCAGATGAAAAGCAAACAAGAAAATATGTACTTTTTAAAAATGCATTTTAATATTATAGTTTTGAATCAAAATGTGTATCAGTAAATGATTATTTATTTTGGCTAAAATGTTATTTTATTAAATGTCAATGTTACTAGAACAGGTATTTTTCATTTAACTGTTAAATTTCCTTTGTGTGGTATAAATATTCCCAAAGTCTTAGCATTAATATAACATTTTTAAGAGAAAGAAAAAGATGTCTCTTTTGAGAGGTTTATACTGCACTTTTGTTGGCTGAAATATAGCATAATTTACAGGTTCATGAAAATGGATCATTAATTGTCACTGAATGCCATCTGAAGCATGAGTGAAATTGAGTACAGTTTTACCAGGGATAAAGGGACAAATTTAGTCCACTATGTAATAAGGCTACTTATAGTTTACATACTGACACAAATAACTGTAGAGCAAGGTTTCCATAGTAACTTGCAGATCAGTCAAATGCTATTTCTATAGCTTTCCACCAGTGGAGGAACTGTAATATAAAGCTTGATATGTTAATGAGAACCACTAGGGAAGGATGAATATGGACTGATTGAGGATGGAGATTAAGTAAGACTTTAACAAGCTTTTATGAGTGAAGAATGACTGCAACTTCCCTAGTTAATACACTGGCATATTTTATTCTGTAAGATCTCTCGGCTGTGTTAACAAAAATGTTTTATCGAAACACGGCTTTCTTCCTAGAGAATTGCCCTGCCAGAATCTTGGGGGGTGGGGGGGGAGGTGTTTCCTTTATTATTTTATACTATCCTAATGTACTAAGGGGGTTGAAGGACTAAAAAGGAATGTTTTGTAGCTTTAGATTCCACCAAATTATACTTTGTAAATCAGATCAAGAAAATTGATCTAATTAAAAAGGACTTTAAAATCTGAAGCCTTTTATATTTCCAATTAAAAACAACAAATGTGTGTCACTGTAATTCAGTACATAACTAAAATTGGCTTTATTGCAATTAATTCACATTAATAGCCAAATAGCTGAATTGCATAGCCAAGGCACCATATTAATAAAGGGCACAAAATCAAGCACTGTTGTTACTGACTGCAGTGGAAAAATATACCACTTCTATTTTGACAGAACCTCACAATTTCCCTGGATTTCAGTAATCAGTATTTGCACAAGCATTCTTCATCAACAATTTTGTCATATGTTAATATTATTCTGAAAGCCTTTTAATGACCATTTTTATCCAGGCTGTAACTCTTACTAGGAGAGCAAATGTATCTGTTAAAACTGTTTTTTTTTATTTCATCACATTACTCTTCTGCCTCAAGCACTGACAATACTCTGTATCAACATGGCAGTTCTACCTATATAGCACTATGAAGGCATATATTAAATCTCCATTGTGTCACTATCTTATATGTGGAGAAATAAAAGCACAAAGGCCTTGTTTACAGTGCCCAATGCAGTGCAGTATATAAAGATACCCAAGCTAGCTAGTTCTAGGCTGAGGAATACACTAAATAACCAGATTTACCTAACTGAACTTAAGGCAACCCCTGGCAAATTATAAATGTGTTATACTTTTCTATGTATAGAATCTAATTATCAGAGTAACCTTAAATTTGTTTCCCTATCAGTGAAGCAGTGGCTGGGGGTAGGTAGTGGGGGTGGGTGATAGTGGGGCAGGTTGTGGGGAGGTGGTATGGGGGCAGGTGATGGGGAAGGCAGTGGCGGGGGAAAGCAATTGGGGCAGGTGCAGGGGCATGACAGTTGCATGGTAGGGTCAAGCAGCCTGGCCCTTTCTCCTTAGTTTCCCACCACTAGCCCCTCCCTGCTGCTTGCCTTCCCCAATGCCTGCAAGTCTCCTACCCAACACTGTCTCCCACTCCCTGCAGTCTTCCTTACCACTTACCCTCCAGCTCCAGCAGACTCTGGCCCTGCTCTAGCCTGGATCACAGAGCACATGCTTGCTTCAGCCCCAGCCCAGCATGGTAGCAGTGTCAATGGTGGCAGCAATTCCAGCCCAGGCTCTGGAGCCTGACTGAAGCTGCCACTGCTGCATAGTCTGTTACCAAACTGGGCTAGAGCCAGAGCAGTCAGGTTCCATGCCAATGGACTGGAGCAGGGGCAAAGCCTGCCAGAGCCAGAGGGTAAGTGGCGGAGTGGGGAAAGGAGGAGGGGTGGGTAGATGCGACAGGTTAGCCCTCAGGCCTGCCCTCCATTTTGGCCCACACACCTGTCCTTGGGCAACCGCCTGCCTTGTCTCACCTGCCACACCTTTGATGGTAATTAATTAATTGATGTTAATTAGTGGGAGGCCCACTCACACCCCCAATGCCTGGGGGTGCTATCTGCAGCTCCTTCCTCCCCAATACCACAGCCCAAGCTTCACAGATGTCTACTCAGTCCCTGTGCTCCATTTGGGCCTCTCTACAAGAGGGCCCCCCTTCCTGAGGCCTACCGTGCCCAACTTGGGCTTTCCCCACATGGCCCCTCCCAGGCCCTGCAATGCTGCCCCTCTCGGGCTCCACAAAATACCCCTCTCTGGGCTGGGATCTAGGCACCCCACAAGTTGTGCCCTTGCTGGCACTGAATCATGCCCTCCTGGGCACTGGGACCCCCCACACTGCTGGGGTCCCTTTATGAGGCCTCCTCCAACGCCTACAGCCTCGCCCAAATCACCGGTAATTCATAACAACAACAAAGCAAATTCAAGTCTCTTGGCTATAACTGAAGACATAAGCCATCTGGCTGCAGCAACAACAACAAAACACAAACCTTTTGGCTATAATGAAACAGAAGCACATCAGCCCTGGCCCTGGCCCTGGCCCTGGCCCTGGCCCTGGCCCTGGCCCTGGCCCTGGCCCTGGCCCTGGCCCTGGCCCTGGCCCTGGCCCTGGCCCTGGCC
>JAGPOW010003316.1:123269258-123314420 GCA_030014935.1 Caiman crocodilus
CTGGTAACCTGCAGCTGTGCTGCCTAATCACTGTTAGGGCTCCCCCTCTGGCAGTTCTTTTCCTATGCAGGCACAGGGCACCAGGGTGCTCTGTGACAGTAGGCAAGCAGGGTGGGCAGGGCCAAGGCTTCAGGGGCTTGCAAGAGACAGACAACAGCTGTGGCTCTAGTCCTGACTCCAGGTTGAGGCCAGAGCCACAGCAGTCACCTCATACTTGAATCTAAGACAAGGGTCTTTCTCCCCCTCCACCCAAGTTAAATGAGGGGGGGAAATCTCATCTTGGATTTACGTAAATATGGTAGCTCCTAGTGACCAGAGGCAAAACAATGCAGCTGGGTGCCAGGGGCACTAGTGACACCCAGGTGCCGCCATACTGCTAGTATGACACTTTGGTTACAACATCAGTGTTCTCCCCACACCCAAGTAAGCAAAATAGGGTGGCTGCCCTAGTGTCCTTGAGTTACACTCTGGATATTGAGCTCTAAGGTACCATAACTATACTTCAAGCCCAAGTACCCAATCTAGCTCATTTAGCCTACAGTGCAGACATACCCAAAGATATGCAATGTCTGCTGCAAAGTAATACATCAAATCAGTGGAAGAACCAGGATTAGAACTCAGTTCTAGCTTCTAGTTCCTTGGTTTGACCATCTACAGTACCAAAGTAACCCACCAAATATTCCAGTCTAAGAGATCTAGTACAGTATATTACACATATTGCTACATCAACAATTATTATCATTATGTCATGTCAAACATTTTGATTATATCTGCTTGTAATACCTTGTAGTAGTTTGCTCTTCCACAGAAGTTGTTGACCTTTGAGATGCAATTTGTTCTGATGAACTGATAGTCCTGCAAGGCAATGTTATATATGTATTTAATGAGTCAGTAAATTTGTATAAATAATTCAGTGCATATACATGAGTAATAATTGTACTAATAGATTTAACTCCCTACTCAGTAGGGAGTTAGCATTTGGAGCAATATCTTCCACAGATTTTGTTTAATTATATATATACCCAAAAAACACAACATATTTCTTTGTCTGTCACTGCTGTGACCCATGTAGTGTTATTAATAGCTGATGTCTCTAGATTGATTGTTTTAGCATGGGTAATACATTTTGGTTTATTTAAAGCTCAAAGTGCTTTTACTAAAAGGTTTATGAAGTGTTTTTCTATATGATAAATATTGCACAAGCAGAGTGAACTTGAGGTTTGTTAATAGTATATGTTTCTAATCTCCAACATCATAATTATAATAATTAGCAAACTAAAGCCCTTCTACTGCAATCACTATACACTTAAGTAAGTTTATTCCCATGAGTAATTCCCCCTGGGGCACGTCCCCATGAGCAGGAATGTGCATCCCCCAGGGACAGCTAGCAGCAATACACGTTTGTGCTGCTGCTAGTTGTCCCTGGGGAATGCCCCTGTATGCATGCTCCAGAGTGCAGCAAGTTGCCCTGAGTGGGGTAAGGGAACCAGAGGCCAGCACCTGAGCTGGCCCCAACAGCCTTTCATGGGGTCCTGAGGGCCTCACAGGGCTCCAGAAGCGGCAATCTGGGCACTTGGAGCCTGGCTGGCAGCCAGAGCATGGCTCTTGCTGACCAGGCTCTGGTTTTGGGCTGTGCATGCTGCCACCATGTGCCACTTTTCTGATATAGAAAATTAGCAGCAGCGTGAACTCCTGCACGTGCAGTGCATGTGGTTTGCATTGCATGCATTTTGTGGTGCCACAGATGTTGGGACATGCTCCAGAAGTCAATAGTACTATGTACTTATGGGACTGGAGGTTAGGTATTTGCAAAGGTGCTTCAGCTTAGGTTATATAGTGCTTCTATTGTAAATAAATTTGAAACAATATACAAACATTGCCCACAGGGCAGCATTGCATTCCCAAAACTAATAGTACATTTTAAATGTTATAGACATACATCTTTGATGTGCCAGTATTTTCTGCAGGAGTCTTTCTGTAGAAAAAAAGAGTAAGAATTTCAGATGTTAGACAGCAAATAGTAGGAGTATAGTATTTACAAATATTTAAAGCAACAATGATTTCATTCTGCCTTGTGTTTCCAATACTAGGTTTTCCTTTACTTCTTAATGTAGGAATACTGTATAAATAGTATAGTACTATTAAATTCTATCAGTGTTGTCATGTTTTAATTACTTCAGAGTGCTATACCTCAATTAACTATTCACCAAAACATGTTCTCTGATTAATGCCGCTTTGATTTCTGTGCTCAGTTCACAGTTAAAGCTCAATTACAACAGAAGAGTTAAGATATTTAGCATGAATTGCACATTTTTTTAAGAACTCTGTAACCAATGCTTAACCAACTTGCAACTGAAGTGAGACCCTATAAAAACCTACACGTCATAAGTAAATATAGAATCATAGAATCATAGAAGGAGGGATGGAAGGGACCTTGTAGATCTTCAAGTTCGACCCCCTGCCTGGGCAGGAGGGAAACTGGGTTCAAGTAAGCCCAGCCAGGTAGGCAATATAGTAGGGTTAGAACAATTCCAATCAGTTCTGAGGCTCACAAAAATATATATAAAAAAGGAAAAAGAATGTTTTCTGGCAGCCAATCCATGTTTGTATAACTCCTTTCATACAGGTAACAAGACAATTGTGCATGCTGCCACCAAGTGCCACTTTTCTGGCATAGCAAATTAGCAGCGGAGTGAACTCCTGCATGTGCAGTGCATGTGGTATCCCACTACATTCAGATCCAAAGAGAATGCTCATTTCTCTGCTCTAGCTGTCTTCAAAGAGCATCCCTGACAGTTTTAAAAGTCTGATGAATACCAAATTACTCCTCACTGTCAGGGGGCAATGGACCACTCTCTTATCTTTTTAGAAGATAGTCAGGTGTCACAATGATAAGCTCAGAATATACAGACAATCTTTTCCTTAGAGTTGAGAAGTATGCATTCTGCTCTGCTACTCTCAGCCATGTTGTGGAAGTGCTGTTTAGGCCCTTCCATATCTATTCGTTTCTCACCCAAAGCTTGCTCCAGTCTATGGCCTTCCTGCAGCAAACCTTGATCAAACTAAGAAGCTCTCCTTTCTTGGTTATTATTAGCTTTCACACAGTTCAGCACTTAAAATAGCACTTAGATCATCAAAGCACTTAGCAAAGATGAACTAACTGATTAATTATTTCACTACATCCTCTTTTTGGCTAAGTGCAGGGTGACACCACCAGTGTAGGTACTCCAGGAGTAGACTGCATCACAAATGCCTCACAAAGGACAATGCCTACACTGAGGCAACTGTGTATGTGATTTGTATTGTCGGAGAAAAGGACTGAAAGAAAAATAAATGGAAGAGGATGTGGTGCACTAGGGCAGGAGAAACCAGCATGAGGGGGAAACTGGAGAGATTGCCAAGTAATAGAATAATATCAATCTTGTCCCAAAGAGGTGACATTCCTCATTCCTCCCTTACCATACTCGATTATTAGTGGTTTCTGGTGGGAAGACATTACCAGTCATTGTAAAACATCATCTGCTAGATTTGTAATGAGTATTGATTTTGAATCTTGGCTAAAACAGATGAGCAGAAGTGATCTAAGGTTAAACAAAACTGCAGAATGTGTATCTTTATCTTGCTTGATTCAAACAATGGTTCTACAGTGCATAATGTAACACATTTAAAAACTATTATATACCTGCCATATTTAGGCAGGTAAAAATCTCACACAACCTTTAAAGAATAGATTTTGTTATGAAGGAAAAGCACATTGTCATGTGAAGTTTAATATTATTTCAGCTCTTCTTTTGCCAATAGACTCTACTATAGACAGCTGAAATTACTGTAGTGGATTTAAACAGATATGGGAATGACAATGATAGAAAGTTAAAGAAACAAGCCAGACAGACAAAAGTAGGAATTTCCCCTTAAAGTGCTATAAACTATTAACATATAAGGCAACATATTACAGGCACAATAATGTCGCCTTCTCTGTAAAAGAAGGCAAAATTAAGTAGGGAGCCTTTCCTTTCACCAAGCAAGTGACAGGATGCAATCATTACCTAGGACACAAGAATGCACTGGTAGATCATCTGAGAAAATGTTCAAGTCTGTACCTTACACCTCCAAAAGTATATAATCTACAGGTTAGAAAGTGTATTAACTAAGGTTATATTAACTAGTATATGTGCTGTCCTAGGAAAAAGTACCAAATGGCAGATGATGGACAAGCCTGCCACTTTTACTGAGAAAAGCAACAAAATTCCCATCGCAGCAGGGAGCTCAACCCTCTGATGAAAGGAACATAAGAAACAACTAAATTCCCACCTCAGTATGGAGGTCATTCCCCCCCAACCGCCACCTGGAAAACTGTAATAAACCAGAACAGAATACTACATTTCTCCTTTCCCATCACAGTCTACAATAAGATTTGACTTAGCTACCCTACATCACAAGTGAGAAAAAAAATCCTATAGAAAGGTATGATATGTATGAAATTATATATTACATAGGGTGCATCCACACATGCCATTAAGGCAATGTGATAAATTCCAGTGCAGTTCACGCTGAAGTAAACTGCTTCTGGGAACAACATTTCCACATATGCCCAGGACTGCAACAGTTTGAGGCTGGGCTGGCAGCAGGGTCAGGGGATCAGCCCAGGGCTCAGGGAGATGGCATCAGGGAGTGAAGGGACTGGCTGTGGCACAAGAGCACCCAAAGAGCAGAGACATATGGCTAGGCAGCAGGCAGGAGTCTGGCTGCCTGGTACCTGGGGTGACGAGGAGCAATGTATGTTCAGGTCAGCATTTTCATCTGCATTAAAGCACAGTTATTTTTGCCACCATAAATTAAAACTGTCTGTGGCAGTATTATCTTAAGGTGGTAAAAATTAGTTTGCTGTGATCTAATAGTGTTGTACATGTAGACTGTGATGCTTTACACCATAGCAAATTAGCCTACTGCACAGTTAAGCACATGTGTAGATGTGCCCCTACAGTTCTAAAAGTGTTGAACATATAGACGGTATACGGCTCTCCTCTTGAAGCTGGCCACCGTACCGTGCATGTAACATTATTTAGAGAAAGTGCATAAACAGCACTGGGAAAGTTTATAACTGTTTGGAACAAGGGCTAAGGCCAAAACATAGGGCCTTTTCCAATCTCAGACCACATCCATCTCTCAGAGTCATAAATTCTCTAGCTTGATCTCTTCCTCTTTGTCCCAGCTTTTTCCCATTTGCTGCCCAGTGAACCAATTTCAAGAGGTGACTTGGAGAGGAGGTTGGGCTACATGTGGCCTATGGCATAAAGGGGGTCTAGAACGGAACCTTCCACTCCCTAGGCAAGTGCTCCAACTACCAGATTTTTGGTCTAAATAGCAAAAGGATTATCCTTTTCCATTGACTCCACTTTATTTTCAGCAGATTCCAGTGCAATTCCAAGTTCAACACAGGAAAGAAGAGAGTCCCAAGCTGTGCATACATGCCAAAAATACAATTCCATGCCTCTGGACATGCTATTTAGACATAAAAAGCAAAACAGGAATTAGCCTAGTGTGTCCACTCCTTGTTTACATTGGAAAAGCTAGGTTACATGTGTTCAAGCCACCAGTGAATAAAATGTAAGAAAAATATAAAGTAACATAATCATTCAGGGGAGAAAAAGCCAGATTCCAAATTACTTTGTAAACCATACCCTCAAGAAAGCACATAATCCGCATCCCATTTCCATTTTGAAGCATTATCATTTGCAAAATACTTCAGATAATACTCCAGGATATCACAGGAAGGAACTGTACTACAATATAGAAAGACTAAAAAATAAACACTTGAGCAGTATGCTTCAGAACGAATCATTAAGCATTAAGTTCATTCCTATCATTTAATATCAGTAGTTGTTGCGGTAGCTGCATTTGATAGGGTCTGAGCTTGTCTATATAAAAACAAAAATGGTTCTTTTTAAAGAAGAAAATTCATTTCTGAATCCAGAAGTTCAGCAGAATACTGAAAATGTGGGGACTGTCTTTCATGAGATGGCTATACCTCCACAGTTAAAATTGTACAGACATCCCAATAAATGCCAGGTTTTATCTTACCAACTTCCAACAGCTCTTTCAAAACAAAACCAAAGCAGCTGAAATGTATTAGGCATCCTTCCATGACAGATATTTTTTAAAGTTTTTGTTGAGTGAAAAATGGCTATTTCAAATCACCCAGGTACACATTTTTTACATTAATTTAATAAAAAGCTTTCTACCATTCTTACTATTGCCCTTTTTAAATTTTACCTAGAAACCCAAAGTGGTCTCATATAGACAGCGATCCCTGTGCAGTAGACCAGCATAATCTTTATGCAACACTAAACTAAATAAACCCTTTTTAAAGAATTCAGTGTGTGTCTTATTGTGCAGGGATGAATTTTTATTTTTTATCCCATATCCTAGTCTCTTTCTAAATTGTTCGTTTCATCTTTAAAGGTACTTACACAGTCTTCAGTCATCTCAAACACTAAGTGCAACTCTTCTTTACCTTGCTCAAGCCCCTGGAAAATTGTTAACTGATCTAGTTTCATAAAAAATCTTAGCCTTACGTGTGTTCATTACAAAAAGTGAGGCAGAGGAGAACCTACCCCATCTTTTGCCTAATAGCTTAGTGGTTGCCTGGAAGTAGGAGACCAGGTAATACATTTTCAATTAAATGGTCATTGGATAAAATGCATAAATCACACTAGGAACAGGGAGCAGAACCCTTCCTTCTCCTGCTTTCCTGGATTTCAGCAGTAGGAACACTGAGGCTAAACGCAGGTGTTCAGAAAGCCCCTAGCGGAAGCACTGTAACTATTGCACTTTACTTAAATAAATTAAAGCAGAAGTGAACCCAATAGACCTTTGCTGTTGTGTGGAGGAGGGGGCTTGGAGCTTGCCCACACTAGCTGAGGCCAGGCTGGAGGTGCTCTGGCATGCCTCCCAGGAAGCTGCCAGAGCAGCCCTTCTCTGTAGCCCTGCCTCCTCTGCCAGCTGGCAACTGTCAGCAATGTCTGGGAGAGTGGGGGAGAAATGGACCTCCTATGCCACACAGGTCTCCTCCCCCCCAGATTCTTGGCTAAAGTCTTGGGGGGCATGGGAGGGGGCTGAGCTGGGTCTGCACAGTCAGTTGGGGCTCCCTCCCTGCTGGCTCCAACCTCCTGACAGCTGAATCCAGGAGCTGCAGCATGAGGCTGCCTAGCCTGGCTTTTCACCATGTTGGGAACTGGAAGTAAGTGAACAGAACCTCTCTGCCACAAAAACCTGTCCCTCTCCCCTCCCCACCTCCTCAAGACCCAACCTAGCAATCTAGAGGGAGCCTGCAAGGCACGGGGACTCCATTCCCCCAACTCCCTACCCAGCTGTGCAGACAGGAGATGGAGCCTTTTCTGTCTCCTCTGTGACAGCCCAGGGGCAAGACTGAGCTGCAGCTCACCAGGAGCAGATAAGCACTGGCCAAGGCTAGCCAGCCACCCGGGAGGGGATCCTGGGATGCTAGGGGAATACAACCTACCTTGACTCATGGTGGGAGGGTACAGACATTTGAAAAAGTGCTTTAACCTAAAGCACTTTAGTTGGATACTACATCCATCCAGGGCTAACTTAGATTGGGATTCACCATTTTTAAGTGTTTTATGTGCTGTGAACATCTGTTCTGTTATAGCTGTAAAGTACTTTCTGCACACTTAATGTGCGATAAGTGTAATGTCTGTACTTAGTCTGAAAGAACAACACAGAAAGTCTTCATGCTCTCAGTTTCTGTGGCCACCTCTACCTCAGCCTGCAGCAGCTGGGAAGATAAATTACAGGAAAAGTCCTGCTCAGCCCTACAGTCCCACCACAATGGATTCTAGGTGCAGACAGAATATTTTAAGAATATAGGTATCAAACTCTGAAAAGTCTCTATAAAGTATGCATGAAGTGAGATTTTTCCAAGCGTTACAATTAAAATAAATTAGGGTGGCTTTACAACAAAACAGCAATCAACACATCCCAGACAGTAAAAGGATTTTCCCCTCCCCCTCGTACACACAGTTACCAAATTCCAAGACTGTGCTTAAAAAGCATTGAAAGACAACGGGCAAAGCACTCATTTCCAACCTAATCTTGAAAAATGGACTAATTGTATTTGCTGAATTCATTAAAAAAAAAAAACAAGTATATCAGCTCAAAATAAATACCTGGCCTGAAAAATTTCAGCAGAAACATTTCAAGTATAAGCAACTGAAAACTGGGGCACATAACTGAAGTGTCAGGCAATCTGTATAATCTATAATACATGCAGCTAAACAAACACATTAATATTAAAGTTACAAGTACATTCCTAGCTGTCATACTATCCTTCCTTATTCATGCCCATCTTACACAAATCATGTTTTTGTCACTAAAAGGTAATGCACCCCTCACTGAAGTCTGCCAAGGATGGGATAGCTCCTGCCCCATTGGGAGCAGGGGTTCAGGCTAGAACCAGAGCCTTTCCATTTCAGGGCAGCATCCATCTCACTGACCTACTCAAAATAAAGATGGTTAGTTCTATGTCTATTATGTGCAGGTCAGGGGTCTAGCTCAAGGATCTTCAATTTCTAAGTGACCAGGGACCACACACTACACAGTCTACACCACATGTGACATGGGCTGCACCTGTGCAGAGCATGAGCTCATTGGGCTGCAGGTCATGCAGGTATCTCCCTGCTGTACCACACTGCATGGATGCCCCAGCTCCCAAGATTGCCTCTTATCTGTAGGGTCCACCACCCCACTGGACAGTCCCACCCCTAAGGAGCAGAGAATAGAAGATGGAAGAGGGAGCCAGAGCCTAGAGACCCTGGTTACTGCTGCAGTCAGAGCAATGGGAGAGCAGTGGTTGAGTAAGAGCATTAGGGTCCACCAATTAACCAAGGGCTACAAGTTAGACAGCCCTGTTCTAGATGCATATTTCAACCAGACCTCAAAAAGGAACCATCATCTTAATTTTTGCAGAAGGTATCTATTAAATTTTCCCCTTTCAAAATCTGGGCCAGGAGGCTATGGTGGAATATCCTGTATTTAACATGGGATATATGGGAGGAACAGGTTCCCATAACAGAACATAATATAAAATACCAGTTGAAATTCCAAAGGGGATTTGGAACCCCCATACACCTTTGTTAAGAGGAATCTCTTTAATGCTTAGCCAGCCCAGGAATGGCCTATAACAAACATGAGTCATGTGTACTCAAGGGTGGATCCAAGGGGATGCTGTGGTGCAGTTGTGTCTCTCTTGGGCTTTGCTATACATGCCCAGTGAGCTCTCTGAGCTCAACATCTGATCTACACAGAGCTCTGCATGCAGTGAGCTCTCTGAGCTCACCAACTGATCAAATTAGTTCCTGCCAGATCTCCACCTATGCACCAAGCGTATAAAGCCCAGGACATACCTGCAATAACACCAGAGTTCACTTCATGCAGAGCTGTGCCAGAACCCAGGCTGATCAGCAGGGATCCTGGTTTTCTCTGATAAAAAAAAAATCCCAAATTTTTGGATTAAAGAAAGTAACCCAAAATCCACATTGTTCCATGATTAAAATGAAACACCAATATATACCTATCTATATGGATAGGTCAATGATCTATATAGATGGGTATATATTAGTTGTGTTTCATTTTAATCATGGAACAATGTGGATTTTAGATGTGGGTTTTTTTAACTGAAAATTGGGGATTTTTTTTTTAATCAGAGAAAACCAGGATCCAAGCAAGCCAAAACAATGAGTCTGGAAGAATCTTCGTGTACTCCCCAAGAAAATAGGTAAGGATGAAAAGCAAGAACCCTGTGCTATGCTAGACCTATGTATACTTGATGAGTCCCATACTGCAATCACAAATGTATAGTACAATGGTATTAGTCCTAAATGAGAAAAGACCAGCCAGTTCTACAGACGTTTTAGGAAGGTCAGCAGTTTTTCTAAATTCAATGTGACCTCTATGCTCTGAATAGATGACTGGACAAAAAAGATTCATTTTCACAATAGACCTCAGAAAACAGCATTAACAGATCCTATTCACACCAAAATTTTGTGAACAGGCAGCTTTTTACACTCTCTTCAGATAATACCAGTTTTGGTCTATGTGGTTTAGTCTCAACAAACTGCACACAGCCTTCTAGCAGCCAGTGCATCAGGACCATTAGCCACACAGTACTGCCTTACTTAGATGATGTGGTCATCTCGAGCTAGTACACATAGGCCTATCTAAAACAGGTCAATCCAAGCTCCTGATCCATGTAGGAAATTGGACTGACAGCAAAACTGGCTACATATAAAATAGAAAAGGAGGAATTCATAAGATTCATATGATACACATTCAGGAAGGACACAGTCCAGCCGCTTTCTGACAAGGTGCGGGTATAAATGCTGATCCGTTATTTTGGGGATACTAATAAAGACTTGTATGTGAACCTTACTGGGGCTACAGCCAAAAAGGGATTTCTTGAAAGAAGAGATTCCAATGTGTTAGCCTTGTGTCTGTGCATTTGTGTCTTGCTTTCCTTTTGATTATCACTATCTCCCAAAGAAGTCAACTTCTAGAGACTGGAATTGAAGAATGCCTCAGACCCATGAGGCAACTGCCCAGACCCTGCAGACCAGACCAAGTGCAAGGTCTTCTCAAATGCCTACAAGTACACTAGGAGAGGAATGCCACAACAGCATGCGTGCGCGCACACACACACACACACACACACTTTAAATCATTGATCTCTCTTGACACTGAGATGGGAGCACAACATTTTCTCAGGTTCACTATGTATCAGAGAGAAAGCAGTTGCGACTTTAGAATCAAACGCTCAAGTGGTCATGTAAAAATAACTTTAGCACTAGTTTTTCTAAACTGTTTCCAGAGCATCTGTTACTGACAGGTGAGTGAATGGAAATGGACAGTCCTCAGTACCCTGCAGAATAAGGTTTCCTATATAATGATTATGAATTTAAGACTTTATCAGAAAATTTTAAATATCATGGTTATTTCCATGGCTTTGTAGAGTTGTAAGACAATATAGCATGGTAGCTATATGGATACATAGTTGGTTTATGTTAACATTGTCTAAGACATGCAGTTAATCATGCAGCTAATATCAGCCTAAAGTATAGAGGGGTTAAGATGTTCCAATGGTATCCTAAAACAGGAAGAAAAGTAAGGGTAAAGTGACATGTTATATGTAGACTATAGTATATCTCTGGAATGTTAAGCAATGTTAGTTAGAATATGCTGTAAGCAGTCACATGTTAAGGGTTAATGCTATTTCTTGTCTGTACAGCTCTGATTTGGCACTAGAGGGTGGTGAACTGGGCCATGGCTAGAAGCCAGGACACCTCGGCTCTACCCCTGCTCTGGGTTGGGGAGGGCTGAGAGTGGTGCACCCTGGAATGCTGGAAGACTGTAGATTGCATTTTATCTCCATAGAGCAGACTGAAATTACCCTAACACGAGCTAGGTAACATGGCACAGAGTTAAACCTTGCCTGAAGCAGCATAACTGTGAGATGCTCACAGAGCACTAAGCATGAGTTAATGAGCTTTAATGTGCAGATGCTTGTGTTTTAAATTCCCTTAGTGTGGTCTAAGTGTACTGTGCAACTTCACTGTAAGACCTTGAGCATGGTAACAGGATTAACACAGAGCTATAAAGTGGCAAGGCATTCTTAGACAATGGTTTTAGCATGCAGGATACAATTGCTGGGGTGGGGAAGAGTCTTTAAGAGTGTTTGTTACTGCTTACATTTTAGTTTCCAAAGAGTCTGTAGATACCTTATAACCTGAGACATGGGGTGGCATCCAAGATTGCCTGTAAAGAATTAAAACAAAATATATAAAGCATGGGTATTTTATATTTAGTGAAGAATAGCAATTCAGTTCTGCTTCTCTATATAAAATACAGTAAAAGGAGAATATTAGTATGTCAAAAATGGTATGAAAATCTTATAAGCTTTTTCTGAGAGTAGCTTTTCCTTCCAAATTCTTTTCCAGAGCCTTAATAACAGCTGCCATATTGATACAATATTATGATCACTTTGTTAGTGCACTTAAGGGAATTTGAGGTAAGTGGACATAAAATTAAAGCTTTAAATAGTGTGGTGTCTCCGAAATATACATCTTGGGTGTAAGTGGTAGAAGGATTTAGCCATTTTGTGCTAATACAAACAGGTCTCATGATGAAGAACTTGATGGCAAATGTAAGATATATACATCAGGGTGCCAAACACTCAGTAATTTATGTCACTGGAAACAACACATTCAGAATCTTAATTCTGTGCAGAATCTTAATTTTTTTTGTTGTTAAAGTAAATAATTATCTAACTATCACTCTTGGGGATAGTGTTATAAAAGCCTTCCCATCTTAGCTGAGTATAACTGATGCCAGGCAAGGTTTATCTCAGGTCTGCAAATCTGAAAAAATTACTGAGAGGTGAACTGCCTACCCCTCCATTGATCACATTGGGGTATTCACTCTAAACCCAGAAATAACACTTTAGTTTCAACATTAACTGTGTCACTGGTCATCACTTTAGTACATAAAAAGAGAAGGCAATGGGAGGAAAGCCCAAAAGGAACAGAAGGTGGAATCTGCTATTGGGAAGGAAATACATAAGGAAAGATGGACATCCACCAGCAACCCATTTTCAATTAATTATTTGGAAAGCTCCTCTACAGCCAGTTCTCATAACCTCTTAGTTGATACCAGTGAAATTAGATTTATTTAAACTTAAACATTATCAATATTGAATGCAATACTATTGTTCATTTGTGTTCCTTGGAATTGAAGGATAAGAATCAAGATTCATGTAAGAATCAAGGATTGTGTCTGGTCCAGCAAAAAACAGACAGTAGAGAGGCAGTCCTGGCCTAAAGCACTTTGAGGACAGACAGCCAGAGATTACTTCTTTTTAAAAGGAATCCAAGCTTGTTTGTGAAAGAAGCTTGTATTCTGTTAAGAGCAATATGTTAAGAGTCTACTGGTGACATGATGTAAACCCATAAATATCCTCCAACAGCAGAAGAAAGATAACAGTGAATACCTTTTTTTCTTCACAGGAGAGGTACTAGTGGTATCAGAGGTAGTGACTGATGTGGTAGGAGCCCAGGACTGCCTGTTAAGGAAGGATATTTAATGTATTTATTATTTGTCAATTAAGTTCTAATTTTAAGTAATAAATTATGGATTTGCTGCTGCAACTCTGAATCTGGTCCAGACTTGGAGTTGGGGTCAGAACCAACTGCCTGCTCCCCCCAACAGACTCTGCCCCCCTGCCTGCCCCTGCACCATCTTCTCCCCAGTGCAGCCTTTGCCGCTCTTCCACACCCACTGTTGCCGCATATCTTCTGGCTCCGGCGAGGCTCAAAGTCCGCTCCATCCTGGGGCATGGGCTGTGGGGTTGTTCCAGCTCAGCCCAACCCAGCTGAGTAGCTCTGGCCCAGAGCTGCTTCCCATCATTGGCTGCTACCGGGCTGGGCTGGGGCTGAAGCACCCCCACATTCCAGGCCTTGGGCTGAAGCCCTACCTGAGCCACAGGATAAGTGGTGGGAGTGGGAGTAGAGGCAGTGGGCAGGGGCAGGCAGCTGTGAGGATAGATAGGGGCAGATACAGGAAGGGTGAAGGTGCCAAGGAGTGCAGGTATGAGGGCAAGTGCCGTGGGGGAACACCACAGGAGGGGGCTGAAAGTGAGGAATGCAGGCAAAATGGGACAGGCAGTAGGGAGGGAAAGTGATGAGGAGGATGGACAGCAAGAGGAAAGATGTAAAGGTGTAGGGGAACAAGTTGAGTAGGGGGTCAAAGTCCAGGGCACAACTTGCTTGACTTCCCCACTGCTGCTCCTACAGCCTGCCCCACCCATAGGTCCCCTACCACCTGCCCCACTACTGCCGGCCCCCTGCTTCTCCTCCCACTGCCAGCACCACCCACTGCCTGTCCCCTATTGCACTGCTTTCCCTGCTGCTGTGGCAGGGGAGACAAATTTAAGAAAACACTACAATAATAAGAGTCTAGACATGGAAAATTATAACAAATGTACATATTTCCATGTCTAGAAAGGAATTATTGAGGCATCATCTTAAATGTAGTCATCTTTGATCCGGATAAGTATGGTTGTAACTTTTAGCATCTAAATTGAAATATCTTCAAGGATTCAGATGTCCAGACAGTGTTCTGAAAGATTGAGCTTCTTAAATGTTCTCAAATTGTGCACTATATATCATTGTCTTCTTTATATCTTAGCCACTATATCCATCCATGTCTCTATACTGCCCTCTGTAGCCACAAAAATACTGAATATTGGTTTTGACATTTAAAATTGTATGTTTTATAATTACTTATGAAAATTAAGCACCTTTATTTAGATGACTAACACATTATTCAAAATTCTACCCATAATGGACAGCATAAAGATCATATTTTAATTCTTGTAATTTTTCTCATAAAAAAGTTTACTTCTCAAGTTACTGCCCTGCTATCTCCACTTCTGAGCATAAATATGCATCTTGTTATAACTATCTGACAGCAAATATATAAAGCAGTGCTTGTCATCCTTTTTAGACTTAAGGCATATTTCCATAACTTTTTTGAATTTAGCAGCATTCTATTTTGAAAACTAATTTCACTCATTTTTTAACTGCAGAAAAATATTAGAAGCACTTCTGTTACAAAGAATCAGAAAGTCCACAGCAAATAAAAATGTTTTTGACACTATGTGTTCCTATTTGAAACCTGGGTTTATCTTGTGAATCATGTACAGGTGTCTGCACACATAACAGTGCTAATATTTCAAGCCACCCCAGGCATCCCTGTTGAGAACCACTAGTATAGAAGGTAAAAACAAAATTGATGAACAATTTAATACCGACTTACGGCTGACTTTGAATTTTGTTCTAGACCAGAGCTCAAACTGTTGGCCCTGCAGGCCAGATGAGTGAGGTAAGACCAGTCCATAGATGGATGGAGCCCCATGCACCAGAGTTGAACCCTACCTCCCTATTGTAAAAACTGGGACTGGGCCCTGAGCACTGCCTTCTCTCATCCCTACACATGGCAACTGATCTCTGGGGGCCTGGCACTGCCCCTCCCACCCTACTGCACTTGGATTGGGTCCTGGGGGTTTGGTACTGCCCCACTCCCAGCCTCTTCACCCCAGGACTGACCCCTGGGGTCAGCACCACTCCTGCCCAGTAAGGCGAGATCCAGCATGCAGATCCATGGATCTGGAAATTTGGTGCTCTGAGTTACTAAGTTTCTCTTTAGAAGTATCTGAGCCCTGTCATGGTTCATTTATCACCACCAGCTATACTAGACATAATTTCTCAAGGATATAATTATAATGAAGTTGCACTAAGAATGAATTTGTCCCATTAAATTAATAAATACAATACCTGATCTTTTCATGAAGGTTAGGTTGTTCATAAATTAAAAAACTTTTAGAGAAAGTATCTACTTTCCTCGAAAACTGAAACTTTTCCCTACTGCAAAATTGACCTTTCCCCAAAATAGTTTTGGTTTTTATCTGCCTATATATATAGAGGCAGAGACAGAGACAGAGACAGAGAGCGAGAGAGGGAGAGAGAGAGTCCCTTGTCCCATCCCTTCCTCCCCTTTCCTGTTCCTGGCTTTCAACTTCTTAGGACAATTGGACAATTTTACTGCTGAGATTTTAAGATGTTTTTACCTAAACTGTCCACACTAAAAACAAAAAACAAGAAGTTACCATCCTCCCTCAAACAACCTATAAGGAATGCTAAGGTCATTACATAACCATGGTACTATTAGTTATTTATCTGAAAATAGATTTGTAACTAAACAAACAGAAAGTAATAATTCATAATTAAGTAGGTTTCCTAAACTCATACCTATTAGTTGGCTTCTTATCCAAGACTGGGGATTTATTTGCTTTCTCAACATCACTTCTATCTGAAATTCTGTATGGAAAAAAATAGTACAAAATAAATTATAACAATCACTTTAGATTAGAATCAAGTCTTATTTTAAAAAAAACCCCACCACTAAGAATAAAATGGAAAATCAAATATTATGGAGTCTAAACATTTTTTATTAACAGTGTAGCAGATGTTAAGAGGTAAGAATAAAATAGTAAGTGAAACAATATAATAATAATACATGTATATTTGAAAGTTTGTCTAGCTTGCTGAAAAAAATTAAATCTCAGTCAAATGTTGACTTCTAGATCTACCAAAATGACACAAAAATAAAATTAATATTTTTCCTTTAAATTGCTATCAGTTTTAGTGAATATATTTAGACTGTTTTTGATAAGGTAGTGGTATATATTTAATACAGAAACCATCATCCACTGTCCCATGAGAGGCACACTGTTTTTTTATGGCTTTTAGAGATCAATGTGATTTGAAAATACCTTAGTATAGCATCCTTGTTGGAACAGAGTTAAAATCCACTGGAGATACATCAACCAAAGAGATTAGACAAGTAGTACTTAATATTGATTTTATGAAGCCATTAGATCTACATTAAGGAATAAGCACATGACTTTTCATGCCCTTTATGGACTCTACATTTGTTGCCTAAAATCTTTCAGTGAAATCATTATGAAGCTATCCCAGTATTTTTTTTCTCTCTTATGGAAGGGTGACTATCGTTCATAATACCTTAGAGCCGGAGCCAGTTCCGCTTACTCAGTTCTGTATTCATTCCATATATGGAACCCCTACCAATATCAACTAGAACTCTACCAAAAAGACCAAGGCTAAACTATATACCTTACATCTGATTAGTAACTTTAATATGCGTATTTGTTTTAAGTACCTGGCTAACAAATTCTTTAAAAAAAGTTTCCATCAAAACCTATTTATTTAAATAAAGAAATATACAGAAAAATAATTAGTGTTTCTTACTCCTTTTTACAGGAATATTGCACAAATCTATTGAGACAGCAAAGCAATGTTTATTCAGGTATCTACTGAATTAATACCATATAGTGAAACAAAGAATTACTTAATATGCCTTCACTTAAACAATAGGCAACTGGTACTTTCAGTGGAATTCTCTATGTGGATTCCAATGCACAGTTTATACCAGTGTCCTCTCTGGGTTTTAGTTTAATTTTTAAAGAAAAAGCTTAATATTACATAAATAAATAGTACTTTTGTCCAAGGTAGCCTGTGACTAGACAGCAGTTATTCAGTAGATCACTAGAGGTCTCACTAAACTTGCTAACAGTGAATACATTTCTTGATAATTCTCAAATGTCTGAAGAACCAGCTGTATCAGTATCAGGCTTACATACTAGACATTCCTTCAACTTTTGTTTTACTGGAGATAATGAAGAAATTTTCAAATGTCCATGTTTAACTTACTTTGTATTACTGTCCCCATGTTTCAGGGATTCTGGGCAATAATAAAGTAGGAAAGCAGGGTTGGCTTGAACATCCTCTTTACTGTTACAGTCTTGTCTTTCAAGACTTAGTTGTCACATAAAGGAAAAGTCGAATCCTCATAAAAGCAGTTACAGTCAGATGTATTTTCTATATAGATATAAAAGTTTAACCAGCATCCTGACCAACTGATGTAATGTATGTCCTCCATCTCTTTTCCCCATATATAATTTGTTCTTAATGGGAAGGAAGGCATATTTTGCATAAGAAACTCCCTTTGCCCCACCCTTCTCAAAGACAAAGGTGGAATTGATCATTAGTTAATGGTAGGAAAAAGCTGACACTTATCTGTACGATTGTTGTTCTTCAAGATGTGGTATGCAAGTACCACCATAGTGTGTATGTACATAGTGCGTTTGAGCCAGAGGCTTTCACTAGAACTATTGTTGAGTCAGAGAGTATGTGCTTTGCACGTCCTTGTTCTTAGAGACAAAGGATAAAGGGGGTAGCCATATCATTCACCTTCTCAGTTCCTTCAAAAGTATTTACAAAGATGTATGGAATGTATACATGTACAATACATCTTGAACAATAGCTACCATGAAGGTGGGTAAGTGTTCCTTTCCCTCCAAGGAACTGGCATGTATCTAATGCACAATAAGTGACTCCCAAGTGATTGTCTATATAAATGGCCAAAGAAGAAAAAAATCCTGTTTGACTTTACATACCCAAATAGCCCCTACCCAGCTCCAAAACTGCTTTTTTGACACTTATGCATAGTTTGCAATCCTATTCCATACGCAGAGCAGACATACACATCAAACATGCACAGTAAACTGCATTCTGATCAGGCAGTTACACAATTCTGTACATACTTACCTGAGGCCTGAGCCCCAAAATTGCACAATTGTGGAGGAACTTTATTTTTTCAGGTTTCCTTCTATTTATGCAGTACATGCATTTCTAGAGAATGGCACATACATTGAATTCACATAAAGCAAACCCACTTGACAATGTCACAAATAGGAATAGGTTTGCATGGTGATGAGGGAGGGAGGGAAGGAGTGAGGCTAGAACTAGGGAAGAGATGGGGGAAGATGTGGGGTGCCACTCCCAGGGCTGCACAAGGCAGCAAAGCAGAGGGAACAGAGCAGCACTCACCCCAGCCCTGGCTGCAGCATCCCTATGAGCAGCCGGCGCCAGCTGCCTGCAACCACTGGGCTGCACTGTGCTCTGCCTGTTGCCCCATGCCTGGGTTCCACCTGTCCCTACTCACCTTTGCTCTTGGGCTGCGCCGTGCCCTGGTGCAGGCAGTTAGTGTCGGCTGCTCCTGGAGCCACTCCATTATGGGCTGGGGTGAGTGCAGACAAGTGGAGCCCTGGGCAGTGGCATTTATCCCAGCCCATGCTGGAACACCCTTGGGAGCAGTAGATACCAACTGCCTGCACCATGGCATGATGCATTCCAGGAGCAGAGGTGAGTGGGGACAGATGGAGCATGGTACAGCCCAGCGGTTGCAGGTAGCTGACATCAGCCACTCCCGGAGCCACTGCAGCCAGGGCTGGGATGAATGGGGCCACAGCCCTTTCCCCTCCCTTCACAGACTTACTTGCTTGGGTAGGGGGGCATCTATGCTGATCGCATAAGAGCAAATTTCTTTGCATATACCGAGTTATGGTTCTAAATATGCTCATGGTATAAGAGCAAATTTGCATATAAAGAACCCACATAAATCAAGGGAAATCTGTAGATCAGTGATATTTAACCACTTGGCACCATAGGCCTGATGAGTGGGGCAGAGCCAGTCTGCAAACCAGATCAAGCCTTGCATGCCAGGATAGGCCCCTGGAACCCAGGCCACACCTCCTTTCCCACACACTAGGATTGGCCCTAAAGAGCCTAGCACCCCTCTCCCTCCCTTCACACTAGGATTGGTCCCTTATGCCTGGCACTGCCCCTACCCAGCCCCTCACATGGGGATTGGAGAATGGAGGCAGGCACCACCCCCACCTGGCCCCACAGACTGGGATTAGATGCCCAACTATCATAGAATCATAGAGAAGTAGGGTGGAAGGGACCTCCAGAACTCATCTAGTCCAACCCCATGCCTGATGCAGGATCATCCCTCATCCAAACCATCCTGTACCAACCATAATCTAAATTCTACATAAGACTAACATCAACCCTGACACAACACAGATGTAAATACTCTCCCCTGTCACAGGTAAAGCAGGAGAACCAGGACAGCCAATGCTCTATTTTTATAAAATTTTGTCAATATATGCTCAAGAAGTCCTAGGTACATCCCCTACTACAGAGGAAAGCAAAAACCCCACAGTCCTTACCAATCTCAACATGGGATAAAATTCCTTCCTGACTCCAAATATGGTGATTGGTCTGATCCTGAGCAGAGGGGTGAGACCCTCTAGCCAGGACTGGCTTTGGTACCAGCAGGAGCACTGGTACATCCCAGGCCTAAAAACACCCTGACAAATGCAGCAGAAGGGGCAGGGGGAAACTAGCAAAGCTCAGGAGCATGGGAAATACCCATAGTAGAACATAGACATAGCTATGTTAGATCAACCCCGACCTGTGGCTGTCCAACCTCTTCTTGAATACCTCTAGTCATGAAGAGCCCACAGTTTCCCACACTATTCTAACAGTAAAGAAGTTTTTCCAGATATCCAAGCTAAACTTATTTTGCTGCAACTTCAAGCCATTGGTCCACATTCTCCTCTGTGCAGCAAGAGAGAAAAGGTGCTTTCCCTCTTCTTTTTGGCGGCCTTTCAAGTATTTGAAAACTGCTCTTACGCACCTTTTTCACAAGCTGAACATACCTAGCTCCTTCAGCCTCTACTTGTATGACTTGCCTTCCAGGCTCTTGATCATCTTTGTTGCCTACCTCTGGACTCTCTCTAACTTCTCCACATCCAGGGATGGCCTACAATTTTTTGGGAGCCCCCAGCAGGAAGAAGCCAGTGGCAGCAGTGGTAGCAGTGAGGTGGAGAGGTAGGAGGGGGGTGTGGTGAGCAGCTGAAGAAGCTGACGGAGGTTATCAGCAGCAGGTGGAAGACAGGGGTGGCAAATGGCCAAAGAAGCCAGTGCCAGCAGCAACGCAGAGTGGTGGCAACCACCCACCCTCCTTGCTACAGTACTGATTTGGAGTATTCACAGTCATGGAGGACCCCTTGGCTGCAGGGCCCCTTGTGGCCACAGATTCTGCAGGATAGGATGGGCTGGCTCTGCCCACATCCTTTTTAAAGTGTGGAGCCCAGAACTGCACACAGTACTCCAGATGAGGCCTAACTTGTACTGAGTAGAGTGGCACTATCACCTCCTGTGTCTTGCACCTAATTCTTCTATTGATGCATCCCAAAAATACATGCACCTTTTGTGTGGCTGCATCACACTACAGACTCATATTGAGTCTTGCTCAAGAGGCTTTCTACGCCAACATCTAAATTGTTAATAAACACATTGAAGAGCACTAGGCCTAAGACAGTCCCCTGTAGGACTCCACTCAAAACCTCCTGCCATTCTGATGTGGATCCATTTATAACTACCCTTTGCTTGAGGCTTTTGAGCCAGTAGTCTATTCGCCTTGTGGTAGTTTTGTCCTGCCCACATTTCTCTAACTTGTTTATGAGACAGTCACGTGGGACCTTGTCAAAAGCCACACTGAAGTCCAGATACACTACATCTACAACATTCCCTTCATCCACCCAAATAGTTACTTTGTCAAAGAAGGAGATCAGATTTGTCTAACATGTTTTGTCTTTTTATAAATCAATACTAGCTGCTTGTGATCAGCATTTCCACCTCCAGATGTGGTACTGGTGTGGACCAGTGTGAAGCCCTGACCCACCCTGTGCCTGCTGCAGATTCACATACTCACAGTGAACAGCTGCAGCAACAGCAGCACTGGTGAGGCAGAAGTGTGCTTGGCAGGAGGGAAAAGCAGCCCCTCCCCCTTAGTGCTGCCCAATGCTTCCTGCAGCAGCCATGCAGAGCCCATGGGCCAGGGGCTGAGCAGCCCTGTTTTATCCCAATAATTTAGTGGTTATGGGACACACTCAAGTACTAATTTAAAAAAGTATTATATATATATTACAGTGCTTACTTCCCTGCAGAGGAGCCTGGCATTGGGGATGGGGGAATTGTCCAGGCCTGATATGGAAGATGGAGGATTGTCCAATCAGGACCAGTCCTAAGCCTGGATTTATCTTCTTAGTTTATCTGCTTCTCTCTTAACATCGCATTTATCTCTTTACACCACCCAGCATACTT
Organism: Caiman crocodilus; assembly: GCA_030014935.1. NCBI lineage: Eukaryota > Metazoa > Chordata > Crocodylia > Alligatoridae > Caiman > Caiman crocodilus. The sequence goes on from JAGPOW010003316.1 coordinate 123,290,924, forward strand.
CAAAATGTATTTAGCTTATGCGGTTCTGGTATATTATTTAAGCCATCTTAAGGTGATGTCATCACCAGTGTGAAGAGCTTGAGGGCCACCAAGTAGCATAATAAATAGACATAATGCTTCAAAAGATCTAGTGACACCCCAGGGTATCTCAACCCCCTGTTTGAGAATCACTTTTCTAGATGTACAAATATCCCTCCTGAAAGACAAAAAGTTCTAGGTGGAAAATGTGTACAAGTGTTAGAAATGGTCATAAATGCAAAAATTAATGTTAAGCTTTTCATTTAATTCTTCTCTTTCTAGGCAAAACACATACAAATCATCATATGCACTAGAAACAAAAAATACTTTATAGGAAGGGGGGAAACTGACTTGTCTAAAGAAGTATCAGATCTGTATCGGCCAAGGTAAACTTTCTGATCTTCTTTTTCATTCATGTTCCTGGTGTTAAGAAAAGACGAATTAATTAATTAGAAGTAATTAAAAACAAATGAAAAATGTGTTTATTTTATGCAAAATAAACAGAATATACAAATTTATCATTATTTGAGTACAATTCAAACAAAGTACAAGTCTTGCATTAAGACTTCACACAGTAGTCCATTCTACTCAGATGTCAAAGGGCCCAGTTCAACTTTCCTTGAAATTAATTATTAAAATGGGAGCAGGAATGGGCGCAAACTGAATAAAACAAGTTCTCCATATAAAATGATGTTTAGTACAAGCATGTGCCTTTCCCTTTATCTCTGACATTATCATTTCAAAGAGGTATAGAAAAGCTACTGTACCTGTGCAAGCCATCTTGGGATTTGTATTGGTTTAGGACAGCCCTCCCATAATTTTCATCGGTGCTACAATTTTTAAAAGGCAGATTATTGATTACAAATCAAATAGTTTTTAAGGACATAAATATAATAGAGATATCTTAAAACAACAAGATAATTTCTTGACAAAGACTTGTGTCCTAATTCAGAACTTGCACCATTTTTACATCATGGTAATTCCGTGGAGTACAGGTCTTACTTCTACAGATTGTGTAAGCTCTTTCACAGAGGAATCTGTTTATATAGCAACCAGTGCAATAGTGGCCTGATCTTAGTTGGGGATTCTAGGTATTATAACAATATAATGTAATAATTAGGGCACCATTACATTTAAAGTAGGAGTCTTGCTGTAATTAAGTTACTTACTGGGATATACCACCTTTAATTACTCACTGTGTTGCAGACCTAACAATTAAATATTCATGCAATCAAAGCATTTAGGAGTGTCATTTTTAATCCTCAAATCCTGTGAGACATCAGCCTTATAAAATGCTACATACCCCACTAAAATAAAAATGGAGGCTAGTTATGTTAGCACTGGGCAGAAGGCAGTCAATGCCTCACATGGCTGTGTCAATACATTCAAACACAAGCACAGATCCAGTTAGTAAAAGGTTGTACATGCAAAAAATCAGACAGCAAATCATGGCAAAGGAATACAAGATGTTAACCTGCAATCAGGAGAAATATGTTGTACACTATCACTCTTACTTTTCCTCCTCAGATCTCTTCTTTATCCAGCTGTTATCTTGCAACAAAGTCCTTCGCTTGTTGTTATCTTGAATAACCTGTTGTCTACTTTTAACTGCAACAGAAGGATTTCTGATATCTATAAATATAGAGAAACAGCTACTGAAAATGTGTGTGATAATTCCAAAATCTTAAAATAGCACTGGAAATTCTTGTTCCTGGGAAAGCTTATGGTATATGTTTCATGGCACGAACTGAATCTTTCAACATCACAGGTGGAGCTCAAGGCTTCCTTAACATCAAGCAATGAAGATGCAGATGCTATCAATCTGCAGTTCATTTTTAGTTTAACCCATTCTCTTCTTATGATCTATGATTTACTAACAAATACCTTACTGTGATGCAACCAAGACAGAGGCCCCTGTAGCCTATTACTAAAATCAATGGAGTTAACAAAAAAATATTTAGATTGAAAATATTTGGTTGAATTCTTTATGTAGAGACAGGTGTAGTCTCCCCACAAAGCGAATACCACATTTATAATGTTATCGTCTTCTGTGTCTAGAATCTAATTATTGGAGGGTTGGATTAATTTTGTCCCTCCCACGAGCAAGCAGTGGCAGGGAGGAAGGTGGCAGAGGAGTCAAGTAATCCCACCCTTGTGCACCCCAGCATCTGCCCTGCCACCCTGGTGCCTGCCTCCCCACCCCTGCCTAGTCCCTTCTGTTTCCTGCCCCTCCCCACAGCCTTTGCCCCCACCCACTTCTGCCCCACAGTCTCTGTCCCCCTGCCACTGCCTCTGCTTCCGTACTACCCCTCACAGCCTCTGCTTGCCCACATAATCTGTTGTAGTGGCAACAGCTCTAGGTTGGGCCTTGGAGCTGCTGCCACTAACACTGCTTCATGGCTGGGCTGAGGTCACAGCAACCATGTGCTCCATGTCTAGGGCAGGAGTGTGGCTAGAGCTATGCAGAAGTCAGAGGGGTAAATGTAAGCAGTGGCAAGGACAGGAGGGTGAGGAAGCAGAGACAGCAACAGTGGGGGCAGACAGGGAAGCATATGCTGTGGGGTATGGGCATCAGCTGCAGTTCTGATTCCAACTCCAACTCTGACCTGGAGTCAGAGCCACATCAGCCACCTGGCACCCAAATCTCAAATCCAAGACAAGGGGTTTCTTTGCCCCATATTAAATGGGGAAAAAAAATCTCATTTTGAATTTGAATAAATATAGTATATGCCAAAACTGTTGTATTTATTTGTCATGCATGAATTTTGGTGTTCTGCTGTGACTTGCAAGAAGGGGAAACCAAAGACTTCAAGTGCAATGACAAGTGCAAAGAACTATAAATAAGTAACCAGGAAGAGAATGCAACTAGAACAAAGTAGCCAAGTGTTTACTTTAGGGGAGAGTACCTAGAGTCACTTCTTCAGAAAATATTTTCTAAAGCAAAGGAACAATGTGGAGTACAAAGATGGAGTTCTGTTTTATATAGAAAATTCAATTGAAAACCCCCCAGCTGCGAGCCACATTGGATATGCCCATTGCCCATCATGTTCCCAGTACTGCCTCCTGGGACCTGCCCATTTGCTTCTCCTCTCAAGAGGCCTTAGGACTGGCTGCAGAGGGAATCCCGAGAAGGGATTCACTACCAAATTCAGTACAAGTGTGCAGAAGTGAATGGGCAGAGTCTACTTGTAAGCACTGCTATCCAGAAGCATCCTGGAAGCAGTAAGAACTTACATATTGTGCCCACTACTATTTTTGGGACCAGTTGCAGAGGCACATGAAGCTCAAGGATAAAATTTGAGTCACTGGACCACCGACCCATAGGGGTTGGGCTATTACATCTTGTTTAAAGGTGTCAAGTAATGCTGAACTCATTACATCCTAACTTAAGTTACTACAATGATTATAATTACTGTCACTTCTAAAAATTTGCACCTTCTTGCAGTCTGGGCAGGAAAAGGCAAGTGGGTAAAAGAGGTGGGAAGTTATTTATTTTTCTTCCAGTTCGAACAAATTGATTGTCTTATAACTGTAGTCCAGCAAGGAGGCAGTATCAATTAGCAAGGAAATCCATATTAAGTGTATTTATTATAAATATTTACACTTTGCTCCTGGGGAACACTGAGCACATTACAAGTACAGCAGGGTTCAAGAGTACAGTAATAAGTATGAAAAACTGCACAGCACTTGAAAACTGAAAATGAGGTTCTTAACTACTTTTTGGAGAGAATAGTGAGTTCCCTTCCAGTAATGTTCCTAAAATACCTTACATCTAATATAATCTTCTGCACTCTAAACAAAAAATGCTCTTCAAAAGTATTTTTATAAGCCTCAGGGATAACATCATCTTCAGGAAGGATTATTTACCAGTTGCAAGAACAGTGAACTCCATCTGAAACAAGGAATTCATCATGGAATTTTAGCAACGGACTCCCTCAAATTATCCCTAACATGGCTGTGCTCCATGTCAGCTACAGTATCCTGTGTATCTTCAAATGTCTGTGGTTTTTTGTGAACATCAGTACACCTAAAGCAACAACAATGCTGGGCCTGGTATGTGGAACATTTTATCCTAGTTGCATATAGTGAATAAGATATTACTTTAAAATCCATTTGGATTCTGAATCTATCTCAGAAATAATTGAAAACATTTAACCTTAAATTAACACACAAAATTTAAATAAAAACTCACAGAAGCCAATAATATTAAAGAATATTAAAGAATGTAATATTATATATAAAATAAAATATAATAATATTTTAATATTATTAAATATAATAAAATACAATAATATTAAAGAATATTAAGAAGACAGAAGCCAATAATATTAAACTTATGTTTATTTTTAAATAGGCCATTGCACCTAGTTGATTAACTTGCATTTGTACAGTGATGGCCAAATCCTGCTTCACCTTTATATGCCATAAACCAGAGGAGTTGAACTTATGGCCCATGGGCTGGAACCAGCCCATGGAGCTTCATGATCTGGTCCATGGATCTCATACTAACCCTGCACATGGTGTGGGGCATACAGAGCCAGTCTGGTAAACAGGCTAGACCCAATGCCACAGGTGTTGCTTGTAGCATAGGTGGCAGACACAGGGTGCACACAGCATGCAACACCCAACTGGCCAGTTCTGCATACTGGCTCTGGAGAGCATGGATAGTCTGGGACCTAATCCTGGTAGGCCCTAGAGCTGCAGTCCAGTGGGGTGCTGCACGTAGCATGTGCCCCATGCTATCCCCCAAGCTCTGGGGCTTGCAGCTTTGGGTCCAGCCCACACACTACCTGCAGTGCAAGCCCCAGAGCAGGGCTAGTACATATTGCCTTCAGAACAGGGGACAAGCATGAGAAACATACTGCATATGGCATCCCACTGGACTGGCCCTGTCCATTGGCTCTGGCATGGCCAGATCCAGCCTGCAGACTGGCCCAGAGACCTTCATCCAGCCCATAGGGCCAAAAGAATTTGACCCACCTGCTCAAAACCCTGCTCTGATCATCTCTCTGCACCTTGAATTTAATATTCATTGGATAAAATGAATATATGTCAGTGGGATAGCTGCTACCCCACTGTGGGACAGAGCAGTACCTGGGACCAGAATCCAGGTCTCTCTCTCTCTTGCAAGGAAATGTCCACCTTACTGAACCACACTTCAAAACACACTTCAAAAAACCCTGTTCACTTTCTTTCTGGAAGTTGGGACAGTTTTAAGAGGAGAGCTGGAAGGTGTTTTGGGCTATGCCTCCCAGGAGGCTGCCAAACTAATCCTCTTCCCAGCCCTGCCCCTCCTATGGACCTCCCCTGCCCACACACACACACACCAAGCTGGCAGCTCTCAGTAGTGACTGGGGCAGGAGAGGGGAGGGAAGGAGTCTCCACTGCTGTACACGTCCCCTCCCCACTACCTTTGCTGAGGTCTTGGGGGAAGCTAAACTAGGCCCACATTGGGGGGGGAGGGGCTTCCCTCCCTCTGCACAAGCATCTTGACAGTGGCAGAGGCTTCCATACCCAGAGCTGGGGCACGGGTGGAAACAGAGCACCCTCACCTTATGGGCCTGGCCTGGTTGCACCCCAGACCCCAGCAGGAGTAGCTGAGGGGGGCCAAGCATGGGGGGCGCTTCTTTCCCCCACCCCCATCTTCCCATGCGGTGTGGGAAGAAGACAGAGGCCTTCTGTCTTCTCTCTGTCACACCCCCAGGGGCAGGGCTGGGCTGATGTTCACCAGCCCACAAAGCTGCATTGGACGCAGGCAGAATTGCCCAAAATTAATCTTAGAGTCAGGTTAACCAGGAGGCCTTAGAGCACCCCATCTGATATTTTATCAGTCAAGGGTTACATTTTTGCAGGATCAGCTATGTTAAAAGCACTCTGCAACTGTGCGTGTTTGTTACATTATGCTGCAAATGTCCAAAGTGGAGACTTTAGTTTTGATCTCATTCAGAAGGCAAACACAAGGGAAGCACAGCTATGTAAATAGAAATAGAAACTAAAATTTGCATAAGTTTTTGGCACTAATGGAGCTAAGCAAATAGTATTAAGCACAGAAAGGTGAAAGAGAATCTGGCTCTAAATCAAATACGACTCCACTCTCATGGTACAGCCCTTTTCCCATATATCCCAGATTCAAATTAAGTGTATTGCAGTTTTAATGTATACGTTTTGCTCTAGTTTTCTTGCAGTCCTTGAGCAGTGCAAAAGAAATGGGAAGATACAGGGAAAACTTTTTGCTTCAAATCCAAATCCATGTATTTAAAATGTATATATCAGAATAATGTTTTATTTCTGGAAAGTTTCCATTAGCTGAAAAAAAATGGAGTTTTGGTGGCCCTGAAACTATTCAAAGAGTTTGTCAAAGAGTTCCAGCTGGGAAAAAAACATATGGAGGCACAGTAGTATTCACATTTGCCAAACAGGTCAGTGGTTAGAGCATTCATCTAGGATACAAAGCGTCCTAATTTAATTCACTTCTACACCTAAGGGGATTTAGAACCCATATATCCTGGGAGTGTGCCCTTACTCTCAAACTACAGTGTATGCTGGGGTAATAAAAGTTCTACATCTTTCCTGTGATACTGTTACACTTTATATTAAAAGAAAACATCACTTTCCCTTGAGGAGGGACTAAAAACTAGGTCCTACCTCCCAAGCAAGAATCCTAACTACTGGCTTTATTCTGACTCATTAATTATTTTATACAAAGTGGAACGTTGTCAACAGAAGGACTTGAAGGAGATTCACTTATTTCCTGAAACTCAGTGAATTAAGACGCTTACCCAAGTTGTGGGCATAAATGACACGTGCCCTCAGCAGCTAGGGGTGCATGGCAGCAGTGGGAACACAGCAGCAATAAGTGGTGAGCTCCTGCAGATGCTGCCAGTGCTGTCAGCTTTGGGGTAAGAGGGGGCAGGGTGGCGAGTGCCCACCAGGGGTTGGTGACCACCCGCAGATGCCGCCAGCGGTGTCAGTGATAGTGGGGGTGGGGGTGAGTGGCAACCACCTGCAGACACTGCTGACAGTATTGGCGGCATCTTTTCATAGGGGGTGCACCACCACAGTCAGGGGGTGCATATGTACTCTCTCCCTACGCATCGCCAGTGATTGTGGGAAATCTTGATTCAAATCCCTGCCCTGAATCAGAAAGAAACTGGATCCAAGATATTTTTAGGCTGGTGATAGGATACTTACTGAAAGGACAGAAGTCCTGATTTCTAGTCCATGTCCAATGGCAGTAGGACCCAACCTTTTAGGTAGGTGCACCACAGATTAAGCCTAGACCCTCCCTAAGTGCCACTCCAATTTCCTCTCCTTTCCTGATTTGCTTCTCTGCTTTCTGCTCCCTGCCCTATCTGGTGCTGTGCTACCTTCGCTTTCTGCTATGTGCCTCGCACAGAGGGCAGTATGAATGCCACAGGTTGGCCACTTCTGTCCCAGGGAATATTTATTTACACAAAGTAAAACATTGTCAGTGTGAAAGATTTAGAATTTTCCCTGCCCCAGAATAACCTATCACAAAGGTAAAGTACAGACATTCAAAAACCCCAAGCCTGAATTGATTCAATCTTTGCAGGTTAGTCTAAGCTGTCTAGATTGAACTGATTTGCAAGTGAACAGACATTCACTTTTGAGTCTGGAAATGTAGCCACATTCCTGCAGTGGCTCAGGCTAGGAGCCACGGGGTGCTAGAGCAGGGGAAGGCAATTATTTTGGCTGGAGGGCTGCTTAACAAGTTTTGGTGAACTGTCGAGGCCCGCAACACCAGGTCCGCCCCTTGACAGGTGCCCCACCCAGTTGCCATCTTGGGGCTGGAAATTCTGGTGCCCTAACCGCCAACTTGCCATCAGAAGTCCCTCCTATGCCCCCGGAAGTACTTCTTTTGGGAAGAGGGGTTTACCATCTTTGAATCAGAAAAAAAACAAATCATATACTAAAAAATCAAACATCTACTATAATATAATATATTGTATTTCCAAAAGTATTTTGCCCTCATTTGTGTGGGTTTGTATAGTATATAGAGAGGTGATCGCATAATAGCTCAAAGTAAAGGCTTACTCTTGTATATTGTGTGTAGGGTGTAGTTGGGCTGGAAGTACGTGTGTGGTGGGGTATGGTGGGGTGTGTGTACAGGAAGGAGCTGTGGGGAGGGTGTGGGGGAAGGTATGTGTGGGTCTGGTGTTTGTGAGGGGTTTAATTGTGTGTACGGGAGAGGGTGTGCATATGGTGGGGTGGGCATGTGAGCCACACACACATGCACACCCCCTGCCAGCTGGTCAGCACCTCCCCACCTCACTATTGCCCAGAGTTCATGCACTCTGCAGCTCCTCCCCACCACCACCACCAGCTCACAGCCCCAGCCCTGAACCCACCCTATGCCTGCTCCAGACTCAACCCAACCAGAGCAAACCAGTCAAGACCTATGCATGGAGCCCACTCCATGCCCACTCTGGACTACCCTCCCATGCTGAGCAGCAGCGCCCCTCCCCCGCTACCAGGCCCTTCCTGCTGCAGCCACCTGGAGCCTGCACCCAGGCTGTCCTGTAGCTCCTCTCTGTCACTAACACTGATGCCTCTGGGCCACCCAGTGGGGCAGCAGTGGCAGCACAAAGGAGCCATAGGGTAGCCCAGGCAGGGCTCCAGACAGTTACAGCAAGAAGATCCCAGCAGCAGCAAGGAGAAGGGGCTGCTTTTCCCCTGTGCTGAGCTGCAGTTTCTGCCTAACTGCTGCCACTGCTGCTGATGCTCAGCATGGGTGGGCAAGTCCAGAGTGGACATGGGGCAGGATGGGGGCATGGCTATGTGCATGGGTCCCCGCCAGCACCGCGGGGCTGAGGCCAGCAGTGGTGGCAGCCAGAAGGAGCTGCTGCCACCTGGGCTGCCTAGAAAGGTAGTGTAGCAGCAAATCTGCCCCAATCACATGGCGTGCTCAGGGGGTGCTAGGACATACCATAGGCCAGATGGCACCTGGGCCAAGTGGGACCAAGGCACCCACCACAGGCTGGACAGAGTCCTCCATAGGCTGGATCTGGCCCATGGGCCATATTTTCCCCAGCCCTATCTATCTATTCAGTTTAAGAAAACCTGCAAAGATCAAATCAATCCAGCCTCGGGTTTTTTGACTGTCTGTACTTAACCATGAAGTTCCAAGGAGCAGCCCTTCCTTCTCTCTCTCAGTAAAACATCCTTTGCCCATGGCCTGATCTTTTGCTTCCTTAAACAGCTGCTCAACGTGTCCCTCACTGGGCTGCTCCTTAGTCTCCATAGCAACCACAGGTACCAGCAAGTAGGAAGCATCTCTGACCCTGCTGTTTCTCTCTCCCCACCACCACCTTCCTTCTGTGATGTTCGCATACACAGTCCTTCATCCAGAAAGAGTGCTGATAAAAATCAAACAGTTCTGCAACTTCTGCCTCCCAAGTGGATCTTCATTTGCATTGCCTGTTCAAAGAATTAGTCTGCCCTTCTTAGAATATGGACATTGGGAGAAAGGGACCCTGTTTAAATGAGAATAAACAGGGCTAAATAGCACTTGAATCAATCATATACTGCATAAATGCAATAAGAAGAACTCATTGTTTCTGCAATAGTTTAAATGCTTTGAAAGTAGGAAAATAAAACAGCAGCAGCATTACCGGTTTGATTACATGATTTTTGAATGCTGAACGTTGACATTTTATTCAGTGATGAATCCTTCTGAGAGATCTAAAGGAAACATAAATGTATAAACATAAACATATGCATATGCATCTGTGCGTGTGTATGCACATGCGTGCGTGTGTGTACATGTACACATTCTCATGAGATTAAGGTGCAGCCACAAAGTCAGATGAGGTTCTTTGTCATCTTAATGAATATGTCTATGCAAGTTGGTAAAAATGTAACAGGAAATCAGATTCTATTAAAATCTGAAATAAAAAAATCCCATCTGAGTGACTCAACATTTACAGATTTTTTTAAAATAAAAACATAGTCTGTTAAGGATGGCCTCTTTGATAATCTTTTCCAAGACCTTCCTCAGTATAGATGTCAGGCTGATGGGCTTGTAGTTTGCTAGACCTACTTTCCTCCCCTTCTTGAGGATAGGCACCACATTGGTCCTCCTCCAATCTTTGGGCACCTCACCAGAGCTCCAGGAGTTCTCAAAGATCCGTGCCAGAGGCTGGGCTATGATGTTTGCCAGCTCCTTGAGTACCCTTGGGTGTAAATCATCAGGCTGGCTGACTTGAAGGTGTCCAGCCTGTCAAGGTGTCCCTTCATGAAGTCAGCTTTAATGGAGGGTAAGGAATTTCTCTCATCCAGGCCTCCCTGCCCCCAGTGGTCAAGGGGTGTCCCATGGGACTGATGAAAAGCTGACACAAATTATCCATTCAGCAAATTTGCTTTTTCCTGGCCATTGGTTGTCAGTTGTCCCATCTGGTTTAGCAGGGGTCCAATGTTGCCCTTGCTTTTCCTCTGGCTCCCCAGAGTAGTAGGACATTATATTTTGAGGTGGTGCTTGAAGTGCTCGTGGGTTTGCCCTTCCTTCTGTCAAGCTCCACAGGTCAAGTGGCCTGCAGCTTAGTGGAAAACAGCTTTCTGTCATGCAAGAACTTTCAAGAGACTGGCATTTTTTCCTAAGAACGTAAGAAAAGACATAAGCTCTCTCTAATACTTTTGCAAGCTGAAAATCTGGAAAAAAAATGTGTATATTTCAAAATGTTTCATGTTTATTATATGAACCCAAATTAATCCGATGTCAGTCTTTTATTTTTTAACTTATTTTTAGCAATCTAGAATAAACTGACTAATATATCTAAACAAAATGTTATTAAAATAAAACTTTTTATTAGTTGTCAATAATAGATTTTTTGGAAAATGTCAGGGTTCTTTTCAGGGAAAAAATCTTCCAAGTCAGGAAATTCATCAAAACCGAACTTTTCCAAAAAACAGTTTCTTTGATTAATGAGTATTAATACAGAAGTGTTATTGGAAATTCATGACTAGTTCCTGTAAGCATTCTCTTCAGATTTACAAAAAGCAAGGAAAATAGTTCTCTAAGACGGACAGAGACATCTCCTGAAAACAGAACCATTCCTGGTTTTCTCAGCTGCACACGTAATTGCATTCATTTATAAAAAGTGAGATTATGCTGTTCATTAAGATCAGGTCAGAGAAGAGCATGAGAATGACAGACATGAGTCGGGAACTAGCAGGTCTGGGGGGTTTTTTAATCTGGAGTGGAGGTGTGTGACATTCCATCTTCCATTCTTTTTCCAAAAATACCAGCTCTGACTAAGTAGCATTTAAAACTTAAGAAAATGAGAATTGAGAAGGTGAACTGCATTTGCTACAGTTTTACCCTTGTAACTGAGCTCTGCAGAGTCATGCAGTGAAAAGTTAAAATCCCTGAGGTACTGAAGCAGCCAGAACCAGTTTTAAGCAAACAGATATATTTCCATAAAGCATCTGAAAAAAACCCCAAAATGTATAAGCCTGAAAAATGTTTGTATTCCTTATTCAGTGGTGAGATTTCAGTTGTGTGTGCCAGTTTAAAGCTCTGGAATGTTGATACTAAAACATTTAACAACAACCTTTCCCTTTGGTTTATTTGTTGGTACAAAGCACTCACTGGCACTAATGTAATGTTCAGGACATGTACTTGCATGATTTAGTTCCCACCCAGTAAAAATATGCTCAAGGCTATAGTGAATTTCATTGATTCTGCAATAACTTCTGAAATACCCTTTGGAATTCTGCCAATATATTTTAAGGAGAGAGGCACTAAATTTCCCAGGAGCAATTCAGAGAACTGTTCTCAAACAGACATTTTGGGTTAGTAGCTAATTTTACCCTATATTTTATGGTTCCTAAATTGCTATGGTCACAGAGAAACAAAATGACAGGAAAGGGTCTGGTTCCCTTTTTTTTTTTTTTTTAATGTAGGAGGAAATGGCTAACTGATATTGCTTATCAAGTTCCTGAACAGCAGAAGGAATGAGGACATTTTGGCAAGTCTGAGAACCAATCAGGTCTAGCAATGTTTCATTTGGAAAAGCCCAGCTTTTTTAAAGAGGTGGATTTAATAGAAGTGCATCTTTCAATACAGTTTTTGATATATTTTTTTATATAAACTTTAGGACCTGACCTCTGCCTCAGAAAAATTAAACCACCTGAAACCTCAATGGGTGATGTTTAAACCTCTACGTTCTAGCTCATAGCTCTGTCATGAGTTTAGGATAAACAGATCTGTAAAATAGAATACCCCCTTGGGCCAGGTACAGATGTTCAAAATGCCTGAGGAGGAATCAATCTAACTTATATGGGTTTCTGTAAGCAGCCTAGTTTACATCAGTAGCAAACAGAACATAGGTTCATTCTTTGGTGGAGGTTGGGGGTGGAAATGCAGTCTGCCTGTACTGGCTAAGGCCAGCAGATTGAGGGCACTCTTGCACACTTCCCAGAAGGCCCCACAAGCTCCATGGGCTACCAGAGACTGCCAGGCACAGCCAACTGCCTGGTCCACTCCTGACTGGCTGACAAGCATGAGTGAGCACATCCCCAACCTCCTGCCATGTCAATGCAGTCCCTGCCTGCTCCTGAAGTTTCCAGCAGCATCTGTCTGACCCAGCTTGGATGCTCAATTCTCCCCCGCCCAATGCCCCTAGCCCTAGTACTCTGGGACCCTGCAGCCACGAGCCAAAAATGCAGCACCCCAGGTGCCCAGGTACCTGCAGACACTGGCTGAGCCAACAGGGTTGCCTCCATGCAGGGCCAGTCCCAAAGTGCTGCCCCTACCACCCTGACCACCAGAGACAAGTTGCCTGAACCAGCTCCTGCCTGGGGTGGGGAGGTATGCTGGGGTCTGGGTGGCAAGGTGCCTGATTCTGGCCACTGAGATGTGGTGTGCAGGAAGCAGAGTTGCTGTACATGGGTCTGCACTCATGCATGGCTGGGTATGCAGGAGCCAGGGCTGCAGTCCATGAAACTGTGCCCACCTGCTCTGTGGGTATGCAGGAGCCATGGTTACAGTCTGTGGAACTGCACCCAAGCACAGGGGTTCTCCTGGGCTCCATTTCAGATGTGTGTATATCATGGGGTGCATTGTGATGGGGTGTGGGGGCATGGCCTGCAGACACGGGTACCCAATCCCAGGGCTCATGCAGGTAACACAGGTACCTCCCTTCAGCCCTTCCCCCCTCCCACCTGCAGCTGACAGATGGCTGGAGGCAGGGGGCAGGGCTGTGGAAAGGGTGTGTGTTGACCCAGCTCTGGGAAAACTTGGGAGTGGGCTCTGGGAGGTGCTTGGCTGAAGCAGCCAGGTTCAGGCTAAGTGCTAATGCATTTCCCTGTCAGGGGAGGGAGGGTTGTGGGGCCTACAAAGGAGCTTGAGATATTAGGAGACAATGATCTAACTTGAATCACTAGAGCATCTGTTACAGAAATTCAATTCACTAGTCTAACCTAAATTGATTAACTTTGAGTGCTCAGCAACCCAGGTCTATCTTGGGCTGGGTTCTGCCATTTTTAGACCAGTCTGGCTAGGGACAGAAGTTACAGATTGGTTTAAGTCATCAGAAACTAGTTTAAACCTGATACAGAACAGAAGCTCAGTGCACATAAACCAATTTCAAAATGTCTGAAACTAGTTTAAGATAAACCTGGCTGAATGTACTATCAGACTGAACTGATTTGGGTCAAAGCAGTTTATGAAACTTCTTTCCCAGACCCCTTCCTGGTTCAAGTTAAATCACAGTCCCCCTGCATGTTTTTCAGCCCTGGGCTGGGCTCTGCTAAAGAAAGCAGGGCTAGCCCCACCCCTCTGGTCCCTAGCTGGAGCAGTGAGGGCTAGCTGACAAGGAGATGGGGGGAGTAAACCCAGCTGTGAATGTAGGCCAGTCTCCAGGATGGGGGCTGCCCTCCCTCCCCCCAGGCAAACACTGGCTGGGGTTTGGAGCCAGGCAAGGGGATAAACACCCCTTCCCCCACTTTAACCCACTGCTGGCTAAAACAGTGGACTACAAGTCCCAGAGGAACCTGGAAGCAGGAAGAAGACATCAGGAAGCACTACTTCACAGTCAGGGTGGCTAGGATCTGGAACCAATTTCCAAGGGAAGTGGTGCTGGCTCCTACCCTGGAGGTCTTCAAAAGGAAGCTAGATAATCACCTAGCTGGGGTCATTTGACCCCAGCATTCTTTCCTACCCATGGCAGGGGGTTGGACTTGATGATCTGCTCAGATCTCTTCTGACCCTACCAACTATGAAACTATGAAGTGATGAGCAAGCCTACAAAGTCCTGCTGTTGTAATTTTGGACTGCAAATCCCAGAGAACTTGGGGGAAGGGCGAAAAAGAAGTGAACACACAGCCCATGCTGGCTATATGCCAGAAAGCCACGCTCTAGTGCCCATCAGCCTCTGGTCTGAGCCACTGCAGACACATGGCTGCATTCCCTCAATCAAAGGTAAATGTCTGTTCATTTCTGTTTCAATTTAATCTGTGCAGTTTAGACTAACCTGCAAAGACTGAACTGATTCAGCCTCAGGCTTTTTGACTGTCTGTATTTAGCCTCTATGTGCAAACTTCTGTATGGCTACAGATTTAGAACAATTTCCAAGTACTTAGGTCAGTTGTTGCGCAATGTCTGTACCTTGCCTTGATCTTCCTTACATTCTTTAATAATCAGTGAAATTTTTAACAGTGTTGACAGAGTTAAAACCGCATTGCATTCTTTGATTAAAACCAAATGAGACAGCTGACATCATAGGCCTTATTATTGCAATCTCAAACAGAGAGCACACCATTCATCATATGCATTTTACATTTAAGAGGTGTTCTCTGTAACAGTACAAGCTATGTAGTAATTTTTTTATAGTAAAAACAGACCCCTGTGTTCCATATTCAGCCCTCACAGCACTCAACCTCACCACTCTGATTCCTTCACATGTGGCACCTGCTCTGGTTAGACTGAGAGTAAGCTCCATTTGCTGTCCACTCTATCCAGGGCAGATGTCACATGCAGTGCAGGTTAAGGACTGGCTGGAGCAGGTGCCACCTGCAATGCAGTCCCAGATCCACTGGAAAAAGGGTCAGAACATGCAAGGAACCCAGAGTTACCCTTCTTCCTTTATATGCAAGATCCAGCACCCAGTCTGGCAAGTCTGAGACTGCTGTACATGGAGCCCAATCCAGGATCCATAGTGCACACAGTGCCTGCCCCAGAACAGCTGAAGTGTGCATCATGTGCTTGCAGTCCCAGACTGGCTGGAGTAGGGTGCCATAGGCACTGAATCCAGCAACAGGGTCTAGATGATATGGCTCCACAACCCAGCTCCAGCCTGTAGGCTGTATCTTTGACACCCCATGTTTAAATACCAATCCAAATCTACTCTATTCAGAAGCTGTAAAATTCTTTAGGTGCCTAGATTCATTAGGTGGCTCCATTTTGGCCTGAAAAATGCCAAGACCTCTACACTTCACCTACTACACATTCTCTGAAGCAAAACAGATCAGCCATCCAGGATGCTGGTGCCTTATTTCCATTACATTCTAGATCAGTATTGATTGAGATGGGCCTAAACTCTACCTAAATTCTTACTTCCTTAGACAAGGTCAGAGCATGCCTAACAATCTGATGCTGAACACACATGCAGCTCAATATATAATGCAGAAGAGAAAATGCCCACCTTTTGCCAAATACACTAGTGGTAAGAGTATTTGCCCAAAAACTAGGTGATCTGGGTTCTAGGTGTCCCTTACCATAAGGGAGTTCACACTGTCAACTCCAGTTTTCCAGGATAGTCTTCTAATGACTATTTCATAGATTTCATAGACATTCAGGCTAGAAGGGGCCTTAGAGGATCATCAAGTCCAGCCCCCTACCCCAGGGGCAGGAAGTCCACAGGAATCGTAGGATCCCAGCAAGATAAATATACATGTGATGGGCTGGCTGGCAGTGACCTAGTCCAGGGGTTTTGAAAGTGCAAAAGATGATTGGAGGGTTTGGAATTCCCTTTCCTCACCAATCTGGTAATGATTTGGTCCAGGAGCTTTGAAGGGGTAAAAGACGACTGAAGGACTTGGGATTCCCTTTCCTCACCAATCAGGCCCAGAGATTCACCCCTCATGTCCCCTGATTGGCCCCTTGGGTCACCTGGAGGGGGATAAAAGGGACAGCATGGCTGACTTAGGAGAGACCAGGGAGGGACTATGAGGAAGGAGCTTTGAAGAGCTGAGCCAGCGGGGCGGAAGCAATTGCCCCAGAAGAACCTGTAGGAGCAGGACCTGCAGGCAGCAGTGGGACCCTCAGCAGCATAGTGTGTGGCCGGCAGGAGAGGCGTCCTGCTGGACTCCAGGATCCCCTACAAGAGGCTGTGGCCAGCAGGAAGATCTGAGCAGTGACCTGAAGGGTTCCCAGCTTGGCTTCCAGCTCCTCCAATCAGAGGCCAGGCAGTGCAACGTGAGGCCAGGGCTCCAGGAAGGTCAAGACTCCAAGCAGCTTACAGCAGTATCAGCAATGGTAGCTGTGGTGCAGTGTTCTTGCCCACCATGTGGGTGATCTTGGTTTAAGTCCCAACTTTGGTGACTTGGGGTGAGTGAGCTAACAAGAAAAAATTCCTCTTGCAGTAGACAGGAACCATTGTGTTTTCCCCTTTTCTCCAGGTGACCCAGGCCCTGTATTCCTTTGTCCTTTGATATTTTGTATTTTGTGCCTTTTTTATATTTCCCCAACCAGTATTGTTTGCTCTGTTGCTTGTGTTTTATGTTTTATATTTTGTTAACCCTGTCTTTTGCCAAAGATTGTAAGTGTCTAACCTTTGTTGAATCCTGCCCCTTGGGGCATTGTGGTGTCCACTATACCCCCTCCCATTATGCCTGTTATGTTCCCTCATTAAAAAGGTATATGGTTACATCCCCAGTGGTGATCTGGCTGTGCTCTATAGGGGGAGGAGAATCCCTACAGCTCCCACAGTTTTTGTGTACCTACTCTGATCCCTTCAATTGGAGAGGGGTACCTTTTGGAGTACCACCCGGGTTATCTACAACTGTGTCTTGAAGGTATTCAGAGTGAGTGCTTGAAACACCGCTGGCGGCAGTCTATTCCAAATCTTGGTGGCTTCAACAGTAAAGAAGTTCTTCCTTATGTCCAGCCTGAATCTCTCTCGGTGGAGTTTGAGACCATTCAATCTTGTCATTTCTTGGGGCGCTCTGGTGAACAGACGTTCTCCCAAATCCTGGTGAACACCCTTGATAAACTTACAGGTGGCCACCAGATTGCCCCTGAACCTGCGCTTTTCCAGGCTGAAGAGTACCATGACTCTCATCCTCTCTTCGTAAGGTCTGTTTTCCTGACCTCTGGTCATGTGCGTGGCTCTTCTCTGGACTCTCTCAAGCTTCTCCATATCCTTTTTGAATTGTGGAGTGCAAAACTGGACACAGTACTCCAGCTGCGGCCTCACCAAGGGTGAGTACAACAAGAGAATGATGTCCTGGGATTTTCTTGAGAAGCATCTATGGATGCAAGCCAGTGTTTTGCTCGCTTTGCTAGCTGCAGCATCACACTGAAGGCTTATGTTCATCTTGTGATCAATCATGACCCCCAAGTCCCTTTCATCTCTAGTGCTAACCAGTGTAACACTGCCGAGCCTATAAGCAGGCTGCAGGTTTTTCCTTCCAAGGTGGAGAACCTTGCATTTTTCAGTGTTAAACACCATCGTGTTCTCATCCACCCATTTCTTGAGCCTGTCAAGATCTGCCTGAATCACTCTCCTGTCCTCAGGTGTGGATGCTTTACCCGAGTTTGGTGTCATGGGCGAACTTGGCCAGTCTGCTTCTGATACCAATATCTACATCTTTGATGAAAATGTTAAAAAGAATAAGTTCTAGTACAGAGCCTTGAGGGACCCCACTGGTCACAGCGTACCATGATGATCGACTTCCGTCAACCACCACTCTCTGGGTCCTACCACGGAGCCAATTCCCCAGCCAGTGGATCATGGTGAGGTCGAGGTCACAGTTAGCCAGTTTTGCCAAGAGGTGATCATGGGATACCAGATTGAAGGTTTTTTTAAAAGTCAAGATATATGACATCAATTTCTTGTCCCTTGTCCAGGTGATAAGTCACCTGGTCATAAAAAGAAATGAGATTGGTCAAGCAAGACCTACCCGCAACAAACCCATGCTGCGTATCCCTCAGGATGTTGCCATCGGCCAGTCTGTTAAGGATGACCTCTTTGATAATCTCTTCCAAGACCTTCCACAGGATAGAAGTCAGGCTGATGGGCCTGTAGTTTGCTAGATCTACTTTCCTCCCCTTCTTGAAGATAGGCACCACATTGGCCTTCTTCCAATCTTTGGGGACTTCAGCAGAGCACCAGGAGTTCTCAAAGATCCGTGCCAGGGGCTGAGCTATGATGCTTGCCAGTTCCTTGAGTACCCTTGGGTGTAAATCATCCAAGCTGACTTGAAGGTATCCAGCCTAACAAAGTGTTCCTTCATGATGTCAGCTTTGATGGAGAGTGAGGAATCTACCTCACCTGGGCTTCCCTGTCCCGCAGTAGGCACGAGCGTCCCATGGGACCGGTGAAAACCTGATGCAAAGTACCCATTTAGCTAGTTTTCTTTGTCCTGGACATTGGTTGTCAGTTGTCCCATCTGGTTTAGCAGGGGTCCAATGTTGCCCTTGCTTTTCCTCCAGCTCCCCACATATCTAAAAAAGGACTTTTTATTGTCCGTGATATTTGTAGCTAGCTGGAGTTCCATTGCAGCCTTGGCTTTCTTAATTTGCTCTCTGCGGGTCCAGACCATATCAGTATTTCTCCTTGGTGATGATTCCAGTCCTCCATCTCCTTTTAAGATGCAGGAGGTCCCCTAGTTCCCTTTTGCTGCCTTTCCTCCGAGACAGGATAAACATTACTTGTGCATCCAGGATTACTCCCTTGAGGAGCAACCACTCACCCTGAACTCTCCTCCCCTTTGGGTTGTGGCCCTTGATTTCCAGTCTTGTCTTTTCATGGGTGAAAGCAATGAAAATGTGGGAGAACCACATCTGAAGCAGAAGGCCTAGCATCCATTTTAAATGAGTACAGCCTGAACTCTGCCAGGGCTAAAAATGTCACATTTAACACAGTATTTAAATTAACATACATAAGAAAAATGGTAACATCTAAACTTTAGGGAAGGCAAGAAGGCCTTAGCCTAAAGTTTAATTACCAATAAATAATTGATGAACAAGAAAAATAAAATGTATATAAAATCCATGTGTGTATGTTGTAGCCTCAGTTGTATTGATAGGCTAGGGACAGACATTCAAAAAGCCTGAGCCTGAAATGATTCTATCTCTGTAGGCTAGTCTAACCTGCCTAAATTGAATTAGTTTGCAACAGTATAGACATTCCCTCTAGACTATAGAAATGTAGGCACATGCATGCAGTATCTCACGCTAAAAGCCAGGGGGGCACTAGAGCAGCCCTCCTTTCCCTTCCCTTCCCTTCCCTTCCCTTCCCTTCCCCAGTGCTAAGCTGAGGGGGTGCATGGCCAGGCCCCAGCAGGATGCTCTGATTAGGGAGGGGTTTAAACTGCCACTCTGCCTGCATATTCCTAGGCTTTTCCCAACTTACTGCTCAAGGGGCAGGAGTGTTGCCAGCCGCCAGCCCCAGGATAGCACTGTGAGGCAAAAAAGGGTGTGTGTGCAGTGCACACACCTGTTCATGATACTGAGCTTTTCAATCTCCCGCTCCCTGCTTCTTCATACTGTTTGCAAACCTGACGGGTGAGGGAACCAGCATGGAGCTGATAACACAGCATTTATCAGCCCAGCAACAAAACAGAAACCTCTCTTATTAGTTCACATTCTTCTTAAGCAGCTTTTTCCAAGGAAGGAATGGAGGGACATACCAGCTGACCTGCTGATTAGCTCCAAAAAGCCTAAGCATATACTGTGTTGTTTGCCTATCCCAGTGAAATTGGAGCGAGAGAGACACACACGCGCGCGCGCGCGCACACACGCCCTCTCAGCATTAGCTACCATACCACATGCCTAGGGTCCATAGGGCTGTGGTCCATGCTGTGGGGAGGCAGGAGATCCCTGCTTGAGCAGTGAGGGTGGGCTGGGGAGGGGGAAACCAAGCAAACCCTGTTGTGCCTGCAGTCTCTGCCAGAGCTCTGCCTATGGAGTAGAGGGGCAGGGCCAACCCTGCTCTCTGAAGCAGATAGCACAGCTCAGTCCAGGGCTGCAAAGCATCTGGGATGTCAGGGGACTCTGAGGAAGCAGTCTGGGACATATATTACGTAAACCAGTTTGACCTAAATCAGTTAAAGTCTGATATACTACATTCAACCAGGTTTATCTTAAACCAGTTTGAAACCAGACTCACTTAGAGATCACTTGTTAGATGGCTCCAGGGTTAGAATTTAAACATTTAAACATTATGGGCCACTCTTGCATCCAAGCTGGGTCATTTGGAATGATGGAGCAATATAAGGGGAGACATTTCTCCTTAATGAATGTTATACTGTCCATTGGCACTCTAAACAAAAGGTGCTACTTCAATGCCATGGGCAAATCTAGAACTATGAAAAGGAGGGGTGCAAGTGGTGAGGTTCATCATCACATATAATACAACATATATTTTTC
This sequence comes from Caiman crocodilus, assembly GCA_030014935.1. NCBI lineage: Eukaryota > Metazoa > Chordata > Crocodylia > Alligatoridae > Caiman > Caiman crocodilus. Next base: position 123,311,553 of record JAGPOW010003316.1, read on the forward strand.
TCAAGTTAAAAATAAACTAGAAGGTTTCTAATACGTTAGCAGCCTACGGCTGTATTATTCAGTTTTTGAATCAAAAACAAAGATACATTTTATCAAAATGAGTTAAAACCAGTCTGAAGGGCTGTGAAATAGGAGCTTTGTTACCAGGAGCAGATAACAGACATCATATTTGCAAAACAAAGGGTAACTTGATTGGTGAAACATTAAGACCATTAAAAGAGGAGAGGGTCATTAAGACTTGTGGAATGAAGAGTTTAGAAGGAGTCAGGTAAATTATAATAAGCAAAGTCAGGTGGCTCCCTAAGCAACTGCCTGACTAGAAATGCTACTGCTACTGCCAGGAAGTTGGTTTTAAACTTTGGGTGTAGCAGGAATTAAAGAGTTGTCCAAAGTGCACCAAAGCACAGAGACCATCTTCCACCTCATCCAAGTTTTTCCCATTGCATAATGTCACTTGTACAAAGAGACAGTCTTCAATTTAGAAATGGAAGTAAGGAGACTAGAACAAGAGTATTCAATTGCTAACTAAATACAGTTTTTAAATACAATTCCTAAGGCATGATTATTTATTTTGTAAAGCACCAACAAATGCATAGTTTAAATTCTGTCTTCAGTTACACCCTTGAAACTCTTAAATGGAAAAACCAAGCCTTATTTTTTACATAATCCCCAGCTGGAGTTCATTTAGCAAGAGCTGACTATTTTCAAGTGCATTTTTGTTGAAAGTCATGTAAAACTAAGCAAACATTTTATGTACACAGTACTTTAAAAGGTGATCTTAATGTGTGGGGTCGCTTATGCCTTATAGAAGGGTTATTTGTCAGAAATCATGGGCAAAATTATAAATTAAATGAAAAAAGACTTAATTAAAGAGCCCATAAAACAAAAGTTATTGGACTATTCATAGTGAGAGCTACCAAAACTGGTTTTTCAGGTCATGGGTGGAGAAGATTGCTTTGAAAGAAACTAAGCTTTGAAACTGTAAGTAGTATAACATCACTTACCAAGTCAGAATACTTTTTTTTTTGTATATTTGTTTTCACTTAGAAACATAAAACATAAAATAGATTTAGAAATGGCTCTTTTATATATTGTACAGAAGGATTTTTTTCACTGATGACATCCATATTGCTCTATGCCCTTTTATCTCAATGATTTTCAATCAAGAAACCAATTATCTTTTTGTAAAGAACTGTGTTTTTTATATTATGATGCACCAAAATGACAGTTTCAGATTAAAAGAGTTTAGTTTTACTATGTGGACTTTACAAATTAGTGGCTACTGTAAACTTCCCCCATGGTTAAATCCTAAAAAGTAACACATTGATAGAGTTTTCAGCATTCACCAAAAGCAAAAATCAAATAAATAAAGTTACTTTATTATTCCACAACCTCTTCTGTCCCATATTTTCAGCTAAAGAAAGAAAGACCAGTGATAGGGAAAATGCATAAAAGCTTTCACAGAAAGATAATGTTTTTGTGATTTCTTAGCTGGTATAATAAAAGGAATTTTATTGAACCAAGAGTTTTAAGAGTTTTGCATTTCTTTTTGTCTCAAACCAACATGGCTAGCAAACACCTCTTAACTGAAAGCTGAGTAAATAGCCAGTTTGTCATTTGAAGTTCAAAATGTAATTAAGTAATTTCCAATTGACCAAGTGAGATAATGCAGATGATAATATGAGCACCGTGGCCATGCTTTTTAAATGTCCAATGACTTTTGTTTGCTTAACCCAGGCCACCTTAAAGGGGCCCATTTGTGACACAGTAAGTATCCTATACTTTCTGAAAATCAGGCAATAGGCACTTTTGAAAATCTTGAACTCTAAACACATAGTACAAAAACCTCAAACCTTACCTCTTATAGCATAAAGAACCAGCACCCCGTAGCCAGCCCACAAAGGGGAGTATCTAAGTAGCCACCTAGAAGTCTGCTGCAGTCAAAATTTAGAGAGCAGTAACGTTGTCCACCTTGACACTGTCTGAATAGTTCAGAAGCTTCTCCTCTGGAAGCTGAGTCACTTAAGGAGAGGTGGGAGGCGTAGAAAAGGGTGTTACATAGTATAAATACCAATTCAGTTAAAAATACCTCTGTGTTTGTTGTATTCCTGTACTCTACATAAGGTAAGGCCACATTTCTCAAAGTAAATGTTTCTGAGCTCTATCAGCAGCCCACAAGCCTTCTGTATTACAAAACCATATCATTTGTGGTTTAGTTGGGAATCTCCCCTCCAAATACTTCATTAGGCAATGGACCTGCCTTTCAAATATATTTTAAAGAATATATTTACATGGCAGAAGTAAGTGTGGTAACACTCTTTCTTCAAGGAGAAGTCTCCACACAGCACACAGGTTGCATGTGGAATACATGCTGGAATCTGAAACATTAAATATTTGCCTCATTTGGTTAGGTTAGCAGAAAGAAAAAAATCTGACAATAGAAATAAAAAATAATCCTCCTTAACAGATCCTATTCCAGATCCCTGCTATCAGAGATTTAAGGTTACTACTCCTGTTACTGTAGATTCATCAACAAAGAAAAATTCAATTGTCTATAAGTTTTGCTTCTGTGGGTGGCAGGCAGGTAAAGACAAAAAGGCAGGCTGAGTTCTTTGCTAAATAAAATACCGGATGAAAAGATTCTGTTAGTGGGGCAGTTTGAAAATGCCAACAACCATCTCTACCTTGTTTCTGGCAGTGAAATGTTTACAGCAATTGGGGCGTGTTCAAAGAAATTATTTAGCATCTGTAATTTCTTAGAAAATGAAGTTCACAGTTAGGGTGGCTAGGATGTGGAACCAGCTTCCTAGGGAAGTTGTTCTTGCTCCTACCTTGGGCATCTTTAAGAGTAGATTAGATAGGTACTTG
>JAGPOW010003316.1:123314520-123334205 GCA_030014935.1 Caiman crocodilus
GGGTCCTGTGACCCTGGCACTCGTTCCTGCCATTGGCAGGGAGTCAGACTAGATGGCCTGCTCTAGGCCCCTTCTGACCCTAGATACTATGATACTATGCCAAGTTACTTAGTGAATACATCTTCCTAATATAAGATGCTTCTAAACTGGAATAGGATTTTTTTCCCCATTTCAAGTGAACCAGAATGTGAATGGGTTTAAAAATTATATGATCATTGAAATAGAAATACATTTTTGTCTTTTAATGGTACCAAGGAATTTCTCTCTATTTGTACAGAACTGATTTCTCACTCTTCAGTTTAGGTGCTGGATAATATCCATTGACAAGGACAACAGAGGTAATCTTACATTTTTTACAATGCTTCATTTGGCCAAAATTTTCAGAAAACAGATGAAAGCTTTAAACAGAGCTTGAGGAAAATTTAAAGTTCCAGCTTAAAAAGCCAGATACATTCATTGTATCACTGTGTTAGAAAACACTGAAGAAAACTACGTGTCAGAGCCTGCCAGCTTTGGTTAAACACAAACATATTTCTGTTAAGGTTTATGTTAACTATGTTGAGTTAGTGCAGATACAACTTAAAGCCATACACACAAATGTTGTTAAATATGTGAGCACAGAAAGGTATTGAGTGCTACTTAGGTACAGAGTAGACCAGGGTTCCCAAACTATGGTATGTGTACCCATAGTGGTATGCAAGACATTTCTGGGGGTTACACAATTTGTCCTGCGTAATGGCAGATTTAATTTTCATTATAATAATTAGGGATGCACTGATAAACATTTTAATAGCTAATACCAATGATTAGCTAGCCATCTTAGTCAATACCAATCCAATAACTGATATTTAGTAATAGTACAAGGCATTTTAAACTACTGACATAAATAAACCGTTTTCTTGTTTGTTTTGCATTCATAAGACACACACAAACACACATGCACCTCCTGCCTGGTTTGGTGGCACTGGCCGCTTTATTCCCAAGCACATCACCTCCTCGCCCATGGCTCCTACCTACAGCCCCACTCCCCACACAGTCCATGCTGCCATCCTGGGCAGGTGGGGTGGACCGTTGTGCAGACAGCAGCACCAGGTGCATTTGGAGCCCCAAAGCATGCAGCTACCTCTGCACCGGCGGGCCCCATACAGTCAAGCTCCTGTGGCTGCCAGGGAGAAGTCATTTTTGCAAAGGTACCTGGTGCCCAGTGGAACAGAATGTCCCTCACGCAGCACCTTACCTCACCCACATGCATCCCAGTGTCTCCACAGTAGCCCAGGCACTCAAGCCCCTGCTGCTTTTGCAGCTTTGCCATCACAGTGGCAGCAGCAGCAGGAGCTGGTAACAGTTCCTTTGTTGCTGAGCACAGTGCCCTGTGACTGCTCCCTGGTGCCCCTTCTGCTGCTCGCTGGAACCTGTAGCCTGCCATGGGCTTTGGCTGGCAGTGGGGCATAAGGACTGGACTACACTCAAGAGGGTGCTCCGGGCACACAGCCCTAATGATCAGCTACAATGACCAAAAAAGCTGATACTGTCATTTCTCCTTTTATTGGGGTTGATTGCCAACTGATATATTGATGCACCCCTATTAATAATACTGGTATTTGGGCTAAATACAGACAATCAAGAAGCCCAAGCCTGAATTGATTCAATCTTTGCAGGTTAGTTTAAACTGCATAGATTGAATTGAGAAGCAAGTGAACAGACATTCACTTTTGATTCACAAAATGTAGCCACATGTCTTCAGTGGCTCAAGCTAGAAAATGGGGGCACTAGACCAAGCCTTCCCTTCACTTTAACCTTCTCTTACTCAGGCTGAATAGGCCCAGTTCCCAGAGTCTCTCATCACAGGGACTATCTTCCATGCACCTGACCGTACAGGTGGCCCTTCTTTGTACCCACTCAAGCTTTGTACCCATGTCCTTCTTGACACTGAACTGGACACAGTACTCCAGCTGAGGCCCTTAATATATACTAGTGGCAGAGCACCTTTGGGGTGCTCACCACGTGGCAGGGGCTGCAGTAGGTTGGGGCAGAGCTCAGTAGGGAAGGCAGCCAAGTGAAGCTTCCAGATCTCATTCTAAGTGGGGAGGCATATGGTGGAGCATCTTTGGGGGTGCTCACCACTTGAGGGCTCTCAGGTTCTAAGGAGAGTCTGCTTTGGAGCAGCAGCAGGGGAAACCTTCCCCAGGTACCATTTTAAGGGGAAAGGTGTATGTCAGGGTACTGCTGGTTCCTGCCACTTTAAGACCTGAGCCAAGCAGCCAGCAGGTGCTTGATTGCAGCAGCCATTTTAGATCCCTGGCTACCTATATAAACAGATCAGTTCCCTGCTGGCAGGGCAGGTAGCAACATTGCTTGGTTCTAAGGATTCATGCATCATCTTGGAGATAAGGGAGAAGTTATAGAGGATGGCTAGGAGGCTCTGTTGTGGCTGCTAGCCTGTGGCCAAACACAGGAAGAATTTCAACCAATCAGTGGAATCTTCATTTAGGGGGTGGACTCCATGGCTGTGCAAACATCATTTTTTAGCTGAAATTTAATCTGAGGCCTGGAGGGTCTATAGGCAACTACTTTACCAGGTAAATCAAATGGCAGAAACAAAGTAGAGGGAAAAAAAAGCAACATCTATAACAGGAAGTTGTACATAAGGTAGAATTCATGCTCCTGGATAACGAACATGAAGCCTACATATCACTTATCTCTCCTTTATACCATTTCAGTAGGAGTGATATAATACTTGTGCTTTCTGCCCTCAATATGCACAAACATGGATTTCATCTACAATACAGATTAACCTGAGGGAATGCATTACTACAAGGTTTATTAAGACCAAGATCCAAGTGTGATTCAGAACTGGACTGAACATTCCTATGAATAATAGGAATGTTAGCACCAAATCAGAAATAAGAAGAGATAAATAAACATTACATTTCTTCATAGTTGAAGGCATATACAGACTACTTACTGACAAGACTGACAAAATTAGGAACAAAGCTCTCTGTGAGCAGATAATTCCATAATTATCTCCCATGGGGTTGCTTGAACTTTCCACCAAAGCATCTGGTGCTGCCACAGCTAATAAAAGGACACGGGGTTAGAGGAATTTCGTTATCCACCATGGAAATTCATATTTTCTAACGTTAAGTGTGGTTCTGATTAAGGCCCAGTGTTTTAAAGGTATTTATTCAATCTTCCATTCAGGAATGCAAGGCCTAAATGGGCAAGTTATTCAGGTGTCTCTGTGCATGCCTAGCTAAGTCTTAACACTACTGAGCTGTTAGACACTTAACTTGTATAAAACCTCCAACAGGATTCTCAAGCTAAACATGCTCTAGCCATCAGGGCCCAATTCAGTGGGTCAGGGATAGGCAAAATACAGCCTGCGGGACAGATGCAGCCCACCAGGCCATTCTATCTGGCCCAAAAGGCCCCTAAACAATTTAGAAAATTAATAGTTATCTGCCCCTGGCTGTCTGTCATGCAGCCCTTGATGGCTTGCCAAAACTCAGTAAGTGGCTTTCTGCCCAAAATAATTGCCCGTCCCTGCATAGGTGATCCCAAAGCCTATCTAACCCTTACAAAACACAGGTGGGAGCCCCTACCCTTCAATTTAACTTCCCCTGGTTAATCCCCTGGGGCCTGTTAGACCCACATTCAAGTCCTTTTTCTGCATGAGAACCTACAGCTACCAACTCTTTTATCTACCAGACTATATAGTATTCTGTGATGTTGCTTTTCTATTCTTTCCTGTTTATGTTTTTTCCACCATGCCTGGTGTAATTAAACATCTTTGAGCAAGAGTAGCAGTGACTATTATAGCCCAATGGTTAAGGGCTATAACTGCCCTTAGAAAGAGAGATTTGGATTCTAGCTTTTCTCCAATTAGCATTTTAAAGAGGGGGGTGTATGCATGCATCTGTGTGCACATGTTTTAGAAAATGACAGTAGTGTAACTAGGACTGGGTCAACAAGGCACCAACCCCAGCTACCAGCTGACCAAGGTACCAGTCCCAGGTACCAGCCTCAGGTGGGGTACTGGAATGGAGGAGACTAAGGAGTCTGGACTCTAGTGGTGGCAGCAGCAGCTGTAGCCAGATGTAAGGACACTGTGATGCTCAAATAGCAGCAGTCAGAGCATGTTATAGCCAGGGACCTCTACCCCTACCACTTCACTTGGGCTAGGGACAGAAGTTACACATAAACTGGTTTAAGTGATCAGAAACTGGTTTAAACCTGTGTACAGAACATAAGCTCAGTGCATCTAAACCAGTTTCAAAATGGCTGAAACTAATTTAAGATAAACTTAGAATCATAGAAACTTAGAACTGTTAGGGACCTGTAAGATCATCAAGTCTGGTCCACTGCCATAGGCAGGTAGTTATTGGACTCAGATGAGCTCAACAAAGTGCCTGTCCAGCCTCATCTTGAACACTTCCAAGGAGGGCGATTGCACCACCTCTGCTGAGAGTGTGTTCCAGATTCTGGTGACCCTTATAGAGAAGTTCTGTCTTATATCTAGCCTGAATTTACTTTATGCCCACTGATCCTCATCCTCCTTTGGGGTGCCTTCCTGAAGAGTTGCTCCCCTAGATCCTGCTGCTTACCTCTGAGATACCTGTAGGTGGCTATCAAGTCACCTCTTAGCCTTCTTTTTCTCAGGCTGAACAGGCCCAGTTCCCGGAGTCTCTCCTTGTAAGGACTATCTTCCATGTCCTTGACCGTATGGGTGGCCCTTCTTTGTACCCTCTCTAGCTTACCCACGTCCTTCTTGAAGGGCGGTGCCCAGACCTGGACACAGTACGCCAGCTGAGGACTCACCAGTGCCAAATAGAGAGGGAGGAGCATCTGGATCTATTGGCCACACATCAGCTGATGCATGCCAGAGTTTTATTTGCCCTTCTGGCAACCTCATCCCACTGCTAGCTCATATTCATCTTTCAGTCAATAATGACCCCCAGGTCTCACTCAGATACTGTGCCAGCCAGTGGACCACCACCCATCGTGTAGTTGTGGTGAGGGTTCTTCCTACCCAGGTGAAGGACCTTGAACTTATCCCTGTTAAACTTCATTCAATTCCATTCCACCCAAGATTCCAGTCGGTCAAGGTTGTCCTGGATCCTGGTACTATCCTCCAATGGTCCTGCATTTCCCCACAGTTTGGTATCATCCACAAACTTAACCACTGAGCTCTCTACCCCCTCATCCAAGTCATTAATGAATATATTGAAGACCAAAGGTCCAAGCACCAATCCCTGGGGGACATCACTGGAGATGGTCCTCCAGGATGAGATCATCCCATTAATTAACACCCTCTGAGAGTGGCCTCTGAGCTGTAGACTGGTCCAGCCCAACAACTTCCAGTTTGCTTGAGAGTATCACATGGAACACAGAACCAAAGGCTTTATTGAAATCTGAGTAAATCACATCAACCTTGTGTCCCTCATCCAGATAGATAGTTATCTGATCATAAAAGGACACCAGGTTTGTCAGGCATGATCTACCCTCAACAAAGCCATGCTGATTACTTCTTAACACTCCATCAGTTACCAGCTTCTGATTGATGACCTACTTAATACATTTTTCAAAGATACTATCCAGGAATGAGGTCAGACTAACTGGTCTGTAGTTAATAGGGTCATCCCTGTTTCCCTTTTTTGAAGATGGGCACCACATTGGCCCTCTTCCAGTCATCCAGGACGACTCCCAAGTTACACAACTCTGCAAACAGCTTGGCTAGTGGTGCTACTATAAACTCAGCCAGTTCTTTCAGGACTCATGGGTGCAGGTCATTAGGCAAGCAGACTTGAAAAAAATCCAAGTGTTGTAGGAAATGCCTTACCTGCTCAGGACCAATATCATGTAGCCTGTTGTTTTCTCCATGCTTCCCGGGCCCCTGGCCAGGTGAACAGCCCCCATTTGCTTTCAGGAATACCAGTGTGAAGTATGTATTTAGGAGTTCTGCTTTTTCATGAGTATCAACTGTGGGCTACCTTTGAGTATTCAGTAGGAGTCCCAAAGTAGTGCCTGATTTTTTTCTTGCTCCGTATGTATCTATAGAAGGACTTTTTGTTGTCCTTTATTCTGGTTGCCAGCTTGATCTCCATGCCTGTCTTAGCCTTTCATGTCTCCTACCTGCAGGCCCTGGCTATGCAGGTGTATTTCTCTCTGGTTGCCGAGCCCTTCTTCCAGTGTTTGTATGTTTCTTTTTTCTTATTCAGCAGCTCACTAACATCCCTGTTGAACCAAGCAGGTCTTTTCGGTCCCTTCCCACTTTTTGTCCACATGGGGATGGCCTGTTTTTGAGCTTCAACAATTGCCTCCTTAAGGAAGCTTTCCAACCAGCCTCGAGTTTGCCAAAATCTGCCTTCTTGAAATCCAGGACTTCTGTTTTGCTGACTGATTCCCCAGTCTTATGGTGGATGATGAACCTAACCAAATTAAGTCCTGCTGCTGTAATACTAGACTGCAAGTCCCAGAGACCTTGGGGGCAGCAGAAAGAGGAAGTGAACACACAGCCACAAAGCCATGCTCTAGCACCCCTGAGGCTTCCGGCCTGAGCCACCGCAGGCATGCAGCTCCGTTTTCTAAATCAAAGGTAAACATCTGTTCACTTCTGTTTCAATTTAATCGATGCTGTTTAAACTAAACTGGAAAAACTAAATTGACTTAGCCTCAGGCCTTTTAACTGTCTGTACCTAGCCTTGAATAAAAAAAAGTAGTGTTGTAAAAGGCAGGCAGGAAAAAAGCAGCTTGCAGAAAGTTGAGCTTCAGGGCTTTGAGCAGCTAATGAAAGGACTAAGAGCCCTTGTAGCTGCTTAGGATCACTGGCAAGCAGATGGGCCCTAAACCCAGCAAGTCAGGGTCAGATGACTAGAAAGGGAAGGAGTCAATTGCCATATAACCCTGAGATTCTTCACTAGGAAGTAGTATGCAGGAATAAGTTACATGGTTTTTTTTCCCCTCTGCTTTGAGTTGTGTTACTCTACTCCCTTTGCCAGGCTAAGAGTGAGGTTTGGAGTGACTTGAGGGGAGGAGCAGGCCATGAAGGGCTACCATAGGAAGGGTACTGTTATAGAAGGTGCTAGTGAAGCACCCCATCCTGTGGGACTGTAGTCTAAGAACCAAATACAGTGAAGCAGGGCTAGGGGACCAGTGCAGTAAGATGAGTGCCCAAAGGGGTTGGAGCCTCCAAAGGTGACCTTTCTGGAACAGGTAAAAATGAATGTACAGAGCTGTTGAAGCCTGAAAAGACAGAGAGAAAGAGGGCTGCTCCAGGTTGGGTGCAAGGATTGGACAACAGATGAAAGGTATCAAAAAGGTCAAAGTTTGGTTCTTTGAAGGCAGTTTTCCAAACCAGGGATGCTGGTTTTCTCTGATTTACTCTGATTTTTAAAATCCCTGATTTTTGGATATATATTTTGAAAAAATCTGTTTCATTGCAATCATGGAAAAATGTGAATTTGGCGGGGTTTTTTATATCCGAAAATTGGCGATTTTTTTTTTCAATAGGAGAAAACCAGGATCTCTGAATAGAACTTAAGCATCAAAGTGCGGCAGGCCAAAGGGTGAGGCCACATTGGGGGAGCTGGAATAGGAGGTGCCCCTGCACGTGTGTACTGTTACAGATTGGTGGAGGTAGGAGTCCACTTATCTGATAGTTCAGCCAGTCTATTGCAGTTACCACTAAATTCCCCACAGCTAATTCTCACTGGTGAGGGGGAACAGTAGCACTCGCAGGTGGTGAGTAAGTGGTGGCCTCAATTAAGGGATACAAGTATGTGTGACTTCACTATCATGGGGTGTAAACCCACCAGGTTTGGTAAACAAGCCCACAGCACAAAATGTACTAGTTATGCTGCTGTAAATAGGCTCCACAATCTCTTTAGTCTTCTTGCCTCTCAGAGGCCTTAACCAATGAGGTGGTAAGAGGAGGAAAAGGGAGGAGTGTCATCATGTAAAAGCAGCTGTTATGCAGATGCAAAAAAAAAAAAAAAAGTTAAAACTGTTTTTACTGTCTAAGATAATGTCAAAATTAGTATAATATTTCAGGTGTTGTAAACCAGAAAGGAAGCTTGACATGTACCCAATACAGTGTCTTGCCTCATGGATTAGTTCTTGTCATCCCAAAGTAGTACCAAGGTTTAGTAATTCCATTGCTATTGTACATACCATTCTTGGGAAAGACCTTTTAATGTTTAAACATAAGATACGTAGCATGAGGCCTTAACCACACCTTCTTCGAGTGCAGCCAGAGCTGCCACAGCTTTTCAACCACATTTTTTACATGCCAAGAAATCCCTCACTGACAATGAAAAGGTATTTGGCAGTGTGCTGTCCTATTGCAGGGTGTGGAATAGTTCATAAGCCAGAGATGCAAGATGAATCTACCAGAAGTGACATGTATACAAAATGCTTTAACACTTTCACTGCTGTTAGTTGCTACAGAAAGCAGCTGGGCAGACTCTTCTTTCCCTTATTTCAAATGATTCTCAGTACGCACAAGAAGCAGTTCCTTTCATGCAGATCCAGTGAAAATGGGTTTAGTGTCTCTGTTTTCTCTGGCTAACCACTTTATTCCACGAATCAGTGGGTCTTTGCCCATGCTACTACAAAGCCTGAAAAGCTAGGCTTTTGTATCAAACTTATATTTAATGTAGTTAGCAAAGAGAATACAAAGTAACTGTTTTAGATAAAATTAGACTGAGAATTGGAAGAGCCAGGAGCTAGCTGCTGTGTACCAGCTGAATGGCTGGAACCAATTTTGGATCTTACAATATGATTAAGCAACTTATTAAATCAAATGGTAGTATAATATAGATAAAGAGCAAACATGGGGAAAGAGAATGGTTAAAGGAACTCAAATAAGAATAGTTATTGGGATCTATGCCAGGTAATAGTGAAAGTAAGACAGCACTGATAGGACCAGAGGTGTGTGTGAAAACCAGGCAAGCCCTAAGCCTGACCGAGAATTTCTAAATAATTCTTTAAAGAATTCAGAGAGGTCAATGAGGAAAATAGAAACTCAGGAAAAAAATCATTATAGTTTTTTTTCAAAAGACATCATGGAATGATAGAAAAGTTTCTATAGTCACATAGTTATGGATCCTGCTATCAGAACCATCATTGTGGTCATGAAGAACAGCCCACATAATTCCAAGAGTGTATTTCCTACAGCCAATTGCAAGCCTTAGGTTACCAATTGAGTTGGCCTAGAAAAGTTGGTCAAGATCAAGATCAATCCTGTTTTTGAACAGAAAAAATTAGGGTTTCAAGTAAGTTACATTTCTGTGAACAAAGCAGCTCCCCAGAAAATTTAGACTTTGTCAGAACAAAATTTGAACATCCAAAAATTTAAAATGTTTTGGTTTCTGGACCTCACCAAAATATTTCAACATGGATACCTCATCTGTTCTTTCATAGGAGCTTTCATTAAGCTATCACACTGTCCTTTCTTCTATTCTACATCTTTCATGATGCCAAGGAGCCCTTAGCAGCTTAGCCAAAGGGAAGACTGTGGTGCATGAAGGAAAACCTAGTCTGGCCATAGGAGAGAATGGAGGCACAAGGCTCACTAATTATAATTCTTATGAGACACTGCAAAAACATTTCCAAATAAAAAACTTGAGTTCTCAGCCAAAAGCTTTTTTTCTTTTCTTTTTAGCAGGAAACGTAACATTTTTCTCTGAGCTCCCATCTCTTTGGAAACCAATTACTTCAAGTGCTCCAGTTAAATGATTATTGTTTACCGTATACTCACAAAGCATTCTCAAATAATAGGTGTTGTAGCAATGGATTTCTCCACCAGTACAAACAATTAGTAATCTGGATTAATTAGCTAATATGGCAATGACACATCCCTTTTAGAGAGTAAAGCACTGGAGTGAGTAATTGCGAAGTGTAGCAGAGTTACATCGCATTGTCTTGATTGCTCACTTCCCTGGATGCTAGCCAAAATATTCCAACCTCTAATCCAAAAGGGAAGCACTCAGATCCAGATGTAGGTACCTCAATTGGCAGCTGTGCATGCATAGCTCAGGACAAAATGTGTGGTTGGAGGTTATGTAATTTAAATGGGTAGATTTTGTTACTCTAACCCCTTCTTTTACAGAACTTAGAGGGAAGCAAAAAGCAATATAATTCTTGAGGATTGAGGATGGGTGAGCATGTGATGGGGAAATATGGCTTTTTTATATGCTTTTCCCCCCAACTTGAATGACTCCCCAAGCCCTTCTGATTAACTTATTCAACAAAGCCCAGATGCTGAAGAAAGACAGAGTAGGCTGGGAGAAAAGGAGGGACTGCTTGGGAAACAACTGTTCTGCACAGAATATGACCACTGGGAAATAAAGTCTTAGCATGGTCTGTGACTTCCTGTGAACCCAGAAGTGGGCCAGAAGTACTTCCAGTCCACTTCCGGGTCTGTCGGGGAGTGTGCAGGGGGGCTGCCCCATGTGCCCCCCAGCTCGGCAATTGGCCACAGGGGGACCCTGGGTGTCTCCCCAAAACCAGGAGGCACCAGTCACTGAGCCGGGGAGGTATGGTGGGGGGGTTCCCCAGCAGACTTCCCAGTGGACCGGAAGTGCTTCTGGTCCACTTCCAGGTCTGCTGTCGAGTACGCAAGGGGACCCCCCACACTCCTCTATCCACCCCAGCATCACAGCATTCACAAGCTGCCTGGTACCTTGAGGTAGGTAGAAAAAGCATTTAAAGCTGTGTCTATGTCTGAATTGCGAAATCTTTCTGAATCTCTCCAAACTGTTTCAGAGGGTTCTAATTCAGTTTGGAGAGATTAAAGGCTCCCCTAATTTGATTTGTATTCAGAGATTCAGTCACCGAATCCCCAAGAACATGTAGCCTATCTGGCTAACCAAAACAAACAGAGCCTGTCTGGCTAGAGCCAGGCTATGGCTACCAGTCAGGCTCCGAGTGGCAGGATCACTGTTGCTGCAGCCCCAGGAGACCCCCCAGGGCCCCAGGTAAGGCTGCTGGAGCCAGCCCAGTGCTGGCCCCAGCCTCCCCTACCCCACCCACAGTAACTTGCTGCATGCCAGAGGGTGCATGGTACAGGCATTCCCTGGGGACAAGTGGCAGCAGCACAAGGTGTCCTGCTGCTACCTGTTCCTGGAGAAACAGATATCCATGCTTGTGTGGATGTGACCATTATGCTTAGAACTTTTGGAGTGGAGTTTCTCCTGCTAATTTTCTGGTTTCTCATTCTGCAAATACTCAACAGTCTGTGCTTCTGTACAGTTCTGCACCTCTGTAACCCCCTCACTTCATTGAGAAGAGAGTATTACAGTAGACAGAAAAAAACCCTACAAAGTCATGAATGATTTCCTGTTATTTCTTTCCCTTCACACATGGACAGGGAAAAGGTGAACCCTTCCATCTCTGGATGGAAGGGTCAGATCCAGGTCAGATCTCTCTCACTCTCTCTCTCAGTAGAGATTTAGGTTTTTGAGCAGCAACTTGGGATAATGCCTAAGCTCTGGATATGGCTAAAGAAAGAGGATTCAAATCTGTCTGTGGACAAACCAAAGTGAGTGGGATGTAAGCAACATTTACATAATATTGTGCACAGATCCCAAACTTTTAGTTCCCTTAAAATCTGTAAGTAAATTAAATGTGATTTAATTTCCATATACCTGGAATATTTGAGCCCTTATCATTCTTAGTAGTTTTATTATTTTAGACTGTATCCGAAAACTGTGAAGCAGCATACTGCACTGCAATTAAATTACTTGGTTGACCTGGGTGTGTATCAAAATACTCACAACATGCTGGATGATACCTTCTCTAGCCTTGGTTTTTCTTGATTTACAAGTTGCTATTAGTAGTGTGTTCTCAGGGAGTGGCAGCAACTAGGGATGGGTAAAACAGGTTTAAGTACATTTTAAAGAGACATTGTCAAACTGGTGGAATAACAGATTTGATTAATTCCCTCCTCCCATAAACAAAACATTTTCATTCACTGAGGTAAATTGAGCTACCCTAGCTCTTCAGTCAAGTGTTATAGCAAAATTCAAACTAGCAAACATGTATCTACTTGCCAAGCCTCCTGTTCTCTATGGTGTTTAGACTATAGGAGCCATATTGTAGCATCCAGTCAGCAAAATCTTATAGAGGCCTGTATCAGTAGCTACAGAGAAACTAAGTAACCCATGAATTGAGTACTGCTCTATTCACTGACATAAGGAAGCAGTCTTTTAAAATAAATATATACAGACAAAAAGCCCGAAGCTGAATCAATTTAATCTTCACAGGTTAGTCTAAGCTGTATAGGTTGAACTCATAAGGAAGTGAAAAGACATTTACTTTTGATTCCAGAAAAGCAGCCACATGCGTGCTCGACCCAAGCCAGAAGCCATTCTATCTGGCCTGTGGGGCCCCTAAATATTAATTTTCTAAATTTTTTATCTACCCCTGGCTGCCTGTCATGTGGCCCTCAATGGCTTGCCAAAACTCAGTAAGGAGCCCTTCACCCAAAATAATTGCCTGCCCCTGTTCTAAAGCATGCTTTCCTGCTTGGCTGGAGCAGACAGCTTGAATCCGGAGAAGATACAGGACAGAAGTTCAATAAACCAATTTAACCTAAATCAGTTAAATCTGACACTACATCCACTCAGGTTTATTTTAAAGTGGTTTTGGCCATTTTGAAAGCGGTTTATGTGCACTGAACTTCTGTTACGTTACAGATTTGAACCAGTTTCTGATTACTTATACTGGCTCATGTATAAATTCTTTCCCTAGCCTTAGTGTTACTGGGGATTTCTCTCTGAGCTGTGGCCCCATCTGCAGCCTAATTGAAAGCGCTCCAAAGTCTTCACATCTGTCAGGTGATTTCTGAACTTTGTTATCTAGGTGCATGGTGATCTTGACTAACAATAAGGCACTAGGGAAAGAGTAATGATTAAAACAGTTTTTTGCATAAAGTGTCACTTCTGGGAGTTAAGAAAACTATTGGGCGGATTTTTTTTTTTAATAGAGGTTGCCAGATTGTATCTCTAATAAAACTGATGTTCACTTCCATTAGAGGAGGCATGGGGGGATTGTTCATTTGTTTTTTCTTGCTTCAGCCTGCCAGGATGAGGGTAGTCTGTTTCAGATTTCGTGGTTTTGAATATCAGTTTCACACCCCCTACTTGGTATACTCAAAAGCAGAGTCATCAGGAACACAGTGCATGTACACACATTCATGCATCCAGGAAAAGGCACAGGTATACCCAGGACAGCAGGTAGTGCAACCTTGGACTGATGTTATTGCTAACATTAATGCACTTGTTGTTTTATAAGGTCTCAGAGATTCACTTTCAAGGGGTTGATTCAGATTATAACTTCTCATCAGGTAGGGAGGGCTCATTTTGATTCTATCTTGCTATGATTTTTTTTAATCTTTCAAGTTTTGTAAATTTAAAATATGCCCACTAAACTGAACTTGTCTACAGTTTTTCAAGGTAGCTCTTTTCAATTGTAGCAAGTGCATGCATTCCAAGCCAATAAACACGTGCCATTGAAAATACTAATTTATTTCTTAAAGGGAGCCCAGTAGCAACTGTGAATAAGCAGAAGTAGCAAAGCAGTGGAAAAAGTAGGAGGCATGAAGCCAGGAGACGCAACATAGGATGTTCGTCAAGAAAAGCTGAGGTAGAGGAGGGAATACCAGAGTGGTGACAGAGGCTACAGGGAGGGAAAATAGCCAAGAGGAGATAGGATAGAGCCATGAAACAAACAGAAATGGAGCAATGGGGTGAAAGTCAAGCTCTTACTGCATGCAGGCAGTGTAAGCCATTCAGGGTTCTCTGCTTACGAAGGGTTTCATGAATTGAATTCCTTTATTTATTGTTCTAGACAATGATGAACAAAATACTCTATATACACAAAAGGATTCCCATCCCTGAAAATAAGCAGAGGGAGGGATTGGATGGAAGGTTAATAGATTCATAGAAGTAGGGTCGTAAGGGACCTTGCAGATCTTCTAGTCCAACCCCCTGCCCGGAGCAGGAGAGAAAACTGGGCTAAAATGACCCCAGCTAGGTAATCATCAAGCCTTCTCTTAAAGACCCCCAAGGTAGCCAGCACCACTTCCCTTGGAAGTTGGTTCCAGATCCTAGCCGCCCTGGCTGTGAAGTAGTGCCTTCCAATGTCTAGTCTGAACCTACTCTCAAACAACTTATGGCCATTATTCCTTGTTGCTCCAGGGGGCGCTCAGTGGAACAAGGTCTCTCCCATTCCCCCCCCCCCGGTCCCCACTAGTAAGTTTATAGATGGCCACCTGGTCCCCTGTCAGCTTTCTCTTGTGAAGGCTGAACAGGTTAAGATTCCGTAGCCTCTCCTCATAGGGTCAGCCCTGCTGTCCCCGGATCATGTGAGTGGCCCTGCTCTGGACCCTCTCGATCCTGTCCACATCTCTTCTGAAGTGTGGCGGCCAAAACTGGATGCAGTACTCCAACTGCAGCCTGACCAATGTTGCAGCATGGAAAATAAATAAGCAACAATGCATGGCAAGGTAGCCGTTTGTCCCATGTAGTTAGGATAAACTAAAATTAATGTAGGAAGTATACTACATGTTATGTTACAGGATGAGAAGAGTGCGGGATATTTAAGAATGGAATTTAAATTAAAAGAAGTGAGGTGACAGGTTTTAAAAGGTTCCCTTTTAGGTCCACATAGAAGACTGAAGTCAATTAATTTAAACCTCTGTGACAGCAGTTCCCTAACATTCAGAACCTGAGCCCCATTCATGAAAATAAAATTGGTGTCACTATCTTTCAGCCACATCAGGCATTTGTACATATGATCTTGAAGTGAGAGGCACTTAGTGACTCCAAGAGCCGCTCTAATTAAAGTGCCCGGAGCATCTTGTGTATCATCATCCTTGTGCCTAGAAATAGTGGTGGGGGCACTTTATCTAAAGCTCAGACATACTGCCATTTTTAAGCATGGGCAGACTGATGCATGAGATGTTGGAAGCTGCTGGAGTGTGGTAATTACCATGTGTGCAAGCACCCGTGCCTATCCTATGAAATGCATTCCATTTTTTCCATGGCATTTCTTGAAGTCTCAGTTTTCTTACAAGCAGATGGCATGCTCTTAGCTTTGTATAACTAGGACCAAGGTAAGGGCAACCACCCTCACCAAGACTTGTTCTTCTGTGTAACTTGGGAGGAAGATCTTAGTCCCTTTGCATGTTGTCCTTAATTCAGCCCTGGCACCTTCTTCTGCAGCTCTGCCTCCCATGCACCCCAGCTTACACTGACCTTTGAGATCTTAAATAAATGTTCAAGGGCATGCAGGCTATGCTTTCTTATAGTGCCTTCTGAGGTGAATAATATAAAGCAAAAACACATATGAAGACTCAGAGGGCCTAGTCCTTTCTCACAGTCATCTAGCCTGGAATTGGACCACCCACATCCTCCTATTTCTAGACCCCTCTGACTTTAGGGTCCAGTCAAAATAGTCCACTGCTGAGCCATTTTTGCACCTCCTGTACTCACAATTCATCTTGGTCTTCTCTTACTGGTCAGGTCCAGTATCTATAGTCAGGTCCCAATCATCTGTCCTAAACTGCCAGGACATACTTGCAAGTAACTCATTCAGCTCTCCAAGCCACTTCAGTGGGTTTGCTGCCAGCAATCTACTTTCCAACATTCACCCCTCCCAGGGCTCTGGACCTCACTTCTGGTCCTCCCTGCTTGCTGGGTCAGGTTGTTTTTAACCTGGGAGTGAGGTTCTTGCTCTTTAAGTGGCCGTGGCATGCACTTATAAAGTACAACCACACCAGCCCTGGAATTTCCTCAGCGCTCGTCCTTTTGCTCAGTGCCGCTTTTCATTGCTGCTTTGCCTTCTCCTGTTGTCTCTGCAAATAAGGTTCTTCTTGGATTCTCTCCACACTGTCACACCATGATCCAGCAGACTCGATTAAGTGCAGTAGAGTCTTACAGCACATAATTACAGCATGGAGCAGCCTTGCTGCTCATGTGTATAGCTGCCCATCATGTCTTGTTAAAAGGTCTAGCCCCAAAGTGTAATCACTGAAAGAGTAGGATCTCCATGCTTGCTTAAGTGTTTTGAGACATGACATGGTAAATATGATGACAAATTATTTTTGACTTCTGATTTAGCTACTATTGAGATCAACAAAGCGGTTCCCACCACTGAACTATTTTTAGACTGTCTGTTAATTCAGGAAGACATTGTTGGATCAGTTACCATACTCTCTTGTATACAATATGCACTTTCCCACCCCCTGCCAATGATCAGCTCCTAAAATGTATAGTGTACATAATATGCAAGAAAGAGCAGTTTATGGTTACCAAACAAAAGTGAAGTAAAATCTGCACCCAACTCACAGGGAGCAGAACAATGAGCAGGTTTGGTTCCCTTGCTACTACTCAATTTCTTACTACAAGGAAACATTCTTTTTACTTCATTCCTTTAAAAAAAATAAAAATTTGGTGCATAGTTTATTTCACAGTATGTTGTATGTGAGAAGATATAGTATATGCATGCGCACATTCACTCTTTTTCACAGCCAGAACAGCTACAAAATACTTCCAGTGCCTGCCCATGCACTCCATCCTAGTCATTCATGTTCTTTCAGAGAGTGCCTCCCCAAGTTTTGGGAGACACTACTCTAAAGCAGCCAGGCCTTTCATCCTATCAGCAGTCAATTAATTACTGAAAGCCCTGGAATTCTTCACATTTAGAGCAGATACTATTAATGACATAAATATTTGTCAATGAATATCCCAGGTACTTGGCAAAACATTTACTACTCTCAATGAATGGTGAATACTCTTACTTTAACATCTTCCAGGATTAGTTAGGTGGGATTAATTAAGGGATAGAGGGTGACCAGGTGCCAGCGTTTATTGGGCCAGGTAATGCTTTGACACTCCAGGGACCCAACAGGTCCCATTTATGAAGAGAAGGAGGAGTAGATTAATTCTCTCATCTGTTTTTCTACTCCTGAGGGCCAATAGTAATCAAAGAACTGGGTGAACCCTACAGTGAAACCTGTATCTTCTCCTGTATTTAGGATAGTATTGTAACTTCTGCTTTTTGTTAGACATCTACATTTTGCCTTCCCCACAAGAAAAAAAGACATGATCAATGCCTCTGACACTAAACCCAGGTTCCTTCCAGAGCTGCGTGTATTCTCTCCTTTTTCTGGGTCAGCCCCTGACCTGTATCTTCCTCATTTTCTTCTGTGCTTTTCACAGGCTATGTTTGCCAACTGTAACAGGAGCTGCAGATTCAGACAAGACTCATTTGATCTCCAGTCTAATAATATGCAAGGAAAAAGAATGCAATTAAATATAAACATTTGCAAGTCTAATATATAAACACATTAAATGTCAACTATTCCCACTTGTTCCTTATTAACAACTGGAAAATTAATATATTTATCCCATTAGGAAGATTTATTATAATTCTTCTGAAGCAACAAAATTAGGTCCTTGACTTTTGCAAGGCAAGACAGCCGAAGCATTTTTATTTATTTTTAAATCAACTTAGTAATCGCAATCCATGCACGAAAAATGCTGTGGGAAAGAAAAATAAATGTGTGAGAGAACCTTAAAAAAAGAGCACAGGAATTGGCATGAACACCAAAAAGGAGATGGTAGCAAAATTCCTATTCAGGCCATGTTAAGTAAAATGAAGATGGCGATTTTTCCTGCATTACAACTAAAGCATTTGGCTCACACTAAATTTTCAGCTTAGTTGCATAGATAGGATATAAGTAGTCTAAGCAGCAATGCTACAAAATGCTTTTCTAATGACAAGAAATCCAAGAGTTTAGGGATTTTCATGAGGTAGAAAGTATCCAGGTTAAAGATTATGATATGCAAGCTTTCTAGTCTCCTCATTGATTACTACAATAAAAGCATAGTCTATATGATGTGTGAAACTTGGTTTAATCAAAATAATATAAACTGTCACACATTTCACATTAAATTTGATATTTGGAAACAATTGCAGTTAACCTTAAGACTACCTAAGTACCCTTTTTGACACTGTTTTATGTTGCAGGCATTTTTATATTTATTGCTGCATGAGAGATGAATTTTCCACAGATGCCAGGGTTCATAGGAGATTTCCGTATACTGAATATGTATTCAGAACATAACTTTAAAATGAGCATGGTTAAGTTCTCCTGATGTTAGGAGCTGGAAGCAACCTCTTGAGATCATCAGGTTCAGCCCCCTTGTGCTTAGGCAGAAAGACTTCTGTGCTCAGATGACCCCCAGCAAGGTGAGTGTCCAGACATTTTTTTTAAAGATACCTAGAGTAGGAGACTGTACCACCTTTGTGGGGAGAGTTTGTTCTAGACCCTGGACACTCAAGTTGTAAAAAAGATTTTCCTTATGTTTAATCTAAAGCAGTCTTGTAGTAATTTATGACCACTAGTCTTAGTCTTCTCCCGGTCCCTGATGTGGGCCCCTTATATAGGCTGCCACCAAGTACCCTCTGAGTCTTCCCTTCTCCATGCTGAACAGACACAAGTATCTCAGTCTCTCATCATATGGCCTATTCTCCATACGTTTAACCATACACGTAGACCTTCTTTGGACTCTCTCAAGCCTCTCTGTCCTTCCTGAAGTGTGGTGCCCAGAAATAAATGCAGTACTCCAGCTGCAGCCTCACCATGGCCAAGTAAAGTGAGAGGATGTCATCGATCGTCCTGTTTGAGATGCTTCAGTAGATGCATACTAGTGTTTTGTTTGCTTTGCCAGCTACGGCATCATATTGGTGGCTCATGTTCGTTCTATGGTCTATCAAGACCCCCAGGTCTCTTTCAGTTGCGGTGCTAGGAAATGTAGCACTGCCAAGCCTATAAGCATGTTGTGAGTTGTTTCTCTCCATAAAAACCTCAAGCAATTAAAAAGGGAACATAGAACCAAAAAAGTCAGATCCGAAACAAAGAACTTAGAATCTAGATGCCTAAAAAAATCTGAATCAATCAGCCTCTGACCAACCACAGAGGCACCTTACCTCCACAGATATCACAGCTTTCTTAATAGAAAGTTCTGCAGGTGCCTCAGAAGCACCTCTCTTGACAGGTCTGAGTATCTCAGTGCCTCACTCATACTGAAGCCCTATTACAATCCAGAATACCCATTTTTTTGCTGAAATCCCCTTAGAGATTCCAGAGGGCATTTTTAAAGTGTGCCTATTGAATGTTTTTAGAATCGAATCACTCAACATGTAGTTGTAGCCAAGCTTAAGAAGTTTGCAATGCCCCATTTTATAGAATAGTTTTTTGGTTAAAATACTCAAGAGTGGAGTCTTGGCTTCCAGTGCTGATCTAAGAACAGCTCCTGTATTTCATAGTAAATAGGCATTGGGGCAGGGGGAGGAGAGGGGAGGGAAAAAGAGACAGGCCTAAAAGCAGGGACCAGAATGCAGAGGTCCCCATTGTCAGGCAAGTACCTAACCATTAGGGTCTTCATAGATTCATAGATGTTAGGGTCGGTAGGGACCTCAATAGATCGAGTCCAACCCCCTGCATAGGCAGGAAAGAGTGCTGGGTCTAGATGACCCCAACTAGATGCTTATCTAACCTCCTCTTGAAAACCCCCAGAGTAGGGGAGAGCACCACCTCCCTTGGAAGCCCATTCCAGACCTTGGCCACTCTAACTGTGAAGAAGTTCTTCCTAATGTCCAGTCTAAATCTGCTCTCT
>JAGPOW010003316.1:123342569-123391776 GCA_030014935.1 Caiman crocodilus
TGGATAGGTACTTGGCTGAGGTCCTGTGACCCCAGCACTTGTTCCTGCCATTGGTGGGGGGTCAGACTAGATGGCCTGCTCTAGGCCCCTTCTGACCCTGATACTATGATATGATACTATGATATGTGCATCTCCTACATGTTGCCAATGGTGGGGTGGGTGTATTGGAGCTAGGGTGGCCATCATAGAGGACAGTCTGGTTGTCCTCTATTGATACAAAACTGGATGCCTTTATGTCTTCTATTTGTCTCTTGAAGAGAGAAATAAAGAACAAAAGTGTCAGGTTTCATATCAACAGAGGACAGAGAGCAGAAAACTGGAATATCCTCTTTGATGGCCACCTTAATTGGAACCCTGCCCCATGGTGGAGGGGCTCCAATTCACCCACCCCACCCTCCAGCACTGGCTGGGGAACCCCTAAAATGAGCTCCCTCTGCTCTTTCCCCCCCCTCCCATTCTAAACACAGGGACAGGCCAGGAGGGAGGAAAGGCCATTGCTAAGGGAAACCAGCTGCAGACTCCCGGCCAGCAACTAGATTCTCCTCCCCACTGGAAACAGTGAACTTCTGTTTGGTCTGGGGGATTGTTGTAACTCAGAACACTTCCTGAAAAGTGTTCTCAGTTACAGTGGAGTACTGCACTGTCTGTGCTCTAGGTATTTCTAGCCTTTGGCATCTCATAGCCTGCCTTCTTGCAGCCAGCTTGTTCTGAGTGTTGTTCCCTTCATTTGCTGCAGGTGGTGCCCAGCTTTCTGCCTAGGGAACAGTACTTCCTTATTGCCTTGCAGCAGACCTTTATTTAGCTGCCTGGACTCTGTCTGTCACAATGTTTCCTTTAGAATAACAGGAGTTATTCTCCCTGTTACACACTGCCTTGGCCTCTGTCTGCCACAGGAACCCCTGATCTTAAGACTTACATAATATACACAGTCTTTCTAACAGGAGTAAGATAGGGCTGGGAGAGTGAGGGAGAGGACAGAGCAAGGGAAGGGATGCTCCCATGCTCAGTGAAACAGGGATCTGATGAAAATTATGGTTCCAGAGAGTAACTATTACCTATAAGAAAGCTGGTCTTGGATAGCAGTTCAGAACATGTTATACCTATGATGCCAGGTCCCTCAGCCCAACCTTTTGATTCAGTGTCTACTGCAAAATGGCAGCAATTCAAGAACATATCAAGGAGTGGGAAGCTGAATGCATGCAAAAAAAAAAAAAATTGCTGGCAGGTATTATCATGCACTCAAAATAATTGCTAGTAAAAAACAAACCCCAAGCTTAAGTAGTGATCTTGTAATATATTTGATCTACATTCAGAATAAGTATAACATGTTTTTAAAAAAAGATCTGCAACATTTTTTAACTGGGGCTGCTTATAAAAAAGTCCCCCTTCAAAGCCAAAAGTGAAGGGATTTTTTGAACAAATGCATTTGTAAAAGTATACAGGCTTATTCAAGTTTGCTGTTTCTGATCATGGTACTTAGATTTTTATTTGAAAAGTATACATTTTTCTTGATTTTTTTTTTAAATGAGCTAATTCTGTGTGTGCAAAATAGGAACATGCCGTACTCCGCATCAAACTATAACCCTACAACTTGCATCTCTGAATAACTTATAATATGCAGTATTTTATATCAGCTCATTAATGATTTTCCATTTTTATGCCTCAAAACAAAAAAATCCAGGAAAGTATGATGTATGTAGATAGGTGGATCATCCTGGACACTGAATAAAAATTTAGTCACACAAATGTCATTTAAACAAAAATTAGACCGTGGTTCTTCAATGCCAAAACCAATCTTCTGATTTCAGCAGGTGGTGCTCTTCCCTCCATACAAGGTAACCTTCTGTTTATGCAGTGGTTTAGAGCCTATGAAATACTCAACATCAGTTCTTTAGAATTAAAATGATAAATCCTTTCCTATTGACAGCTAAACAGGGCAATGCCAAGCACAAGGATGAAAAGGGGTTCTCTTACCATCTGCTGTGAACAATGCCAGCCACAGGAGATTTAATGAGTGGCCATGTAGTATGGCCACTTTCTGTTCTCAAGGGCCTTGATCAAATTGTTAATCGTAATCATAACATTTAAAGCCAGGCTTCACTTGTCTGATTAACTAATCTGCTTCTCTCCAAAGGCTTGATGTGGAGGGGAAACAAAAGACCTATGAAGTATAGACAGTGTTTCCAAGCAGACTACATCAACATGTCATTTTGTTTCATAGAGCAGTCTAGCCTATGTGCAAGATTAGTGTATTCACATCAGGAGAAAAAAACAAACAAAAAAAACCATTGCCTAGTTTGCTTTGCTAGCAGACAACATGTGCACAGGCAGACACAGAAGTCAGCTGGCTGCTTAAGCTTTGCAGGATTGGTGATCTCACTCTTTTCTCCCAGTATCACAGAGCAGAGAACAGCAATGTTTTAAATTATTGGGTTTTAGTTATTACCTAATCTTTTGACACGTGAGAGGAGTGAATGCCTAGTTCTTGGCATAGTTTTATATTGTGCAGTTTGGTATTACTGGATAGAAGCCAGCTAATAATGACAGCAAGTGATCTTTTTTCTTTTAGTAGGAGGAAAACCACCCCCCACCCCCCCAAAAAAAAGAGACAAACACACAGCTGGACAGCTACATCAAAGCTTTTTAGCCAGTCATCAATAAGTCTTTATTAGACTTGTAAGCAAAACCAACCAATGCTTTCCACTCCTACAAAACAAACAGATGCCTGAGAAAATATTTCATTAAAACAACTCAGAATTAAAGATGCTTGCCTTCTCTATATTGCTTTAAATACAATGATGCCCCATTAATTAGTCATTAATATACAGTAACCACAATTATTCCTTGATTTGATATTTGTGTAATAAAAGAAATTGAAAGGGAGATTCTGCTAAACGTGTTTTCCATGTCAGCTTTCCAATAGCAATGGGTGTCTCTTGACACATTTCTGTTCAGGTTGTTTGTTGTTCATTTTCAGGAATTCAAATTGAGTTTAAGGCTGAAAAATAGCAGAGGAAAAGAAATGTCGCGAATAAATTATTTGTCAATTGTAGAGAATAGCGTTCTGTAATTTGAGTATTCTGGCTTGCAGAGCCAAGGAAAGAAAACTGAAATAAGTCTACATGTACATAGTTTGTTTCAAAAATTGAAGAGGGGGACTGTATATTGAAAAACCTAGGAATGCATAAAAACAGTTTAAGAAAGTTTAGGACCCTTTAATTCCATGCTGCTTTGAAGAAGTATACCTAGCTCTGGTGCTTCTGAGAGCTTTGTTGTTCTGCATTGTCTGCCTTACTGTTTTAATAAAATTGCTTTAAACTAAGAAAAGCTGCTGCTTTGATCATCTTGACTGTGTGGCAGATCACAAGGCAGATGTTCCAGTGGTACAGTCATTCCGCCTTAGAAGAAAGTTGCTTGTTATCAGAGGAAAAAAAGGAAAAATGCAGATTTCTGCATTTAAGATTTAAAGAAAGGATTTATTCTTTTTCTATTTCCTTGCTGCACGCACAGAGTCAAATGCCCTATCCATGACAATGGCAACTTAGGGGAAGGGTTTGTGATTAAAATGATGGGCTGGAAGGCACAGGATAGAACCTTCTGTGTATTGCCAGCTGGCCGCCATTGTGACCCTGAGCAAGTTGCCTTAGCTCTTGTGCATTATTTCTTCATCTGCAAAATGGAAATGAGACGTTCTAGGTCAGGACACTGGAAATTTTTTTTTCATAAACTGTGTAAAGTAAATATAGGTCCTAGTTCTTTCCATCCTATCTAGTTGCAAATTATTTGATTATACTTATACAGGACAGTATCAAGTAAATTAAGCCTCTAATGTAAAAAGCAGTTATCACTGTTGCCTTAAACATGGAAAAAAGCCATTGGGAAGAACATCAAGAGATGTCAAAAATGGTTCCTAGTAGGTAGTGGTAATCCTAGTGCTGGGAGGCAAGCCTTTCACTAACAAGGGAGACTGGGAAAGAGATTGAAGATTGTCATTTGTTACTAGTGAGAAAAAGGCTAGTGTAACCCTTCCCAGCAGCCAGGAAGGCCCTTATCACATTTGGGAAATCTTCTATTGTCCTGAAACAATTTTGAAAAGCCAGCCTTAGGCCAGCTTTTGCAAATGTAACTTTGCTGCTCAGAAGAGGAAGGTGACTTTTTTTTCTAACTGTTGCTTAAAACAGCCAAGGAAACTAGTTTTAACAACCCATTGCCCTAAGCCTGATAGCTAGCATCCATTAGGGAATGCATATCCTGAAATCTTCTTTAAGATCAGTTCTGGATGCTTTCACCACATTTTGCAGCATAGTTTTGATTGCAGTGCAAGAGAAGAATGTAGTTTCACTTAAGAGATGCGTTTCTGTGGGTGGATTTAGGGCTGCCTATACATGTGCTCATTCACGGTCTAATTAAATTAATTGAGTCTGCTTCACATTCTTATTAGAAAGGTCCAGCGTCACTTCACCATCTCATGTATTAAGCCCCCAGGCTTTTTAAAATGGCCATGGAGAAGGTTTAGCTAAAGTGTCCTGCAGCCATTTGTAAACACATGGGGGCTTAAAACACATGATGGTGAGTTGTTGTAATTAGGGTGGCTGCCCTGGAACCACTCCAATTAAAAATTTCCCACTTTCCACCCCTGGGCACATGTATAGGCAGCCTAGATGACTAGGCAATTTTAAATTAAGAATATCTGGATTCAGATCCCAGCCCTGTAGCTGACTAGCAGTGCAGCCATAAACAACTTTTATGTTCATTTTCACTGTTGTGAAGTGAAGTGATAGTTCCCTATTTTACCTCACATGGGGGATTGTTGCAAGAATTATGTTATACAAGTGCTAATTAGCACAAACATATGAAATGAATCCATTTTCCATTAAGCCGTGCTGTTTTGTTTAAAGTGGGGTGGATGCCACCAGTTCCATTGAATAAGAGCAGGATTTTAATCTTAAATTTGCAAATACTGGAAATTTTCCACCAATGGCTCACAAGCAATCCTCAATATAAATTCATTCAAAAAGACTGATTAAAGGAGTGACAGAAGCATGGAAGTATTGATCAGCTCATTGACAATTCACACACAGGCAGATGGCTAAAAATGTGATGAATTGTTTGCTGATTCACTTACTTCTAATGTACCAAGAAAAAAAAATAGACTGTACTGAATGCACTCAACAGCTCCCTTTTTTAGATTCAATGTCCCTTTCTGTAAGGGAGTGATGGGGTGGGAAGAGGTTTTGTAAATTCCTTACTTTCTTGTGAAACAGGCAGAGTAAAGAAAAGGGCTTTATCAGAACCATGCAGCTTTTCCACATGGCAGCATCTACATCTGGCATACTCCACAGTATTTTACAGGGACTACTGTGGTTAAAGTTTATAAAGTAAAGGATTCAGCAAGATAGAACTAGGTTGAGACAACTCTACGAAAGTATGTATAATCAATACTAGTTGCAAGGACTCATTAAACAAAAGTTTGAAATGCTAACTCTAAAATGGGAAATGATTTTTGAACTGAAAAGTATGGATTTTCTACTGCCAGTTTAATCATCAATGACAAACCTATGTATAAACATGTATATATCCTTCGTTTTCAATTTGGTCTTACTCAAACTCCCAGTGAAATCTTTTGGGAAAGTTTATATGAAAAAACAACTTAGAAACGAGTTGGCCCAGAGTTTTGTAAAATGCAGTGTTGAAAAAAATGGGCAACTGTGGTTTTATATTTCAGAGGTGATGCAAGACTTTTCCATCTTTAAATAACAGCTTATGCAAGCATTACTATGTTACTTAACACTAAACACATTTGAGGATGTGTTCCCAATGCTCTCCAAGGTAACAGGCATTACATTGCATTCCTGTCATTCAGAAAGCTGGAACTCAAAATTAATCAAAGAATGAATTAATCCAATCTATCATTCTCTTAAGAGCTTCTGCATTCCACCTACCAGGACCTCTATTAGAATTAATGCACAGCATTGTTAGGCTATATGCAGCTCTTGAAAGACTTTCCAACAGTGGGTAAGAAATCTTATTCACCATTTTAGAGATAGGGAAACACAGTTTTTATTCTCCCGAGTCACACAACAGGTCACTGATGGATCTGGGTATGGGGCCCCCATCTTCCAAGTCCCAATTTGGCGCACTTTCATGGGCAGTAATGGTAATTACAGGCTGCTCAGGTGGGCAGTGCCAACTGAAGGAGGTAATTAATGGCACAAGAAGTTAAAAGGCACCGAGGGAAAAGAAGCTGGGGGAATTAGACTGGTAGAAGATTAGAGAGAGTGGTTTGGTCAGTGGCTACAATACTGGATCAAAGACTCAAGGTCTGAGGCGATACCCTCAGACCTTGAGTCCTGGGAGACTGGGAGAAGCAGCACCATGGCAAAGAGCTAAGTCAGCCAGCCTGAGAAGGAAGACTCAACTGAGGAAGAAACAGCACCAAGCTAGAGAAGGCACCTTCTTAGGGGCTGAAGAGGACTTGGATCTGTGACTTAACCTTTTTATGGATTGTGTTTATATTGAAGCTTGAGAACGGATTCATTTAGGAGGAAGCCTGTGGGACAGACATGACTTGGGAATAAAAGGATGTATTGTGTTTAAAGACTTAAAGAGCTTAAAGTAACCCTGAACCCAGTACACCTTCCTACTTCAAATGAATGCAATATAGCAAAATATGGACCAGGGAAAGGCACCAGTAGAAATAATCTATGAGAAACGTCATTAAAATATATGTTAATACAATTCCTTTTAAAAAGAAAAAGGTGGATATGTGGTGACCAAGTAGTTTGTCTTGAAACAAATTAAGATAAATCTCCTATTTAGGAGCAAACTGATAGAATGAATTTCAGGCAGGGACTTAAGCCCAGAGGTTCCTTTCTCCTCTGCTCGAGGTCAGAGTAATCATTATATTTAGCATCAGGAAGGAATTTTTCCCCATAGTCAGAACTGGATGGACTGGGCAGGGGGCTGTCCTCTTTAGCAGCAGGACAAGATATTCCTCCTTGGATCTCCAGAGCATATTTTAAGAAACAGTAGCAGGGCATTGACAGCACCCTCTTTCAGATGCTTTACTCGTAGCAAGTTAAAGCATGTTTTTGATGTTTCAGGCATTATGCCTGTTAGCTGCAAGGGAGGGTTGTTACCAAGTTTTTAAGATCCGGTTATACTAACACTTGTCTAGGATGGTTTGAATAGGGATGTTCCAGCTTGATCAGGGGGTGGGACTAGATAAGCCTGAGATCCCTCCCAGTCCTCCTTTCCAGATTCTATGGATAGATATATTAATGGGTGGGGGGGTCCCCTTTTTGTCACTTTCTGAAATTGAAGTTATCAGATTATATAGAGGGTTTTATATGTCCATTGTTAGGTTCCAATAGCCAGTATTACCAAGCCTCAGATGAGCATTAAAGAAAACAATTCAAATGGGAACAAATACAACTAAAAACAGTGTTTAAACAAAAGATTTTGAACATCCTGTTCAAAGCAGACATATTCACAACTCGCCTCTGAAAGCATGATTGTACTGACTATACCTCGCTTAAGGCCAGATTCCACTGCCTCAACTAAAACAAATATGTATCGTAGTACTTCATTCATTACTGAAACAAACTTTTAGAAATCAGTGCATTCTGCTTTTTCTCAACCTTGTAACTCAGCCTATTAATATAACTTATGTCATAAAGCAGAAGTGTGACAGTGGCCTTCTAACTGCATGAAGACAAAAATGAGGTGCGTGATAAAAGCAGTAACAGAGAAGCTTGAAATGAGTTGAGCTACCTCTTGAATCTTTGTAAGGGTTCTAAAATTTCAGCTTTATGACTTTTGCACTGCCAATGTGGCTTTACAGAAGCAAACAGTATAACAACTGGATGTTGTGAGCTGGATAGTGGAGATGAATGTAGAGATGAGACCAATGGTTGTCAGAGTTGCCGCCTTAAGTTGAGCCTAAAAGATTAGTCTGTTAATCTTCTCATTTTGTACTAACAAAGCACTTCTTCCTCACAATGCCTTCCCATTTTACCAGCTTTGAATAAACTTTGCCTAACATTAGTCTTCTAAAAGATCTAACAACACTTTTTGTTTAGAACCTTGCATGACTTTATAAGAAAATTGTCAGCCTGCAGAGATATTGACACCTAGTTAACCATTCCCCCCCATTCCATGTCCTGAGAAGTGACAACCAGAGGTGCTGAAGGACAGTGTCCACCATCAAGACACTGAACAGCTAATAGCCCCTGTAAAAACACTAAAAGGCCCCTGTGCTGGTCAGAGCAGGCTCCAAATCATCAGTTCCCAGTGAACTTAGCAGCTCCTGCTGTTGTTGGGTTTCCCCCCACATCATGCATGGAAACAGAGGCTACTCTCCACTTGTACTGCCCCTGCCTAGTCTAGGACCAGTAGTGAAGAGATTCCCCATTGGAACTGCCCCTGCTAATGTCAAAGAATATACTAAGCCAAAAAGAATGATCACCAGGAGCAGCAGACCTTGTCCTTTATTCGAGAAACACAACATGTTGGCAGAATAGGAATACCATTGTTCTGTTAGGCAGAATAATAGGAATGGGGCCCTATTAATTTGTGTTGGCAGGATGGGATACCATTAAGCTACAGTTGAAAGAGTAGATCTACTATTAATCTGTGTGCTGGGACCCATATAAGAGGCAGAATCAGTTCATACTTTGGTAGCCAACTAGGGGAAGTGTTCATCTGATAACAGGAGGAATGAGAGTACTGTCTGGTGTTTGTGGTTTCAAAACCCCATCTGATATCAAGGGGAAAGATGCAAATCATCACTTCAGTCAGGATTTGTCACAGGATGCTAACAGATATATTAAATATTTTTTTAAATGCGTTTCTCAGCAGTTTAAAAATGTTCACAGTAAAACAAGAATCCAGACTTTACTTGCCTAGCTGTGGGTTTGTCAGAAACTGAAAATTCAGAATAGGCTCATCTAAATTTGCCAACTTTTCAGACACTCATTTGAGTGGTATCAAAGGCTAATTGAACAGACTGGGAATGAGAAAGTATACTATGTATCTGAGAACATTCAAACACTCGGGGAGGAAGAAAAACCGACACCAAGTGATGGGACTTTGTTATGGTGCATGAGCTGGTCTGAAAAAAAAACCAAAAACACCCCTCCCCCCCCAAAAAACCCTCAATTTAATCCTGACTCCTGTTTTTGGTCAGAATAAAATACTGAGCTCAGTTTGGAGTAAACTGAGACCCAACACAAAGCCATGCTAAATTTACTTGTTTTAGTGGCTAAAACAGTTTCTCTTTCATCATGTTTATTTGCTGGAAGAACTCTAGAAGCCCAAAAGTGGAATGAAATTTCAAACCAAACCCTGAGCTGAAACTACTGTGTTTAAATACTGTTATTTGCGAGTGAAGGAGTGACAATTTTATATCGTTACCACCACCATAAGTCTATCCCAATAGGGCATGGTAAAAACTGTTTTTCTCTCCTAATATTATTTTAAAACTAATGGGAATTGCTTAAACTATAAGCTTTATCTGCAGGTTAAAGGAAATATATCTACTTTGGTTACCTTCTCTCGTTCCCACTATTCACACCAAACTAAATGTGTGATGGATCAGAGGAGAAATTTAGTCCCCCTCCTATCTTAGAAAAATAAACAAACTAGGGTTGCATTAAGAAATAGGGGAAATAGTGATTTTTGGAACACAAGAATGTTTTTCTCATGTTTATTAAAATGGATGAATTGAGCTATAGTACAAAATTACTTAGTAAATTCATATCAACTGTTCTTGTTTTTAGTTTAAGTGTCAACCCCTGCAGTAAGGATGACATTTGTTTTAAATGTGTTGAGTAAAATTATATGCTAATCTCATCCTGCTTCTATATTTCCTATTGTTCAGCTGGATATCATGCTTCACTTCATGTCCTAACCTGTTTTGCAGTGGTGCTGACACTCATAAATCACATACTGGATTTCAGTGAAAGGGAAAACATCCTCAAACATTCACCTACCAATAAAACATGGCATCTTGATTGAAAATGCAACAGCCACATAACAATCCCAGACAAGCTTTGGGATGAGAAGAACAGTATATCCATTGGAAGCAGAAGAACATTTTAAGCAGCATGTGTACATCAAAACTAGAATATTGCCAAGACATCTGGTAGCACCTTTTAAAAATAACTATGACAACAAATGATCAGGATGTCAGTTTTCCACCATACCTGAAAGGTAGCATATTCACTAACACAGCTCCCATTAGCATCCTGCTTGGGCACTGGATTACAACTCAGCAGGAAGAGAACATCACATACTGAATCATTAGAGTCACCTGTTCCAGCACCTTTTATTTTCCAGATACCACATTTCGTAAAACTTCGGCTTTACTTGGTATTTCCCTGTTGACACACTGAGCAGACCCAACCTCAGTTAATTTTTATGAACTAATGGTTTCATCAGACAGAAGGCCAAGGAATGTCTCTCATGTCCTGCACAATTGTTAGGCTATTATTTAAAGGAGGAAATGCATAGCACTATCATGACATGTTTGAAAATAAGTTGCTCCTGCTCATTCCTGTGAAATAAAGGGACTAGGCATGTATCTTCAGACGAGTTCCAAGCTATGGAGCCCAAGGGAAAGACGTGCGTCACCGCATACCTGAGTATGACCCCCAAGCCCCAAAGCAGAGTGAGATTTCATATATACTGCTGTACTCAACACCTTATAGGATCATAGGAAAGCAAGGCTGAAAGAGACCTAACAAGGTCATCTAGTCCAGCCCCTGCTTAAGGCAGAATCATCCCCGACTAAACCACCCCAGCCCAGTGTTCTAACCTGCTTTTGAAAGTTTCCAAGGATGGTGAGTCCATAACTCTTCCAGATACCTGTTCCAATCATAGAGAAGTATGGCTGGAAGGGACCTCCATAGGCCATCTAGTCCAGCTCCCTGCCTGAGGCAGAATCATCCCCCATCCAATGACTGATCACCCTCATAGTCAGAAAGTTCCTCCTAATCTCCAACCCAAATTTCCACTGCTGCATCTTGAGGTCATTGCTCGCAGTCCAGTCCCTTACAGCCACAGAGAAAAGCCAATCTCCATCCTCTCTGTAATCACCCTTCAGGTATTTAAAGACTATTATCAAATCCCCCATCAGTCTTCTCTTCTCCAGGCTAAATAACCCATTTCTTTCAGCCATTTCTCTTAAGTCCTGTGTCACAACCCCCTAGTTATTTTAGTTGCTCTGTGCTGGACCCTCTCCAACCTGTCCACACTGTCTTGAAGTGTGTGGCCAAAAACTGGACACACTATTCCAGGTGAGACCAGTGCTGAATAAAATGGAAGAATAACTCCCCTTGATTTGCAAGTGGCACTCCTGTAATACAACCCAGAATGTTTCTGGCTTTTCTTCCAACAAGAGTACATTGTTGGCTCAACTTATGGTCTGCTATAACTCCAGGTCCTTCTCAGCAGTACAGCAAACCCAGCCACTTCCCCAGCATGCATTTGTGCATGAAGTTATTCTGTCCCAAGTGCAGGACTTTGCACTCATGCTTGTCGAATCTCATCTGATTGACTACAGACCATTCTCCAGTCTCTGCAGATCATTCTGAGTAATCTCTAACTCTGCCCAACTTGATGCCATCTACAGATTTGCTAAACATGCACTAAGTCCCCTCATTCACACTATTAATGAGGGCATTAAACAACACTGGACCCAGGACAGACCCCTAGGGATCCCACTTGATACCTTTTCCCAGCTAGACATTGAGCCACTGAGGACTACTTATATTCATGTTCAGAATGCCACTTATGGATCCCACTATGAGGAATCTAATTATACAGGGAGCCTACATGACTAGTACTGGTTTTGGATTTTAATTTTAGCATCAGTGTGGCAAATGTGGCAGCTCCCCAGCCAGCCACAGTGCTGGTTTCTTACTGCCTGTGGGCACACTGCCCAGCTATCTCTCCTGCCATGCCATTCTGTTAAGTAATTACAACCTTAATTAGGTGGGAGGCTGCCTATTCTGGACCCTGGTGTCTAGAGCCTTTAGTACATGCTCTGACCTACCCTCACAGACTGTGCAAAGCTCTGGCCTGAGGCCGAGTCCAATTCATTGCAGTGTTAAGCCTCTCACAATCTGCCCTGGTACAGACCACACTCAATCCACCTCCCTCTCACTGAGGCCACTCACACTTCATCATCCCTCACATGGTCTCTTGTACTGTCCTTGCTAGGCCTCTCTCATACCACACCTCCTTTTCTCTGGAGCCACACTCACCTTGCCCTCACCCAGAGGGTCCTCCAGCTTGATTCCCTTCACCCCCCAGCCAGCAAGCATGCGGCCTTTTGGGCATCTCCCACTACCCTCATCCAAGTGAGCACTAGGCAGCTTGGAAAATGCTGCACAGACTCTGCCTCTGTCACATAGACAGATAACTCCCCACAGCTGCTTTCCACAAAGGGCTGCCGACTCACCCCCTTATTTCTCCACGGCTTCTCCTCTGCCGCCCTCCAATCAGCCTCCGCCCCACCTGTGGCCTCAGGTACCTGAAGGCTTACCTGGACCAAATTAAGTCCCTCAAGTTAACAGGACCTCAACTCATGCCCCCTATCACAGAGGCTCAACTCAGTACTCCACCCCCTTTTTTTGGGCCCAGGGATGAACATCCCCACCAGCTCAAGAGCTCCTTGTTGGCATGCCTGGCTCACAACTCTCATTCTCTCTCCAGGGTCTTAGACCCTAAAGGGCTCAGGTGCCACCCCTGGGCATGCCTGATCCCCATCTCCCCCTTCCCAGGGCCTTGCATCCCAAACAGGCCCAGGTGCCCCTCGTGGGCATGCCTGGCCTTATTACCCACTTCAGGTCTTGCACCCCATCCAGCTCAGGTATCCCACATAGACATACCTGGCCCTAACTCCCTCTAGTGTTACTAGTAACTCACCAAATGGAGGGGGCAGGGGTTATTAAGATACCCCAACCCACATTTCACCAGGATGGTCCTCAACCCTGGCATTTGCTGGCTCTGCGCCATCACTGGCAGGACCACCAGGCCTCCCTATCCCAGCAGGGTGCAGTTTTAGGTCATGCCCAGGACCAGGACCCTCCAAGCTACCCCATAGCTCCTGCCCTTACCTCTGTGCTGTCTCCAGAGCAGCAGCTCAACTAGGACATGTTCTCTCCTCTCAGCCCTGCTGGCCTGAGGCTTAAGATAGCTGCTCCCCAAACCTCAGGTACACCTGTCTGCTGCCTGGCCTGCCTGGTTCTGAAAGTGGCAGAGCACCCCACTAGTGCTCCCACCCTTTATAAATGGTTCCTGGTGAAGGCTTTCCCTGCTGGTCAGTCAACAAGCTGCCCCCACAGCTTGCAACCCCCCTGAGTGGCGAGCACTCCACTGGTGATCCGCCACAGTCAGGTACATAAAAGTTAAGCACTGCAACACCTAACCATTAAATACTTCTTCCCCTTAGCTACTACTATATCTGGTGTATCCCCTTGAATTTCTTTGTACATTTCATAGACTCATAGAAAAATAAGGCTGAGAGGGACCATAGGAGGTCCTCTAGACCAACCCACTACTCAGGCAGGATCATCCTTGTCTAAACCATCCTAGACAAGCATTTGTCTCACTTGTTCTTAGAAACTTCTGGAATCTTCAGATACAGCTATCAGGGCTAATACCTAAAACATCAAAAACCCCCTTTAACTTGCCATAGGTAAAGCAGGGAGGCAAGGGCACTGATAGTGCCCTGCTACTGGAGGAAATACTTTCTTAAAATATGCTCAGGATATCCAAGGAAGAAAACTATATAAATAGGTTGACCATACATCCCGGTTTAGCAAAATCCTCCTAAATGATTTTGGAGGCTGGTACCAGCCAGCTGGTGAGAATTAAAATGAGTCTTCTGGAAATGCAGGGATGCAGAGAACAATCCAGAAGAGAAGCAGAGTGGTGTACCAGGCAGGAACCACTGCCGCTCACCTGCCCAGAGTACCACACCACCCCATCCTCACCTGTAACAGCATGGCTGACTTGGGAGGCAGGAGTGTCCCATGCTCCTGTATGGTCAGCCTACATATACATCCACCCTCTCCTCCTCCCCACGTCACCACACCTCACTGCTATAGAGAAAGGCAAAGAGCCCCACAGTCCATACCAATCTTACTTTAGAAAATACTTTTAATTCTGCAAATACTGACATACAATCACTCATTCATTTTAATCAACTGGTACATTTTGTTTAAGGAAGATAGATGCACAATCACGGAGATAGACATTGAGTCCAGTTCTTCTGGATGCAAGTTGTAATAGAAATAAAAGGCACTGTATTATTTTCTTCTGCATTTTCTACCAGGCTGCTGGAATTTATGGCAACATCAAAATGAGATTACAGTACCATGCTAGCCTCACTTTGTATATGTTTTCCTTGACATTTCCCAAAATATTCTGCTAAGACAAGATTGCAGGTCTACAGAGTAAAAACATTAAAAAAAAAGAAAGAAAGAAGACTTTGTATAAAAAAAGTGAAGCTGCAAATAAGGAAACAAGATTTGCCTTACTGGAGCAGTTCATTTATTTGCCTAGTTGGGTATTCCTGCATCCACTGGTGGCCAGGATTTAATATTACAGAGGAAAGAGAAAACCTCCACAGTGTACCCAGCCAGTTACTTAATGCTACAAATACTTGACCTATAGTATACTGCCTAGTGCAATGTCCAGTTTCATTTTAAATGACTGAAGCAATTAGCTGTAATACTGCTTACATCCTCTTAGAATTAATAGGGCTAGCATGAGATTACATCCATGCAGAATTAAAATGTGGGTTAGAACTCTTGGGTGCAGGTACATAGAATTAAGCAGACACTGATTTTTCTGCTCCCCTCTTGGCTTTTCCCTTCACCTCCAAGGATAAAGATGGAAGGGGAGCAGTAGCAAATGAGAACATTTTTTCTATTCCTGTACATCCACCAACACAGCAAGTCTGTTGAGTGCTCAGTGGTCCTCTTACATTCTGAATGCAATCTGCCACTAGAAGGTGTGCCTGATATTTACATTATATTTTAATTTTTTTTTTACTGTAATTCCACTTCAGGAAAGCCTGGTTACATTGAAGACAATGAAAACATTGCCACTGACTTCAGTGAGATGAGGATTTCATTCATTATTGTCTACTGATTATTTTTATTCTGCTATCACCTGGACATATTAACAGTGCTCTAAATTTCCTTTGACCGGTTAATATTTTTTTATGTTAAGGTGTCAAGAGCTGAATGTAGTATTTCAGGCTTGGCTAATCAGACTTACACAGTGCAGTGCATTTGAAACATCTCCCAGTATTCTCTCACCTGATAAGGCCATGGATGCTTTGTTTACTACTTTCTTTAGATCATTAATGAAGAGAAGGCTTGAAGCCTACAGGACCCAACTAGATAGCTCCTAAATTAAATACCTTGCCTTCTATCATTAGTCTTTAGAGCTCAGCAGGTATTTTTCAAGCTGTGTGACAGCAATTGTATCCAACTCCATTTCAATGAAAGACTAAAGGTTTCACAATATAATTACTCAAACACTTCACTAAAATCTGATATATGGATTATATCACTTCATTCCTTTCATCCACTAATTTCATAATTTTTCCAATAAACCTTCTCTGGTATTTTTAGTTCCATTGAAAACCATGCTGCTTAGTATTCATGGTTCCATGATCTTCTAGATATCAAGAGAACAGAGTTATCAAATACATGCCCATTAGTTATGGAGGTTAGACTTATCAAACAGTAAATGCCAGAATTAGTTTGTTTTCCAAATTACTTCTTTCCATTTTTGGAAAAAAAATCATTGCTGATTGTATTAACCAGCTTATTTTCTCTTTTAGATTTCTTTGCATGTAATGTTTGAAAGCTTTTCCGATTATTTAGATCTTTGGCTAGAAAAGAAAAGACAAAATCCCTCCACTTTTCCCTTGATGTTTCAAATGACTCTGATCTTGTTTGGTTGCCCCTGACATTTTTCCTCTCCTTTGTTTTTGACTTCAGGTCTTTGTTTTAATGAAAACTTGTTCAACTTTATGACATTTCTTGTTGCCTTTCAGAGGAATTGCATGTTTTCCTTTTTGGGGTTTTTTAAAACATCTTTTAGCATTCTCTTTGCCTATTTTCCAGTCTTACAGTCTTTTTTCCCATTTCACATTGCTCATCAGATGTCTTCGTTCTCCCAAATATGCTTTGTTGAATTTTAATACCCTTCCAGAGTTCACCCTGTAAAGAAGCAGATACAAACTGTTCCTGTGGCTATATTCTTTACTTTCTGAAAAAAAATCCCTTCTATATGTCTTGGGAACCTCATCCAGGGTACATGTCTTTATTTGTTATCAAGTAGAGGCCACCATGAACATAGAATTCTGTTCATACAAATTCCTGATATTCATTAGGATATGTCACTCACTAGCTTCTTTATGATATTGAGATGGAATAAAAAGCAAAGAAGTTTGGAATCAGAGATTGCAAGCTACTCACATTTAATACAATAAGGAAAGAATTTTTCTTATGTACTAGATAATTTATTTTTTGTTCATGTTTGTATCAAGCTGAATTAAAATAGTAACTTAAAATTAATTAAACACACAAAACCAGCACTTCAGATTTATTAAGGAAAACTTGAATGTGTTGGATACAGTACACATTTGCAACTAACTACTTTATTAAACACTAGTATTAACTGTTATACTATGAGAAGAATGAACTGTGGTTAGTAAATTAAACCAATTATTTCAGGTTACCCTGCGGGACCATTTTCTAAAATGTCCAAGTGAAAGTCATGTGAATTTAAGTTCCTACTTGCCTACTTCTCTTTAAAATGATGTGAGTCATTTTTTACCCAGGTTGTTTTAAAAAATATTTCCCCCTTTCTATGAAGTGTTTAGTACTCATAAATCTCATCCCTCTCCCCTTTTTAATTCATAGACTAGAAGAGAAAAACAAGCTTTCCTGCCTCTTTTCAACTCCTAACTGATTTTTCAGCTTGTACTGAACCAGCTGAAATGAAGCAAATATTCTTTCTGCACCTACAGAGGAGGCTACTCCTGGTAAAAGCTGGTTTAATGCTTCAACAAAGTCTGATTCCAGGTGCCTGGCTAGTGACTTCCACCAGTTCAGTGGTGTGACTGTCTTTAAAACTTCCTTAGCAAATATGCACTGCTTGAATGGTTTACTTCTAGCCCTGATACTGATTATGGTTGGCATAGATTCATAGATTGTAAGGCCAGAAGGGACCTCGGAAGATCATTGGGTCCAGCCCCCTGCACCAAGCAGGAAAGATAACAGGGTCAGGTGACCCCAGCAAGGTGGCTGTCTAGTCTCCTCTTGAAGATTTCCGGGGTAAGTGATTGCACCATCTCTGGAGGGAGCTTATTCCAGCCTGGACACCCTGACTGTAAAGAAGTTTTTCCTAATGTTGAGCCTGAATCAATCTTCCAGAAGTTTGTGGCCATTACTCCTGGTTTTCCCCTCGGGTGCCCTGGTGAACAGTTGCTCACCAAGCCATGATTGATAGGTGATTAGTAGATGCCCATGTCATAGCAAAATTTTCCTCTCAGGCAGCTAGGCATCTACCTTGGTACTTTATGTTAAGAATATTGGCAAGAAAATGAGGTGGAGTGAGTGCTTGAGCCTTCTGCTTCTTTACTGCCTGCAATTTAACTTTGCTCTTGGATATTTAATGTTTCTTGAAGTTCTTTCTAAATTTCAACAGCATCCACAGTACAGCAGCAATCTTTCTGTAGTTTGTCCGAGGCTGTGGAAATAGGTTTTAATAGATTTAGCATAGCATATCTTCTATATTTCTCTTTAGTGCAATGTTGACTATTTTAGCTGTGATACTACTATCAGTTTTGTCATGATTTTCAGCACTTAGCAGCCATCTTGAGGACAGAGGCACCTGCCAACATGGGGTGGCCATATTTAAGGCTCATTCCCACCCACACAGCCCTGTCCAAGCCCAAGCCCTTCCTTGCCCAGGAGTCATGTGCCCACCACAGGGTAGCAGCCGCCTCCCTGTCCACATGCTTCCCTGCACTATCCCTGCCCCTGCCAACAAGTGGCTTGCGTTCCTGCTGGCCATGGTGCTGGCACCGCTGGACCAACCACAACACTCTCTAGGGCAGCGGTGCACCCACCAGCCAGGCCTAGGGCACTGGCTGTGGGAGGATCTGTTCAACCCCCTCCTCCTGTGCTCCCCACTCCAGCCCACCTGCCCCACTATCCACATACCCCTGACCCCCTGCCCACTCCCAGCACCATTCCAGGACACAGGATAAACCATACAAACTTTATTATAGAACAAACCCCTCCCATCCCTCCTCCCTACCCTCTCAACAGACACAGCCCCCCTCCGTGCCCCCCACCTTCCAACAATAAAAACCCTATTCCCAAACTTCAAAGATACTTCAGGTGTCTGACCCTGTCCCCAAGTCTGCTTGCAAGGGGCTCAAGGGTGGGACCAACCAGAGTGGAAAACCTGGTGGCAGGCAGTCAGCACCCCAACCACAGGAAGTGCTGTTGTGGGTCTGGGGGCTGCAGCAGAGTCCAGGGATGCCTGCAGCTGGCAGGCACCACATCAGCTCCTCAAGGACACTGATGGGGCCCTGTTGGGGGGTAGTGGACATGACCTGGGGACCTTGTGGGGCCATGGCAGGGGGCTTGGCACTGGGGGACATGGGTGCAGCCTGTGCTGCATGGTCCTGGATAGCGAGCTGCTGTTCCAGCAGCATCACATGCCACCACTCCAGGGATACCAGTTCAGCCACATGCTCTGCATATGCCCAGAGCTGTGTCTCCTCCTGGGCAGCCTCCCAGGTGAGGGTGTCCACCTGTCACACCCACTGGTCCACCTGCCACACCCCCTGGTCTACCACCCAGCTCTCTACAACCACCACCAGTCACTGGATCAGGTGGCTCTAGTCAAGGATGTGACAGTGGCTCCGCGTGGCTCCAGCAGCAGGTGGTGACAACCCTGCAGCAGCAGTTCTGGGCCCCTGTAACCTCTTGCCCATATACAGATTTTGGCCCTGCAAAGGCAAAAACAGAAGGCTTTAGTGTGAATTTACAACATTTGAGATAAGATGTTCTGCTTCAGGGACCCTGCACTGCCTGGCAGTAGCATGTGGGCAACCAGGGACCATGGTGGGCAGGCTTAGGCCTAGGTGGGTGCTGCCCAAGCCCCCTGTCCCCTTTTGCTCCTTGGGAGCCAGCTGCAGGCCACCTGCCTTCCCTGCCTCCTTCCCAGGATGGGCCAGGCCAGGTTGCTGGAAACACCTGCTACCACAGCCTCACCTCCTGCTGATCCCCCTTCCACTGCTGCTGTGTTCCACTGCCACCCAGCATCCAGGCTAAGAGTGTGCAGGGCTGGCTGCACCCCAAGTGTGTGCCTGCTGGGGTCAGGTGGGGCTAGTAGTGTGGGCCAGGGCCAGGGCTGGGGCCAGGGGCAAGGGTGGGTACCGGGCATGAGAGGGACTGCCCTCTAGTGCGGGACTTACCAGGGGTCCAGGGCTCATGAGGCTGGCAGCTTAGCACAGGTCTCCCTGTGCCAAGCAGCATCCAGTTCCTCCTGATAGCTGCAGCCTACCGTGGGCTGGGGCCAGTACCCAGCCAGTGGCCCCCTCTCCAAGAGGAGCTGGTGCTGCTGGCAGCCAGTGGTGATGTGGCCAGCCACTCCTTGTGGGTGGCTGCAGGGCAGGGACAAGGCAAAAGCAGCTGCTGGCCAGGGCTCTCCAGGCTGCCAGTAAGCATAGCAGCTGGGAAGGAGTTCAGGGCAGGGTGCTGGAGGCCTGAGGTCCCCTACCCAGGTGACAAGTCACTGGAGGTATCAGGGTAGAGGGTGAGTGCAGTCTCCCTGGGGAGCCAAAATGCAGGTTAGCTGCCTTATGAAAGGCATGGTCCTGAGGGCCCCACTAGACTAGCAATTGTAACCATTCATGGCCACCCATTGCACCTGCAGGACCTTGGCCTTCATGCAGCACTGGCACACCAACTGGGGTTGGCCTCACACCTGCATCCCAGCCACTAGGGCCTCATAAATGTAGACATTTGAGCATTGCCATGGGTGAACTTTCTCAGGACATCCTCCCCACCCCAGAGTGCTACAAGAGCACACACCTCCTCCTGGGCCCAGTTGGCATTCATGGGGATGCAAACAGGTGGGTGCACATGGGCGCGGCTGGGGATGGACATGAGGGAGGTGGGGGTGAGCAGCAGGAGGCAGCAGATGCCAGCCCTGGTGACATCACAGGGCTAAGCAAGAGTTGCAGTAAACAGCAGTCTTTTGCACCACTCACCTGTTGCCAGGCAGCAGCTCTGGAGTGGGACAGACCTGGCAAACACAACCTGCAAGCTGTGCAGAGAGGCACATGGGGCCTTCTGGGCTACAGCAGTGTTGGAGTTTATGTTACTACGCAGTAAATGTGCATGTGTAGACACACCCACAGTGTACTAAAATCTTTGGTTAAAAGATGCATCAAATGAACACTGCACCCATATAAGTTTCAGGTCTGCTTCATTATCTTTTTCTAAGGTACTTCTCATCTTTGCTATGTATGCATCATTATCCGTGACAAGTTTATGCACACAACAGTTGATTTATTTACTCGCAATCTTTTATATCTTTTACTGCTACTTCTTTTGACTGTTCTGTAGTATGGACATTTCCTGTTATATCGTTTCTGTGAGAGAAATCATCCTGTCTTCTGTTGTCACACAAGCACATATTACTGGATCATTGGACATTTCTCCATCCATCAAGCTTTAAGTTAACACCTTCCCCTTCAGTGTTTTTTGCCCACTGTTCAGTTTCCCTCTCATACACTGTATCCAGAGGCCTTCCAGAAATATCTGTTCT
This sequence comes from Caiman crocodilus, assembly GCA_030014935.1. NCBI lineage: Eukaryota > Metazoa > Chordata > Crocodylia > Alligatoridae > Caiman > Caiman crocodilus. The sequence continues at coordinate 123,363,447 of JAGPOW010003316.1, forward strand.
GCTGGGTGGAGTGTAACCTGATCATAATTGATTGAACCATGTCAGTGAAATATTTGTTCTGAACAAATAGAAGGGAGAATTTGTTGCATAAATGAACCGAGCAAACTTTTCACATGTGTAGTCTTGCTAGACTTTGCTAATCCTGATTATGAACTCATTCATTTACTTGAGAATGAAGAAAGTCTCGTTTTGCATACAGATAATTCATTGAGGTATGTTAGTTGTAGTAGTGCTGGGTATACCAGTAGATGATTCTGAAGTTGCAGACACTGCAGATGACAAAAATTGAGAATGTCTTCTGTCTAAGCTAGAGCCTGAAATACAATAGGTAAAAATCCACTCATGCTAAGTAATAATCAGTGCATTACCTTAAAAAAAGAGATTGCAAATAAAAGATCTCCCTACAACAGATGTGTTTTAACCAGTGTTTAAATTATTATTTTTTTCCAAAACCTACATTTTGGATGGGTTACATAGAAAAAATATTCAATAAATCATACAGGATCTATTTGAATCCTTTTCTACCAGCATAAAACAACTTGAAAAATTATTAAAATTTTAGTTAAAAATTAATAAATTCCTGTCAATATGCTGCACAGGATATTTTTCCTTAGGTTTTGTATTTGGTTATACTGAGCAATAAAACCCATTCCAGATGTGCAGGGGTAATATTAAATGTATAGTTGACAAATACTCCCACAGACAAGTACATCTATTAGATTTGGAACACAAACATTTTGAAATTCACAAGTAATCCATCCAAAATAACTAACTTTATTGTCATAAATTTATCGTTCACTAGAATGACAGTGCATGATAGGCAATTAATAAAAATGCCTCAAAACTACTAAGTTTACTAACCAATTGATCTACATGATTCAGACATGTCCACATTACCATCTTTGGGTTCGTTGCCTTCCTAGAAGCATTTTTCATAATGTTGTTTCATTTGGGCTTCTAGGCATTGTATCTCATTGTTGCACTGTTTGAACACATCTACATGAGATGTTTACTGCTCAGTTGCCTAATTAACTGCATAGTAAACATCTCAGCATCTACTTGTGAGTCCCTATTAAGGTGCACAAAACTAAAAACCCTGGAGCAGGGTAGTATTTATATTTGAAATACAAGTACTACCCTGCTCAGGAATTTTTTTCATGTGCAGCAGTGCATGTGTGGATGCTGACCTGGCTGGTTTAGGCAAGAGAGTGCTTCAGCATGGGGGTGTCCTGCTGGCTAGCCCTGCACTGAAGCACCCTCATGTCCCAGCCAGCCTCTCCACAGCACATTGAGCCTGGCTGGAGCAGCCCGGGTCCAGCAGGCTGACCCCTTGTGCTCCCTGCCAGTTGAAGCTGCTGCAACCTGGTTCAATGTGCTGTGGTCTGGGTATACATGCAGATGCACACTCAGTGGCAATAAACTCCAGAGCTTATTTCTGTTTATTAATAAGCATTGTAGACACACCCTTTACATTTAGCATGGTTTCCTCTTTATTCCAATGGCACAAGAATTTCTTGAAATATTCCTGAATAGGGTCTTTTTTGTGACTTGCAGCCCTGGCAGTTTTTTCTTACAGATTCTAGGTGTTGAAATCAAGACTAGTCTATTCACAGAATATAGTCTATCAAGACTAGTCTAATATTCACAGAATATTCCTTTTCCTATGCTGTCTTCAGCCCAGTGTTGGTCCTTTCTGTTGCAGACATTACTCCTTCTTCTATTCCCTCTTCCTCCTCCACACTATAATTTAACAACAAACCAAGACTCCTTCTCCCTGGGACATAACCACCACATTCTTCCCCCTTACACTCCCTCACCCCACACAAAACCAATCCTCACTTACCCCTAACAATCAATGATTTCTGCTCTTATAACTCCTGGCCTTGTTTGCTACAGTATTTCAGTTTAGAGACATGAATAGAGTATTTAAGACGTTAATGTTTTCATTTCTGCACATACGCAAAGGGTACAAGAAAGTCCATTTAGCTCAAATACCCAGAACCATGCAGATGCAGGGGATTTGTAGTTACTGAGCAGATGGTTGTTCCCCCATGAGCTGTGGAATAAGCCACCATTAGGGGTCAGAATAATAAATATTCATAACTTTGGAGTGGAGCTCTTCAGAGCTCAGGAAGAGAAAATAAATCATCAATTTGATACACTTCTGGTGGGCTCAATAGATAATCCTGATCAAGGAGTATATATGATGTGTCTGCTGCAGTTAGAGGCCAGGTTCTAACACCTGTGATGGTTTTCCTGCTTCTTTGCATCCAGTAGTGTAGACCCTGTATCCCTTGTAGGATCAAGCACCTAAAACATGAATATTGTGACATATTTTTTAAAGATTGACCTCCAAAGTTAGATGTTTTTCCCCGTGTTTGTATATAGAGGAAAATGAGCCTTTTAATGCCAGAGTTCTTATTGACTCAATATATTAATTTATTTAAATTATTATAATAGATTATACTACATTTATGCCTTAAACTATGCTGCATTAAATTCAAATTTCATTTTAAGCAGGCTTATTTTTACAAAAGAAAAACCTAATTATAATTTACACTTAAAAACAAAATAAAAAATTAAATATTAAAAATTTGACTTATTTTTCAATCATTGATTTTCATCTACCCTGTCATCACTGTATCCTGTTCCTGTAATTCTGTAGCTAATGCCTCTTGGAGCTTCTCTCTCTCTCTTTATTTACCCTTCCCAGGATTTCATTACCATCTTTCCCTTTCAAATTATTTCATTGGTACTGAATTTTGATAAATAGTGCCACCCCTACACATCATCATCTTTCACCTATATGTTTTACCTATCTGTAACAATGTAGTAGGGGAGAAGAACACCCCACTCACACCCTTCCCTTTACCAGTAAGTGGGAGAAAAACTATGACCACGCCAAAGTGGGTCAGAACCCCACTGAGGCTAGCGTGGTGAGCAGCTTAGCCCTGGTATGGCAGCCCAGAAATTCCTGCTGGGAAACAGAGACTACAAGTAAGGGAGGTCCTAGCTGGGACTGCCCCTGCCAGAACACCAACCACTGAGGAGTCAAAGATCCTGGAAGAGAGGACCCCTGACAACAATTTACAGAACATGATTCCTATTACAACTGGGGACCATTGCTGCAGCTGGAGGACTTTGCCCTACTCTGATTGGCTGGAAACGCTCCAGAGCAGCTCAAAAAGGTCACCGGAAGTAGTGCAAAGGGAAATTGGATGCAGGAGGAGCATGCCTGAGGGGGGTGAGAGGCAGTTAAACTGCCCACATTTTCTAGTCCTAGTCACTGATGGACTGCAGGAGATACCAGGTAATAAATCCGGGACACACTGCTTAGGTGCCTCCACTGTGGAGGCTTAACAGAGGGAGCTAGGACTGACACAGACTATATGTTATGGATGCCTGTGGCAGGGTTAAGCGGTGGTGGAGCCCCCAATTTGGACTCCATAAGGGGGCCTGTCATCCAGCAAGCCAGTACAGCGCCAGAGACTGAACATCACCTCAACTGGCCAAGTACCAAGGCTGAGTACCAAGGCAGAATTCTACCATAAGGTAATGGTGGGTGAGTGCCTGGGAGGGGGTAATAGTGCTCACCAGTAATGGCAGTGAAGGGAGGCTTGGATCCCAAGAATTCTCCCTGTGACAAATGTGTTACAAAAATCCTGAATTTAAGTCATGTAAACGACCATATAGTATCATTTTTGCAGTTGTCAAGATAAAATCCTTACAATTTAGTTTTCACTTGATTACCACAAAGGCTACATTTCCCAAATTGCAAATGTAACAATGAATGGTGAGCTCTGTGACTCTTGCCTATTTTCCATCTTCTTTGCTTTTGTGTATAGACACTAAAGCACATTAATATTTCTCTTGTTCTTTGCCTTCTGTTTCCTAGCAACTCCATCTGCTGCTTTTATATTGTATGTTGCAAGTACTTGTTACATTTTTCTTTAGTTAGGCAAAAGCTCATACCCCCCTGCTTCTTACCTAATTAAACCATGCAATTTGTGAACCAGGTTGTTGGATCCCACCACCCTTTTGCATGAATGAACACCATCTTATTCTAATCATCCATAACTATATTTCAATGTTCCATGAATCCAAGATAGTCTTTTCTACAGACTTGGCACAGTTCTTTTATTCCATGTGTGCTTGGCACACTTGGAATTCAGGGTAGAAAATTAGTGTCTACCTAGTCATTTCTCACCCAAAGACTATGAAACCTACTTACATTTGAGAGACTCTTTCTTTATCCATATTGTTTGCTCTTCTCTGTGATATCGTTAGTGCTCATTATTATCCAACAGTGATACCTGACCCAAACCTCAGTTTCTTTTTTGGGGGTACATTACATACTCCTTTTATTCTTCCCCTGTCCCATCAGCCAGCATGACAAGAGTCTGGAAGAGTGAAAAAGAGGAGTGGTAAATGTCACACTGAATTTTGGCTCCTGTACTTTAAAGAAGTTGGAATATCTCAGCAGTTACAAGCCAGGAAAAGCTGACATTTGCCTTCCTTAATAATTCTGATCACCTTTTCTGATGTGGGTGCCAGTTTAATAAGAACCAGACTGGGACCTTATCTTTCTTTCATGATATACAGAAAAGTCATTTGAGTCATTATCAATAGGATAAAAGTTGAACCTTTCTTTCAGAAGTGAATAGCTCTTTAATATGACAGTTTGCTAAGCTATTGCCAGTCCTTTCATTGTGTGAAATGTTTAAGCGCTTTAGTCATCTTTCAACTAGTCTCATTTCCTATCTTTTTGACCTGAGGCAGTGTTTCAAGCATTGTCTTTTCTGATGACAACAAGAGCAAATATAGGTCTGGTCAGGTCTTGAATGATTTTTTATTACTCAATTTTCTCTGGGAGGTGGCTAGAGAGGGGAAAAGATCTTGTTGTGTTGCTTTCAAGTTAAAACAGTACCCCAGGGATCTGAAATGAGACAAGAGCAAATATGACTAGCAGGAAACCTTTTCTGAATCTTCATTTTCTGCTTTATATATCTTCTTCCTTCAGTCTCAGTTTACAACACAGAAGTACATTCTGACACTAGAAATGAACAGAAAACACTCAGATACCACCGCTAATGTGACTAAACTAATAGGAAATGCAAATATCAAAGGGTACTGTTCAGTAGAATTTTTTCCTACTTTAAACCTCTAAGATAAGTTGTATTGGGGTCAAACAACCCTGGCAAGGTGTTCATAGAACCTCCTCTTAAAGACCCCTAGGGTAGGAGCCAGCACCACTTCTCTTGGAAGTTGGTTCCAGATCCTAGCCAACCTGACTGTGAAGTAGTGCCTCCTGATATCTAGTCTAAATCTACCCTCTGCTAGCTTGTGACCGTTATTTCTTCTCACTTCTGGTAGTGCTCAGGGGAACAGGGGCTCTCCCAATGCCTGCTGGTCCCCCCTGACTAGTTTGTAAATGGTCACTAGATCCCCCCTCACCCTTCTCTTGTGGATGCTGAACAGGTTCAGATTGTGTTGCCTCTCCTCGTAGAGCCTGCCCTGCTGACCCCTGATCATGCAGATGGCCTTCCTCTGGACCCTCTCGATGTTGTCCACAGTGTGGCAGGCCAGTAGGGGGTGCTCCGGCATTGAGCTACCCACCTCACTGTGCCTGACCACCTTCCAGGCTCCGAGTGCCCTCCCTGGGGTGCCTCATGTCCGGCCGACCCCTTCCCTGGAGCACACCCGCTAGCCTGGGGTTCCTGCTGCCCCCATCCAAGGCTCTGGACTCAATTCTGGCTCTGCGCACCTTGGAAAACACAGGCCTGATCGTCCAATGGGTACTAGACCCAATACAGGCACTTGTGGCAAATTTCCCAAGTAAGGGGCTTATTAGGAAAGTCTCCCTTAGCCCACAGACTTAAAGGGCTTCCTTGTCAGAATTTAGACCCATCCCTCAATAAATCTCCCACACCAGTCACAAAGAAGTTTATTGATTATAGGGGGTAGGGTGAAAACAGGGTAAAAGGTAGAGCAATATTAGAGGAATCCCATAGAGCAAATTAGGATGGCTGAGGTAGCCGTTTAAACATGCATCTGAGTTACTGTAAGCTAAATATCCAGTCTGATCTCGAGTAGCTTACTCACACACATCATCCAGATGTGGTTGGAGTTTTCCTCTGGAGGCAGGTCACTCTGAGCATGTGGTTATGAGGAGGGAGCCAGTTTCAAATTCACCTGGATGACCGCATGGCTAATGACTCGCCTTCTTCCTGGACCGGACCTTTTTATATAACCTCTCTGACCTCAGCAGCCCGGTCCAATCGAAGCTGCCAGTGCTGACCACTTGCCAACCAATCTAAAAAAGCATCACTGGCCACCTGGGCGTGTGAGAGGGGCTTTTCCCTTCCCTTCCCTCTCCCCAGGTGATCAGAGCATCCGCCTCCGAGGCACCAGGCTTTTGTCATGTAAACAGGGAGGCCAATCCCCCGCCCTGAGGAATTCAGCACCAGCCTCTCACATTGGCAGAAACAGATCTCTGCACAGGGACACAGACAGTGGCATTTCTGCCACACACATCCCTCCTGAAGTGCAGCTCCCAGAACTGGACACAGTACTCCAACTGTAGCCTGACCAGTGTCGTATACAGGGGGAGGATCACCTCCTTGGACCTGCTTGCAATGCATCTGTGGATGCGTGACAAGGTATGATTGGCCTTCCTGACCACATCCCCACACTGTCAGCCCATGTTCATTTTGGCATCAATAATGACTCCAAGATTCTTTTCTGCCTTTGCACTGACAAGAAGGGAGTTCCCCAACCTGTAGGTATGCTGCTGGTTCTTCCTCCCCAGGAGCAGCACCTTGCACTTGTCAGTAATGAAACCCATCCTATTCTCATCCGCCCACCCCGTAACCTGTCCAGGTCTGATTGCAGCCTATTCCTCCTTTCTAGCGTGCCCACTTCTCCCCAAATCTTAGTGTAATCTGCGAATTTGAACAGGGTGCTTTTTACACCCCCATCCAAGTCACTGATGAAGATGTTGAATGGTGCAGGCCTGAGGTCTGAGCCCCGGTTGACTCCCATATCCTTCTAGGTCGAATATGACCCATCCATCCACCACCACTCTCTGGGTGCGGCCCTCCAGCCAAGTAGTGACCCATTTGTCTGTGTAGGTGCCGATGCCCCAGTCTCCTAGTTTTTTAATGCGAATGGGGTGAGACACAGTGTCAAAGGCCTTCCTAAAGTCCAGAAAGACTACATCCACTGCTACAACTGCACCTAAGGATTTGTCACCTGGTCATAGAAGGCCACCAGGTTGGCCTGACAGGACCTGCCTCTAATGAACCCATGTTGATTGCTCCTAAGCATAATCTCCCCTGCTGGTCCCTTGCGGACATGCACCAGGATAATTCTCTCAGAAAGCTTACCCAGGATCGAGGTAAGACTGACTGGCCTATAGTTTCCTGGGTTCTCCTTTCTCCCTTTGTTAAAAATGGGAACCACACTGGCCCTTTTCCAGTCCTCTGGCACCACACCCCATAAAGCCATGCCAGGGGTCCCACAATGACCTCTGCTAATTCCCTCAGCACTCTGGGGTGAAGATTGTCAGGACCTGCTGATTTAAATACGTCCAGTCCCTCCAGAAGTTACCTAACCAGGTCCTCATTGACCCTAGGCCTGGGTGCGCCTCCCAGGGGCCTATGGGGATCCTGGTGTGGGGGGTGATCCGGTCCCTACCCAGAAAAATGGAAGCAAAGAAATTATTAAAAAGGCTAGTTTTGCTGTCTGGTATGAAGACCGGATTTTCTAGCATGTCTTGCAGAGGCCCCATATTACCTGGTACCTTCTTTTTACCCATTATGTATTTAAAAAGGACTTCTTGTTGTCCTTGATCCAGGTAGCTAGTCCCAATTCCATCTCCATCTTGGCCTTCCTGACCACCCCCCTACAACCCTGAGCAATCAAGATATCATCCTCCCTGGTGATGGCCTCTCACTTCTTTTGGGTGTATGCCTCCTTTTTTATTTAAAAGACATTCCCAGGTGCTTTTGGTAAGCCATGGGGGCTTTTGCACCCTCTTGCCCCCTTTGATCTGTGTTGGGATTACCTCCCCTTAAGCTTAGAGGACCGTATCCTTAAGAAATGATCACTCTTCTTGGACACCAGACTCCCCTCCCCCGTGGGACCTCAGTGTCTCCCCAACTATTCTCCTTACCTCATTGAAATAAGACCTCCTGAAGTCCAGGGCTGCTGCCTTGCTGCTTGAATATGTGATTACTAAATGACTGCATAGTAACAAAAGCACAGTTGGCATCTCGTGTAGACACAGCTCTGTATAATACAAGTCTACCTCAAATACATGACATTCTTTTTGTAAAGGCAACATTTTTTCTGGACAAGGATAGTTAGCAAAGAATTGTAAGATACAAATGTGGTTTGATGGACAACTCAGTATATGGAAGCTTCAGTCAATTTTTTTTAAAGTAAGCATTTACTAACAGTTGCTAAATGTGTTATAAGAAGTATTAGAGCTTTCCTATGCTGGAGATAGGTATTGAAATGTCGCAGACACTCTGAAGAGATGTTTTTGGATAAGAATCAGTTTTTTAGTGACAGCCACTCTAAAGGAGTTTCCCTAACCTAGTTTTAATGTGTACTTTATTATTATCTGGGGGCAGAAGGTTTGTTATAGTAAAGCTGTTTCACTTGTCAACCAAAAGCATTTTTAAACCAGATCTCAGTAGCCATCTGGTACAGTGTACTGTCTGTGGGAGGCTAAAGAATTGTTGTTATCAGTTATACGCCACTATGGGGATCTGGGGTTTTGAAAAGGGGGTGCAGGTGGTGTGGCACATCATCACATATGACGCAATATATATTTTCTCAAGTTAAAGAACAACTACATGCCTTTACTAATATACTAAAGGACCAGCACCATATTATTCCATTTAAGAACAAGGTAAAAAACAAATCAACTATTGGAATATGCACTCATTTGATAGATTATGTATAAAGGGTTTAAGCACAAACTAAGCAAAAAAAAAATAAATCAAAAGATATTATGTCATTAGTCCAGCTGTCATTCCAGTTAAATGCACATCCCTTATTCATAAAACAAAATCTAGCCTTCATTGTCAGTCATTTCTACAGGTGAGTTAATATTACCTCACCTGAGTCAAACTTTTTAACTATAGTTAAAAACAGCCTGCAGGGCTGAAAAATAAAAGAGAGAGATTACCAATAAAGGTTAGCAGACAACAACATTAGAGAAGAAATGATAGTTTAAATAGTGGAACACTGAGACCATTAAAAAGGATGGGGAGTTATTAATACCTGTGGGGTGGAAAGAGACTAACAGAATTAGGAAGATGACAAGGAACCATGCAGTCAACAAGAAAAGGTAATAAAACGTACATTGATTTTAAGCAGCAGAAAATATATTGTTTTAGAAATACACAAATATATTAGGAACAAAAAATACATAGAAAATGGACTTTTAAATGTTTTAATGTGTACAGCTGCAATCTTGTATCACAGTACAGAAACAACAAACACTGGGCAGCTGTCAATAAACCATTCTTTCATAGTTTTCATAGATATTAGACATTAGGGCTGGAAGGGACCTCGGAAGATGGAGTCCAGCCCCCTGCCCCAGGGGCAGGAAATCACCTGGGGTCTCAGGATCCCAACAAGATAAATGTCCAATTGATTCTTCAAGGAGTCCAAAGTAGGTGCTTGCACCACCTCTGGCGGCAGTCTGTTCCAGGCCTTGGGGGCTCGAACAGAGGATTTTGTGACTGTTTGACCTTGTCATCCCATGGGGCATTCTGGTGAACAGGCATTCCCCCAGATCCTGATGTACACCCCTTATATATTTGTAGGCAGCGACCAGGTCCCCGCTGACCCTGCACTTTTCCAAGCTGAAGAGTCCCATAGCTCTCAGCTTCTTATCATAAGGCATGATCAGAGGGCAAGAAAATAGGCATGTGGCTCTCCCTTGGACTCTCTCAAGCTTCTCCACATCCTTTTAAAATTGTGGAGCCCAAAACTGGATACAGTACTCCAGCTGTGGCCTCACAAGGCCGAGTACAGTGGGAGATAACATCCTGAGATTTGCTAGAGAAGCATCTATGGATACAAGCTCACTTTGCTGCCTCCAACATCACATTGGTGGCTCATATTCATCTTGTGGTCAATCATGACCCCCAAGTCCCTTTTGGCTGTGGTGCTAGCAAGCATAGCACTGCAAAACCTATAAGCATGCTTTGGGTTTTTCTTCCCAAGGTGGAGTACCTCTCATTTTTCAGCATTGAAGGCCGTTCAGGTTTATCTGCCCATTTTCCAAGCCTCTCCAGGTCAGTCTGGATCACCATCCTGTCCTTGGGTATGGATGCTTTGCCCCAAAGTTTGGTGTCATCAGCGAACTTAGCCAGTCCACTTCTGACACCAGTGTCCACATCATTAATGAAGATGTTGAAAAGGATAGGAACCCTGGGAGACCCCACTGGTCACGATGCACCACGATGATTGACTTCCATCAACTACCACTCTCTGGGTCCGACCGCAGAGCCAATTCCCCAGCCAGCGAACTGTGTTGTAGCCGAGGCCGCAGTTGGCCAGTTTTTCTACAAGACGATCATGAGATATCAGATCAAAAGCTTTTTTAAAATCAAGATATATGACATCAATCTCTTGTCCCTTGTCCAGATGACATATATGTCTCTTAGTTTGCTAAATAGCATCTGTATTTTTTTATTATTATTATATAATATCTGAGAAGAAAGACAAAAAGGAGCAAAAAGCATTTTATCAAAAGAAAGCATACATTTTTGAATGGCAAAAGAATATAGGACATATGATACTGTCATCACACAATAGAAGTGCATTTAAAAACTGTAATTTAAATTTAATTAAAGGAAAATGATTTGCTCATTTGAACAAGTTGAACAAGTACACTAAGAAGGAAAGAAAATGTGACAACAGGAACGCCCAAAATGTATTCCAGTTCCACAAAGGAAATGAGCTTTGTTGTTTTTCAAAAAGAATCAGTGTAACAGTGCAGATAAATGCTTGCAAGCTGGATAATAATTGTAACCAGCACTCAATGCCTGTTTGCAGACAAACACTTGTTGGGTAGGGCGAGTCTCATTATAGGAAATACATGAGTTCAGAAAGGGCCTGATTCTCCTCTAGTTTAAGTCAGGAACCTATCTACTGACATCAATAAAGCTGAACTAGCATCAAAGTAAAGAGAGAGTAGGCCTCAGAAGTCTAAATATTGTTTTGTTTATGATCCAGTTATCTTAATTCATCAATCTGACAGAATGATGTGAGCATTGTGTTCTACCTTCTATTGTTATATCTTTACTAGTTTTGCTAGACTTCTAAAATTTGAAAGAACCTCTATTACAAATAATTAATTGGTCTTACTAAAGCAATCTTTTTTCTTTCTTTGAAAGTAAGAGAGGTATGTTGTAAAACTTCAAACCTCCTGGAACCATCACTGTAGCACTGAGAGAATCACTTGACTTCACAGCTCATTATAATCTACTTGATCCTTTCTATACTTTATTCCACAGGTCTTAACAACCCTTTCTCCTTTTTAATGCTCTTGATGTTCTACCAGTCAAACTGTCCTGGGTTCTGCAAGTCTGTTGTCTGGTCCTGGTAAGGAAGCTCCTATTTCACAGCCCTGCAGATTTGTTTTTAATAAATTGCAATAAAGTTATGTTTATTTTTGCTTCAATCTTAAACTGAATAATGAATCCCTAGTCCCCTAGCATATTAGTAAAACTTCTGGTTTATTTTCAACTGGATGAAAATGTGTTGTTTTATGTGATGTGATGCATCTCACCATCTACACTCCCTTCTTAAAATTCTAGATACTCCCATGGTTGTAATGCCTAGCTTTTTTTAGGAACCTGGCCCATGTGTCACCTAACACAGCCTGGAGTTGGCTCCATATACAGTATGTGGAGATATTTAAGTATTTCAGAATGGTATACACAAAAAACAAATAAGCAATGGAGGCAGAAATACCTGCAACTAGCCAATAGGGAAATGCTAAGAACTGATATGTGTTTTAACTTGCACCTGGCTGGAACTCAGGTTCCTGAGTCAGTGCAGAAAAAACTTATCTGTGAGTTAGAGAGCCAAGATACTTTGCATTTACTGCAAGGTAAAAGCATGCACATGGACAGTTAATATGAAATAGGTGACCTGCTATATGTTTATGCCCTACTATGCTTCACAGTAACAAGCTTGTGTAGACCAACCCTAATCTCCTGTGCATTCTGGGGTAGCTTGAGTACCTAGCTTGAGGATGCTGTGCCTCTGCCAGGCAGCAAGGCTTCTTAAATTAGGCAAATATGGGGCCAAGTCATCTTGTGGCTCTGGCCCTAAATTTCTAATCATTTATTTCCTTTTGAAAATGTATTCAACTTATGAAATATGATACTGAAGAACCTGAACGGCATAGATATAAATTGATCATATGCCAGAAATGTTCAAAAACTGGGACTTTCAGCCATCTAGCATCCTTTCCTAAATGATCTGGATGAAATCCTAGGAGGCAAGTATTCAGCCAGTGTGTTTGCTGATGATACCTGGATTTTAAACAACAGGTACAAAAATTCATCACCAAAAAAATGCCTCTTTCCCACAATAAACTGATTTATTTTAAACTACAACAATACTTTTCCAGAATCAAATCTGAAAGATTTTTATTCTCTCATAATGACAGACCTTATCCTTTCTTTTCTTTATGGCATGCATTAATTAGATAAGAAACAGATATTTATAAAGCATCATCAGACTTATTATACTATATAAATAACAAGGGATATGAAATCTGAATTGTGATGGTTTGGTTTTGTAGCATTAATTAACTATTTTGTTTTGTTTTTCTGAACTATCCCTATAACGAACAACTAATATGAACTGTTGAGGATGCTGATAATATCAATAGCAGTCCTTTCTCTGTTGCTATGATACTGCAGTCATTTTAAATTCTCATTTAGATTATAAACACACTCGCTCTGTTTTCTACATGAAAAGCCAGGACAAAAACAAAAGAATGGAGAATGTTATGTGCCTGATTTTATTTCCTTTCTTATTTCAGAAAGCAATCCCCATGGCATCCCCATGTCCATCTTCCTATCCATTGTTCTGCCGTTTGAAACTGTGGTACTAGGTGGTCAGCATAGAAATCAAAACACATTCTATCACTGGGATTATCACACTACAGAGTTTTTTCTTTGTGAATTACCAAATATTGTAAAGACCTTAACAAGATTACATAAAGGTTCATGTGATTGATTCTGTACCTGCCAAAACACAGCAGGTTGAAAAGTGTTAATGAATAGCCTAATGACCTCCCCAGCTGTGAGCATGTAGCCAATTAGAAATTGCTGCTATGAAAGACAGAATGAGGCACAAAGTGAGGGAGATTTACTGGATGCCTTGGAGATATGCAGAAATACAGGATGAGAAATGCTGTAAGAAGTGCAGTAAAGGGAGAAAGCCTGCCAAGCTAGGCAAGTATGAAGTGACAAGGCAGAAAGAGGAGAGATCCTTTGCTGCATAATGTAAGGTTCTTTGGGAGCAACCTAGAATAGAGGGTGGATTTGAATTTCTCTACCTTTCATTCCCTGCAGAAGGGGAAATGATCATCCTAAAAGTAAAAGCACCGAGGATTAGTGAATCCCAGACCAGGGAGGTCTCCAAAGCTAGATAGATAACCTCCTGAATTTTGTGGTGTGGCTTCGATCTTACTGATGTGGGGGCCGAGAAACGCTGGTGGAATGGGGCCACTGATGGAGCGGAATTGAGGCGCTAGACACGCAGGTTGTTGGAAGCAAAAAAACCTTTACTTACAGTCCACAGGCTGTAGGCACGTTCCTTAAAGTTACAAACTTAAACAGGAACTCAGGCACACAGAAGCTCACACTCACGCAGGGTATGGGGTGTCGGATGAATCTGGCACAGAGTCGTTGTCGATTGATCAGGCGTCCTTCGTAGCTTGGAAACGCATGCAGATCTCTCCTTATGCATGTCCCAGCTCTCCTCCAGTTTGGGCGGGCATCACCCAAACCTCTTATTCGGTCAGCAGGCCAATTGCCAACCGACACGTATGCATAATTTAATGTGAGCCAATCACAAGCATGCACTCGCTGGTGTAGCTGCAAGGTTTTGGCAGGCTCTGACCGTGCACCGAAACTTTTCCTGTGCTACAGGGGAAAATCCCTGCATCCGTGCTCTCAATGTGCTCAACACAGCTGTACCGAGGCATCTCTTAACTGTTTTGCACAGACAACCGAGAGGCTAAGACCCTAAGTTCAGGGTTTGAAGTACACTTTGATTCATGGGGGTATCAGAGGCAGCAGTGGCAGCAGTGGCTGAGAGAAACCACTGGCAGGCTGGGTATAGGCTCTGGACAGCTGCAGCATAAAGCACCTGGCAGCAACTAGTAGGAAGGACCACTTACTTGTCCCCTGTGCTAAACAGCAGTTTCTGCCTGGCTGTCAGGAGGCTTTTATCTCTTATGCGGGGAACTCTCATCTCTTATGGGGGAGCTCAGCCCCCACCCTGAGACCTATAATTTGACCCCTGTTTAAGTTACATAGGCAGAAAGGAGAAATGAGTAATGAAAAGGTTGCCCTGCCATCCCTTTCATCACTCATGTCAATCCCAAAGCCATAGGGATTGCTATGGACACTGACAGTACCCTCTGAAAGTGCAAAACAAAATGAACAGAATACCATGCGATGCTAAGGAAAGCATTTAAATTGCTTGTAGCCTCACCCTGAACAGTAAAAACTTCAGTAGTGTTTCTATTTTGGTCAGGATCAGACTTTCAGAGTAAAGATGCTGTCCATCATTGAGGAGCTTATCACCAGGGATCCTGGTTTTCTCTGATTTAAAAAAAAATCCCCAATTTTCAGATTAAAAAAGTAACCCAAAATCCACCTTTTTCTGTAATTTATATTTATATCTATATGTATATCTATTAGTGGTGTTTCATTTTAATCATGGAAAAAGTTGGATTTGGGGTTGGGTTTTTTTTAATCAGAAAATTGGGGATTTTTTTTTTAATCCAAGAAAACCAGGATCCCTGCTTATCATCCTAGAACAGTTATACTTCTAGTGTCAACAGCACACTAGTATGTGCCAATAATTACGCTTTTCTGTATAGACAAGACCTAGAAAAAAAAAAAAAGGTGAATTCTAGAATTGTTCCTTAATGAGGAAATGAAAGTTAAAAGGAGAAATACCACATGCAGCACAAATTGCTTAAAAGTTCCTGCAATATGAATGCTAGAATAATGTTCTTCCTCAATGATTCACAGTACTGAGCAGAAGCCAAGTCATCCTTTACTTTACTTGTGCAAGTCATCTCCTTGCCTATCAATGAACCATGGTAGAGACTGAGTGATTGCCAACAATGACCTCCTTGGCTTGAATTAAACTACCTGGATGATTAAAAACAGAAGTATTAAGGCCCTAGCAAGGCAAATTCTTTCCATTTTTCTTTCAAATGCAAATTGTTATAGATACAATTATCAGAATGATCATTCTGTCTGAATGATTTGTCTATAATGATCCAGCACAATGGGCCCCCAATCCTTGATTCCTAGACTCCACTGTAATAGCTATAAAGAATTCCCACATAGGTGGGCTGGGCTAATAGAGGCTTCTATAAAAATATGTATTGGAAACAATTCAGATGCTGTCTCAAAGGTTAACTACCACAGCTTGCTCTTTGGGTTTACCTACTCATCATCTGTCCTTTTTGTTAAGGACAAGATTTTGCCATCCCCCTGGCATAACCAGTTGAAATATTGACATTTGCTTTGCATCATGGCAACCCTTGCATTTTAGGTTGCATATACAACAAAACCAATGCCAAATTTGGAATAAGTTGACCTGGGATATTATTTTAAACTGTCAATATATTTAAATTATTTTAGAGAAAGTTAGATTTATGCATTGTATTTAGTAATAAAAATACATGAGAACACTCTAATCAAGCAAATGAATACCAGGTTTTATTCTACTTATTAGATGCATAAATGCACTTAAGTACCTAAGTTGATTCTAAGTCCACCCTGCTTAAGTCCTGGAAAATCCATTAATATGCCTACTTTTGTAATAACTACAGCTTACCATTACAATAAGTAGGGCCCTGAAAAAATTATAATTTCATAGACTGCGCAAAATCCAGTTTCAAACTGCAAATTAGCATGTGTGAGATTAGCCCTGCACCACAATTTTTAAGAAAAACGTGTGAAAGTGCAGGTTTCCCTTTGCAGGTATATGGCATTGTGAGGCTCCCAAGGCCATGGCAGTGGGGTGCAGACCCCAGTCCATAGTGACAGCCTGAATCCACCCTGTGCACAGATCCAGGAGGCATATACCCCACCATGCCTCCCTGTGACAGGTCGTCATCCTTGGCCACCCTTAATGTGGCCCAAGCCTTGTCTCGCCTGCCACGTCTTTGATGTTAATTGATTAATTAATTAGCAGGAGGCTGCCCTTATCCTTGTACTGCCCCTTCCACTAGGGGGCGCAATCTGCGGCTCCTTCCTCCTCAATACCGCAGCCCAAGCCTCACAGATATCAACTCGGTCTTCCCATGCCCACCTTGGGCCTCTCTATAAGATGGCCCCCTCTCTGGGGCTTGCTGTGTTCCTCCCCAAGCTTCCTACTTCTTGCCTTTCTTGGGCTTCCTAAAATGCTGCCCCCTGTCTACGGCTCACCACATCCAACTTGGACCCCTTACTAGCGCTGCCCCCTCTCTGGGGCTCACTGTGCCCACACTTGGGCTTCCCAATGTGGCCCCCTTCCTGGGGCTCACGGTGCCCAAACTTGGGCTTCTCAATGTTGCCCCATTCTGGGGCTGACTGTGCCCAATTTGTGCTCTCTAATAAAATGTGGCCCCCTTATCAGGGATTCCTAGTGCCTGAACTTGGGCTCCTCAGTGCTCCCCCTTCCTGGGGCTCGCAGTGCCCAACCTGGGTTCCTCAATGCTACCCCCTTCCTGGGGCTTGCAGTGCCCAACTTGGCCTCTCAGTCCTGCCCCTCTTGGGCCTCTTAGTGCTGCCCCCTTCCTGGGCCTCACTGCGCCCAATTTGGGACTCTCAAGGTTGCCCCTTGCTAGGCCCTGCAATGGGGCCCCCTCCTTTGGGCTCGCTGTGCCTAACCTGGGCTCTCCAAATCCCCCTCTCCAGGCTGGGGTCTACACACCCCGCAAGTTGTGTCCTTACTGGCACTGAATTGTGCCCTCCTGGGTGCTAGGGCTCCACATCCTGTGGGCCCCTACGAGGCCTCCTCCAATCCCTTATAGCCTCACCCAAACCACCAAAACATAAGGCACCTGGCCATAACAATACAAGCCTCCCAGCTATACCTTAGCCTCATTGCTCCAGCTTCTGGAGCTCTTGTGAGCTGCCCTCACATCATCTCTCCCAGAGCTCCTGCTTCTCTGACCACTGGCAGGGAATTGCCTCTGGTCTCAGTTCATGGGCACTATAAGGGCCAGGCCCTGCTCCCTCTGGTCAGCTGAACTTCCCTGGTTGCCCTGGCAACCCCCAGCTGTGTTCCTTAGTCACTTCTAGGGCTCCTTCCCTAGCAGTTTTCCCTCTTTAGGCACAGGGCATCGGAGTGCCCTGTGACACTCCCCTAGGGTGCACACAGTGGTGGGAGTCCCCCTTCCTGGACAAGCCACCCAGGCTCCAACCATCCCACAACCTGCCCCAGGGTACCATTCATTCCAGCCCCTACCCCTGCCTATGCCCCACTCCCTCCCTTACTGAGGGGGCCTCATTCTTGCCCCGCCTTCCCATTCACAGATTTGCCTGCTGTGGTGGGCTGCAATTCTGGCTGCATGCAGGCTGTGGCTCCATGACTTCCTGTGCATGCCTCTCCCCACTGCTGCAGCCACCTGAAGCCTACACTCAAGCTGCCCTATGGCCCTTTGTGCTGCCACTGCTGCCACACGTTTGGGTGTCCTAAGCCCCATTATCCCCTGCCTTCCATTGCCTATGGTGTGTGCCTGCCTGCTGCATGTGTGGCACATACATAGATAAAGTACAGTTTTTTCACATATTATTCATGGAACTACCAGGACCCATTTGCCAAGATCAATGTTAGTTCTATAAATATTCCATGAAAAATTATACTTTACCCACACACGTGCCACAAATTTTCTACAGGGAAACTACAATTTTCTCAGGGCCCTACAAATGAGTCACAAACAAGCAGCAAGGAAGAGGAGGACCCACCTTCTGTATTAACAGGTTTTTAGGAACTTGGGGAGGATGATGGAATGAAACTGCATTTAGACATTCAAGTCCACTTATATGACTAATGGTAGAACAGAATCTGGTCTATAATGTCTAGAGACTAACCCAAAATTTCCCTAAAAGTATTGAGTACAATTTTTCTTCATCTTTATGGTAAAATTACATCTGTCAACCAATTGTTTATGATGAGTCACCAGTCAAGAAGCTAGAAAAAGAAAGATTTTTTTCCTTTGCCTGTTTGACATAGGTTTCATAAAAACAATGTAATATTTTGTACCTTCATACTAAAGCTGCAAAGTTATTTTTAAACTGGTATTATTCACTGCTGAAAAATACCAAGGGTGAGCATTAAGATGATCTAGAGGACCATCTGATCTCCTAAATTAAGGAGATAACCAGATATAATGATCAGAAATTAAATTAGAAAAAAGCAACAACAAAAAATAGCATGAATGTGCAAGTTAGTGTAGAGTAATTTACTTTGGAAACTATTGACTAAAAAATATTATAAATTCTCCATCTCAGAGTCACTAAATCAAGATCAGACGTCTCTCTAATTAATACTCTCTACCTTAGCCACAGAAATTATTGGGTTTATTGCCACACTCATAAGGTGAAATTCTATTAGCTACATGTAAACCTTCAGTCATTTTAATCTGGAGATTATGGAGAAATGTGAAGTATTAAGTCTTGTATAATTAAGTTTGACTAAACATCAATAAACATTTAAAGATGTAAACATTCCATTTGCAGAAGGCTCACCTTTCAGAGCTTGGGTTGAATCCCAGGCTTGAGATCGTGCTGTTTTGATTGGTGGAGCCCATCCACCAATCAGAAGGCAGCAAGACAAATAACATCACACCCCTTTCCTGAAGGGAGGGGGAGAAGAGCTCCCCTGGACCTGATTGAAACTGTCAGGTCCAGAAGACATCAGGGCGGAGCCCTAGAGCATATAAAAGCAGCTGCTTGCGCAGCACAAGGGGCAGATGCATTGGGGACAGAAAAAAGAGAAGAGTGGGGCTTAAAAGAGTTGAGGAGAGCCTCTCAGCAGAGTGAAGCAGTAGCCCAGGAACAGCCCCTGAAGACTTCTATCAGTGGGGAGTGGGGGATGGCTCCAGCGGCTAGACTGTTAGTGTGCAGCATGGCACATGGAGTCCAGACCTTGGGAACTGAGTGAGGCAGCTCAGATCTGCAACCTCTGGCATGCAGCCAGAGACACGGTACACAAGCCGGTGCATGGAGCAGGATCTTTGGAGCTCCAGAACGAGGCTGGGAGTGCAGGAGGCACTGCATGGAGGATGAGAGACTCTGGGAGCCACTTCAGGTGGCTTGGGTCTACAGCTGCTGACACAAGGCAGCAGCTCAGTGCAGGCGACACTGTCCAGAAGGTCTGAGAACAAACTAAGCCCCAGTGATACACAAGGCTCTCCAGGCCTCCAACCCCAGCACAAGGCAAAATGCCCACTATACACAGTGATGCATGTGGCCCTAAGCCAGGATGGCAGCAGCAGACTCAGGTGGCAGGAAAACCCAGCAGGAAACAGAGCTTGACCTGGAGAATGAGAGGCAACCCTCTGGGACTGTGGAGTAGTAAGTTACCCTGGAGAGAGGGTCCCCACAAGGGAGGGACCCCCCAAGGGTTGCGAAGGGGCATGATATGGGCCTTTTCTAGGTGATAGCAGGGAAGCTTAGAAGTCTTTGGGGTCTTCCTTTCCTTTTTCTTTCCCCCCACCTCCTTTCCTGTAGTGGTACTTTGGGAGTGGGGCCTTTGCCCTGGAGGGCATCCAGGTAGTCTAAGGACTGCTGATTATATTTGCGGACTGTGCCTTACAGTTTATGTGAATAATTTAGGGTAATAGCTTTTATATAAATAAAGTTATAAGGTTGCCCGATCAATATCCTTTGGTCTGGTTTGTTCTATTGTTCATCTGTATTTTAAATGATAACTGGGTTTGTGTATCTATAATATATCTATATATATTATAGGGTTTATTGTTCTGTAAATTTATACATATATATATAATCTATGTCCATACCCTTTAAAGGTTTTGTTGTAATAATAAATCTATATATAGTTAAGTAATTAATTGACTGGACCTGACTCTATTGGGGAAGGAGGTGGCCGCTGGGCTGTTGTGTCCCTCCACAGCACACTGCCCTGCCAATAATTCCCTCAACTGGAGTGGGAAGTACAAACCCATGTATACCTAGGCTACACAATAAGTGTCTTAGGCTCCAGTTTTGCCCTTGGATCTACATAGATCCCCTCAGAAGTCAAAGTCAGTTTCTCAATGCATACACAAAGGTTTATCTGTACAAATCTGATTGTAGAATGAAGGCCCCAAAGTTTAGGTACTTTTCTGACCTAATGGCCTTTTTTGTGGGGAGTGGTGGGAGGTTTGGAGGCAAAAAAGCAGGGCCATATTATAAGAAAGCAAGGTGGGGCCGTAAGCTAGGGCTTCCCAAACTTTCTGTGCCACAACCCGGCAAACTGCGGATTGCATGGAGCCCTGCAGCTGGAATTTCCAGCTGGAACACAGGTAAAGATACCTCCACCCCCCACACGGGGTGGAGCAGGCAAACCTCAACTATGGCTGCCATGGGCCCTGTGGGAAGAGTCGCAGCCTCTCCACCAGGATTTGCAGGGCCGCAATTCACCCGTCCACAGTCACTTCTGGTCCAGGAGTTGTTTTAAAGGCCCCTCATAATGTGAGGCCCTAATCTGCAGCTTTCTTAGCTTGTGTCTAAATACAGCACTGCAAGAAAAGAATTGGAAAATCATAATGCACTAAGTGTGGTATTAGTAAGCAAGATTCTGGTAAAATTGGAGGTCAAATTACAAACTGTCTGGTAGGAGATAATTTCTAAGGTGCCACCTTCCATGTTTCAGAGAGGCATGAACTCTTGTCACCATAACCTACTTTGTCACATGTTCTGGCTCAAGGAAAACATAAGCTGTTTCTTTTAAAAAAAAGTTTTTAAGCTGATACGGTTTAATTAAGACCCTTCTGATAAATCTGGTCAAATCCAAGATAAAGAGGTGGCTCTACCATAGCTGAATTCCAAAAAATATATATGATACAATATTGCAACAGACTAATAAAAGAGCGTCAAGTACAAATTGGGCATTGGTTTTCACTTTAAAAAAAACTGCTTTGACTAAGGACAGACTGTAATGATCCAAGGCTATTTATGGGTTTGGGAGTAGGCAAAAGCTTGCAAGTAGAGTAACAGAGTTCAGTAATAAGATATACCAGTTATTTATCATGATGGACTAGTACAGTATCTCAAATAATTTTAGAAGTGAGGCCCTGCAGTACTTTAGTAAATGTATGAAAATGTCCTTGTGGCAGTATTAGAAATTTTAAAATGTATTATTGCAATGAATGTTTTTAAATTTAAAACAATTGTAAAATCTTTTTAATAAACAAAAAAACCCAATGTGTTGTAAATTAACAATGCAAATGGATTATTTTGGTAATTTAACAGCTGAAGTGTTAGAGGCATGGTACTGCTCAAAGGATTGATGATGATATGCATATTACATAGGCAGATCCAGGATTTTTAAAAGGAAGGTGCAGGAGCAGTGACTGGCACTCAGGGTATCTGTACCATACTCTCGGTTAACATAAAACCCCACCACAGTGGGCAGGCCACACTAAAGGAACACCAATCAGGATGTTAAGTCCCTGAAGCAAGTAAGACTATCCCCCAATCCCACCCTCAGCACCTTCTCTGTGCTCAGCAGCATGTGCCCTCCCATTTCCCTCTCCCTACTTATGTCTCAGGACCTGCTGACTGCCATGGCTATACTGGCTGCTCCTATCTTAATCCAGCCAGAATTGTGGGGAGATTGCATAGAGAGGTGGGCTTAAGTGGGGACAATGGTAGTGGTGGGCAGGTTCCCCCGCACCGCACCTGTTTGCAGGTTGGCAGGGAGGGACCAGGCCAGCCTGCCAGCCACTGTTGCTGCCACTGCTGTCCCAACTGAACCAGGCTTTCCATGCAGCTTAGCTGGAGCAGGGCAGGAACAGCTCTGGAGTTTTCCAAAGCAGCCAGGGATATGGGCAGCGGCAGCAATAGATGATGGAGGGGAGGTGTTACTGAGTATAAAGTGCTCCTGTGGTGTGATCCGAAATGGGGGTGCCATCATGCTACTGCACTCCCTCTGAATCTGCCCCTGCACAGCTATAGGTGATGAACTTTATGAATACACAGTACAGGTGCAGAGGTCTGCCCACAAGGAGCTCATTGACAGATCTGAACCTAGGTCAATAGCTGCTACTATCTGATGATTCTTTGGAGACCAGTATGAATTCTCCACCAGAGATACTGGTTAAATCAAGGACTTCGGTGCCAGGACTTTCATTACGGTGCCTTACATTGTAAACTGTAATAGGCCCTAAGTTGCTTAATGGCACTATGGTATAGCACAGGGGTGGCCAACCTGCAGCTCCAGAGCCATACGCGGCTCATCAGAAGTTAGTATGTGTCTCCTTGAATCTTTGCACAGGCACACAACGTGACATAACAGCTACAGAAGCTAGTCATCATGTGTTTGTGCAAAGATTCATGGAGATGCATATTAACTTCTGAAGAGCTGCATGTAACTCTAGAGCTACAGGTTGGCTACTCCTGGTATAGCATTTGCTTAACCAAAGTGTGGGTAAGAGAAGAAGAGGCAAAGGAAATGTGCAAGTAAGAGAATGTCAGAGATTAGACTAATTTTTTAAAATGCCAGGATAACAGGCAAAAGGAGTAGGGCAAAAATTGTTCAGAGTACATACATTTAGCAGTCTCATGTCAGTAATATCCAGTTTTAGACAAGATATAGCTTAAATAGGAGATAAAAATAAGCATTTGAATCTTAATTAGAGTAGAACCTATTAAGGACATTTTTACGAACAATGATCTTGTAAGCTGAGTATCCTGAATTCAGCCAAGACCCTAAATCTTTGCTTTTGAACCTTGAACTACAGTTGTTACTGAATGGCTCATCTGCAGATGAACTAAGATCTTTACAACTTAATTGGAAAACTAATTGAGAAGTCCTTTTCCCCCTAACAGACTGGCCACTCAGAGGCTTTTTAAGACTTTAAAGAATTTAATTTTTAATTCTCTCAAATGTTAATAAGATGGTTATTTCTTTAGATGAATGCATATTTAACAAAAATTAACTGTTGACTCCATTACCTGTAGTGTTTTGTCATTTATATTTTATCTCTATTTCATTATTAAATTTCTTATTAGAAGTTACCTACGTTATGTTGCGAGTATTTATTTTAAGTGGAACTGGTTCTTCAAACCTAGGCTTAGTTCCCAGAATGAGTCTTAAAAGAGAAACCTTGCGTGTGAAGTATCTAGAACCCAAAGCAAAATTCAAATCTGATGCTGCTTTCCAAAATAGCTCCATCATTTTGATACACATCAATATTCAACTCTCTGCACATACAGTAATACTGAAGCAAACTCCAGAATTGAAAAAGTAAAAAGTACTCCTTACTCCTCCCTGTTCTATTTTCAGAGAGTTTTAGAAACATGATTGAAAGTAATATGGGCAAGAGCAGCACCAGCTCTGTCTTAAAGGAGCCTGCTGTGGTCCTTAATTGCATGCATTTAGACCAACTGCCTCCTAGTTTTACAAGCTGAGTGTGATCACACGTTTGTCTAACAGGTAGGTTTGGTTTAGAGTTA
The DNA here is from genome assembly GCA_030014935.1 of Caiman crocodilus. Taxonomy (NCBI): domain Eukaryota; kingdom Metazoa; phylum Chordata; order Crocodylia; family Alligatoridae; genus Caiman; species Caiman crocodilus. Next base: position 123,387,401 of record JAGPOW010003316.1, read on the forward strand.
GAAGCATATAATTTTCCAAAAAGAATGAGGTTTTGGTTGTTTTCAGTTCCTTGCAAAATATCAGGTAGTCTAAAAATTCTCAGGTATCTGGGTAAGAAAGTCCAAGAAATAAATGTTGTTCTCTCTGGAATGATATAACCTAACTTTCTTTGGTATAAAATCTTTCATGCAAATTGTACTGGAAGCACATGGCAGACTTAAATAAAAATACAGAGTTAAGAAAACAGAAAGGAAATAGGTGGGGTGCTCAAAATGACATTCTGAATCTCAAGATCCGGTGTTTTGAGTCTGTGTTTCATGCTTGGTTTCAAACGTAGGGAGCTGATAGATAGGGTCTCTTCAGAAGATAATCTAAAAGATAAAGGAATTCACAAGAGCAGACAGTTTCTGAAAGAAGCTGTATAAGAGGCATAGGCTCTTAAGTGGAAGAAATATAGGAAGAGTAGAATTAAATCACTAAGGACTCAGCAGAAACTCTTTAACAATCTGGAAATCAAAAAAGAAAGAAAAAAATCAGAAAAAAAGAGCACGTGACAATGGATGAGTATAAAGGAACAGCATGAGCATGTTGAGGTGAAACGAACAGCAAAGGCACAAAAGAGTTACAACTTGCAAGGGGTATAGAAGACAAGAAAAAGTTTATACATACATTTTATTACAAAGGACAACAAAGGCAGAGAGAGGAAAATGCAGACAAGGTTGAAAATTCAGTGCTGCATTCATTTCAGCCTTCACAAAAAAGGTAAATTGTATCCAGATAGTTAACTGAATTTATTTCTTTTAAAAGAATGAAAGCATGTACCAGAATAGGGAAAGGACTGTTTAAAGAGTGTCTGAATACATTCAAGTCAACAGAGCCTGGTAAAATACACCTAAGAACACTTCAGGAACAAACAAAACCAGTTTCTAAACCCATAAAACCACTAGCAATGATCTCTGGGAAGTCGCAGGTGATAGGGGAGGTCCAATATGACTGGAGAAGAGCAAGCATAATACATATCAACAAAATAAGTATCCTGGTAAATTATGGTCCAGTCATCCAAATGTTGCTATCTAGAAAGGAATTGTAGCAAATTATGAAACAATCAGAATGTAACTGCCTGCAGAATGACGTAGTTAAAAAAAAACAGCCAAAAGTGGATTTGTCAAGAACATCCAATGTCAATCCAGCCAATTTATGTTATTTGGGAAGATAAATAGTCTATTGAATAAGAGAAAAGATATTGTGACTATGATAAGACTTCTGACAACTATCTCATAAGACATTCTCATAACCAAATAAAGGAAATATAGTGTAGATGAAATTGCCATGAAGTGGATGATGGCTGCTTGAAACACAACTCTCACAGGGTGCATCTACATGAGATGCAGAGCTACATGTTTACTGCTGAGCTGCCTAATTAGCTCCACAGTAAAACCTGTGTGTCTACACATGTGGCCCTATTAGGTTGCAGTAAACTAATAAAAGCCAGCATTGGCTAGTACTTGTAAATACAAGTACTATCCTGCAACAGTGTTATTTACTATACAGCAACATGTGTGTAGATGCTGATGAGACTGGCTGAGGCACAAGGGTACTTCAGTGTGGAGGCTGCATGCCAGCTAACCCTTGTGCCTCAGCAAGCCCCTCCACAGCATGCTGAGCCAAGTCAGAGCAGCCCCAGGCTGGCAGGCTGACCCCCTGGGTCCCCTGCCAGCTGGGGTTACTCTGACCCAGCTCAATGTGTTCTGGTCCTGGGTGCAAGTGCAAACACAGTGCCCCAGAGCAATAAACTCTGACATAATATGTGTCGGAGTTTATTGCATCTCATTAATTGCATGTGTAGATGCACCCACAGTCTAAGGACAGAAGTTACACATAAACCAGTTCAAGCCATCAGAAACCAGTTTACACCTATAACAGAATGGAAGTTCAGTGCATGTAAACCAGTTTCAACCAGGTTGATTTTAAACCAGCTTAACCCATTTTGAATGTGGTATCAGACTTAACTGATTTGAGTCAAACTGGATGACAGGGCAGCGATTGGGGTGGCTTGGTGGGCAGGTGGGGGATGGGACCAGGCAGGGCAGTGATCAGGGGGATTGGAGGATAGGTGGAGGGTGGGGTCAGGTGGGGCAGCCTTGGGAAGGCTCAGGGGACCAGTGAGAGATGGGGCTGGGCAGGGCAGGGATGGGGGGCTCAGGGGATGGGGGGATAGGACCAGGAGTGGGTAGGGATCAGGGGACTTGGGGGCAGTTGAGGGGTGGAGCTGGGGGGGCAGTGATCCGGGAGGCTGGAGGAGTGGGCAGGGCTGGCAGGATCCCCCCATGGACCGCTCCTCCTCCAGCTCCCCCACCTCTTGCTTACTGGCACTGGAGCCTGGGTCCAGCTCCCTGCAGCTGGCCTGCTGCCTGTTCTGTACAGTCATGCAGCATGCTTCAGGGCAAGAACCAACCATAGAGATGATCTGGCTCCTACCAGAGTGTATCTGTGGAGGACCCAGCCTCTATCTCAGTACCGGACCGTGCCCTGCCCGACTTTTTTTCTGCTGCAATTTTTCTTCACCCCTGGGTGCCTAATTTTGCCCCTGCACTGAAAATTTGCAGTGCAGGGAACGTTTTCTCATTCCTGCACATGCCTCTTGCAGCATCTCAAAGGGCTTTGAGACACTGTAAGATGCACATGTGCACTCGTCTGGATGCAGCCTTTGAGTTTTGAGAGGTCATGTGAGGCACAGTAGCTCTGTCTAGACTTCCAGGCATTGTAAAATCTGATAACTTGGCAGACACTTATGAAGTCTGAGTTGTCATTGTGCTCACGCTGCTCTGAGACTAAAGATGTTAAAGGAATAATCTCAGATATAGAGATTGAGAATTCTGAGATATAGAAATTAGTATGAGAATTCTGGAATTCTACTTCCAGTTCTGTCTTTGAGTGTATTACATAACGTAACATAACATATAATCTGTCTAGAGTGTACCACTTCTCACTGGACTTTTTATATCTGTGGGTCAGTCTCTCTACTGCTAGGAGCTAAAGAGATTCTCCTTTATCTTGATACCTTATCTCTGTAGTGGGAGGATCTGGAATTTAGCCCATGATTGACCTCAGTTTCCTAATGGCTACAGCAAGTAGGCAAGTGCTAATTCCAGGTAGCCTTCGATTTATACCATAACCCTGCTGGTATGGTTCTTTACAAATGTTAGTTATGTTTTCAGTGCCACTAGGAAATTTGGTAAACATCCCCCACTCTACAAATGAGAAAACATGTTTCTGAGCCACTCTAGTAAATTAATTTCAGAACCAAACATAGAACACAGGTCTTCTGCCTTCCTGGCCAGTGCCTGCTACTAATAAAGGACACCAGCAGAGCTGGCCAGCTAGCAGCCTGTAGGCTGTGTGCAGCCCACAAATGGTTAACTCACAGTGTATAGGTTCCCATCCAGGTGTTGCTCCTGCTGCTGCTGTGGCTGGGATCTCTGGGCTCCCATTCCCTCCAACTTTTGCTTCCTGTCCCCACCCCTGAGGGTGTGGCATGGGAGAGAGACTGCATGGGATTCACTCAGTAGTCAATAGCCCTGAACTACTACAGGAACATATTTTAATGTTTTTTGTTTGTTTCTGCATCTGTAAACCTGAGATGGTGCTTACAAATTTTAGGCTACTCAATGTGCTATTTATCTGATGACCTGGGATGGAAAGTAATTTTCAGCACTATAAATATGTAGCCCAGTGGTCAAGCATAGAATGGCTTGTGGAAAGAAACTGAGGCTGGCACTGCAACTGTGTTTAAGCAGGATAATATCATGTGCATGTTAAGTTCCCCCCAAAAAACCCACACTGAGAGCCTTGTGTTGCACAGCTGAGAAAGGTGGCTGATTCCTCTACTTATGAGGGTACATAGCCCTATATAAACAATAGCAAAATTATCATTATCAAAGATCACCAAAAATGAAAAGACTATTTTGGGATTCAAGAAGTTTTGCTTCAGGAATCTAATGTTAAGGATATAAAGCAAGAAAATGTGTTTACTGATTCATAAAAATTTTAGTCCACTTCGGAGAGATATCTCAAGGCTCCTGTGTTCTTCCCTTTTACATGCTATAAATTCCTATTAACCTACTGCAAAAAATGCATATTGACAATTTGAGTGACTGCTTGGCAGAGACAACTGAGGCTTCAGTATCATAGTATCTAGGGTCAGAAGGAGCCTAAAGCAGGCCATCTAGTCTGACCCCCCACCAATGGCAGGAACGAGTACCAGAGTCACAGGACCCCAGCCAAGTACCTATCCAATCTACTTTTAAAGATGCCCAAGGAAGGAGCAAGAACAACTTCCCTAGGAAGCTGGTTCCACATCCTAGCCACCCTAACTGTGAAGTAGTGCCTCCTAATG